>OU343218.1:140154650-140334709 GCA_910596185.1 Chrysanthemum makinoi
TTTACTCACTTTACGAGTTTAATCCCTTTTGTTATCATATTAGCATGTTAGCTCACCAAGTTTCATAATTTACATAACGATCCCTTTACTTATTAATTTATGTAATATAACACTAGTTTGATATTATGATTCCCATACACATCGTTGATCATTTAAGCTTGATATCATAATAATCATTTACGTATATGTAGTGAAATATGAGGTCGAAACCTAATCAATAAACATATATATGTATCGTATATTATATCATGAAAACAAGTCTCCCCAATTGTTATTTTATGTGACGATCTATGATTTCATGTAACTTGTAAAACCGTAGCATGTTTCAAATAAAACAATGGGCGTGGCTTCCCCAACTCATGACCATGCCATACAAAACATAACCAGAAAGAGTGGTCGACATAAGCTTCGCACAAGTTTATTCATGGTTTCGTTAGCATGCATATTAGACACGTTTTTATTAGCTTCCCTTTCACCCATTTATACGCCAAACTAAAGTGAAGAAACATGCAAACATGTATGTTCTCCCACGGCCAGAAACAGCCCCTAACGCAAACGGATTTCATCATTCTCAAGTCCTTTATAATCATGATTGTATGTGCTATATCTTGAAAGATTACAAGCCCTAGTTTTGCGACCTATTCAATATATAATCAATAGTGAAACTCACGTAGTGAAACATAGTGTCTCGACCAAAATTAAACACATGGAAAAACATCATTTGCTAAACATGATTTTATTCGACCAACTATGGTTTTATGTGTTATTTTACGTGAAGGTTTTCACTAATTTTTTTATGTGTTTGAGAGAAAGCTAAATCATGTCACTTATTCACAACATAACAATTGAAAAACACACGTATGATCATGTGTGTCTCGGCCAGAAGGTAACAAAGGAAAAGTGAGGCTTAGGGATACCTTGTACGCAGCGCAAACGAGAAGAGAAAACAAAACCAGACTACGGAACGATCACGACTTTGTAGCTCCTCCTGTTGTCGTATGGTTGCGACCACCACCTTTGGCTTGTATGTTCGACCAAAGAAAGAACAATGGAGGCAAAATTTGTGTGTGTGCCGTGTAGTTTGTGTAGGGAAAAATAGGGTTTGCATGAGGGTCTTGTGAAAAGTATTTATAGGTGTCGACATACCAGTCCTTGTGGTATTCGGTTTTTAAAAAAAACGCAACCCTTGTTGGGCTATGGTGAGTCGGTTTAGCCGAGTATGGAGAGAATAACCAAGGCCCAACCAATGAAAACCAACCCATATTGGCTTATGAATGGTGATCGGCTCAACATCAAACCGCCATGGGCTCATGTGTACTTGGCTTGCAAAAGAAAAACGAGCCCGACTCGGCCTTATGGTAATCGGATCACAAAACAAGACGAGGCCCAAAATAGTTTATATGCGAAACTTTCATTTTCGTCGTACCAAGTGTCGATAGTTTAATATACACGTTAGGTTTTTAAAAATATATATAAATTAGATTTTAATTTCGTTTAATGGGCGTTAACATATTTTACGTATTTTATAACCTTGACTATTTTAAGGGTAAAATAGTCTTTTGATATGTTTATATTTTTAGGGTTTTACACTAGGTTGTTTGGAATTTCTCCTTGCATGAATGACACCGTCATGTTGGGATTTCTCATGAGCTGGATTACCGCATATATCACAGCATGTATTCATGAGACAATCATCCTGATGATGATCATTAAACCCACAGTGAGGGCACAGAGGAAAAGGTTTTGCTCTATTCTTTGGATCAGCTTTGGAGGATGAAGCATACTGATGACCAACTTTGGTATAGTTTGCTTGACTGACATCTTGTAGATGATCTGCAGTCTATGATCATCCTTTTGCGATCATGCGAAAAGGATTCTATAACAATTTTCAGTGGTATGGCTGGTGTAATGACACAGCTCACACTTTTGTTTGTTTTGGAGGTTGACTTAGACTTTGAGGAACTGGAGGAAGCTGACTTTGTCTCCTTGATTGGTTCAGGGACCTTTTCAATGGATTCCATTTTTTCAGAAGCTTTCTCACAAGTTCATCGGTTGTTGAATTTGGTCAACTTAGGTGGAGACAGAGGATGTTGAAGTCTCAGTAGGAGTAGACTCTTGTTGAGTTTGTTTTGTTGGTCTTTTCAAGATGGTTTTTCCAAGTCCAGACCTTCCTTTTGGTGAATGAGGATTGAATAGTAGTGGAGTAAGCTCAGAGCTTGGAGCAGCACCCTGAAGAGGTTTCAGTGGTGGAATCGGTGCTTGAGATTCGCTGACTTCAGAGATGTGTTCAGTACCACTGGGCACATCAGAGAGTCCAAGCATGCTCTTTAGAGCTTGACTTTCAGGCTCTAGAATCTTTCCAGAATCGAAATTTGGAAGCTTACTCTCAGGAGTAACTCGTTCAATCCAATCGCTGGAATTGGGATCAACTAACATATTTGTAATCATGCCACCAGACACAAATGGCTTAGGAGACTGGTCTTTGTTGAGAGAGTCAGGGAGATGATCTTCACCTATGACTTTCTTCTCGCTATTGGGAGCACCCACAGCATCAAAGACCCTGGGATTCTTAGCAGTCCAACTATTAAGAATATCATT
Organism: Chrysanthemum makinoi; assembly: GCA_910596185.1. NCBI lineage: Eukaryota > Viridiplantae > Streptophyta > Magnoliopsida > Asterales > Asteraceae > Chrysanthemum > Chrysanthemum makinoi. The sequence goes on from OU343218.1 coordinate 140,157,249, forward strand.
TGCCTTTTTAAGTTCATCTTGAAGATTCTGATTTCTTTTAACTAGTTCAGTGTTTTGAATTTGCAAAGTGACAGCCTCAAGCTTTGCTTGTTTTAAAATAAGCAATTCATCCCTACACTTATTCAACTCAAAACTTAACTTCTTGTACTTAGAAAAAAGATTCAGTCTTTGCTCTTCAACGAACTTAAGGTCTACATTTAGATAATTCATGTAAGACAGCCAATCAGAGTCATCATCCATAGAAAGTAAAATGTTTACCTTTTTCATTGTGATGTTGACCCATTCTCCATTTCTGCCGTGATTCTTTCCAACAGCAAGCTTGTCCTCTTCTGAGAGGGCCATCAGTGCACTAACATGCACCAATTCATCATCAGATGAGACTGGCTCTTCATCCCAGTCGAAGGTTTCAACAACGAGACCCTTGTTTTTACCCTGCATAGATTGAACATTTTTGTTGTTTCGAGGGATGGCCTCAAGCAATGTAAGCTTAGCTTTTGCTTTCTTATACTTAGCTTCATAATCAATGGTTTTGTTAAGATCAGATTTGTTTTGAACATTTTGATGAGACTGATAGATTTTTGGTTGAAATTTGCTAAAGCCTGAAGACTGATTAGATCCTGATGGTTTGTAAGAGGGTTCGAAGTAGTTTTGAAAAACAGTCTTTTGCAAAATGGCCTTTTTTTATGACACTTATAGCATTCAGTGTCTTCAGTTACTTTAGCAGTTGAAAAACCTTTGTTTCTTTTTATAAACCTTCGAGAGTTAGCAAGGAGTGCCCTTTCCGAAATTCACATTCAGGTCATTTAGGTACTCCTCACTTGATCTCTCATCAGGCTCATCATCAGAGTTTTCTTGGAAATCTTGAACCACATTGTTAGAAAAGAAAGTAGTTGAAATTGGTTATGAGGTGGTGGTCAGGGACTTCTTGACTTCCTGAGACTTCTTTAAGTCAGGGTATCGTCTGTTGATGAGGTTTTCCTCATAGACAAATTTCCCATAAATTTCGGAAGCTCAAGATTTAGGATATGATTAGCATTCCTAAGTCCCTGAGAGAAATTCAACCACTTCTCGGGGAGACTGTTGACAAAACCAACATTGATTTCATATTTGGACAACTTAACACCATCATTTGAAAGTTCATTTAAAAGAGTTTTGTATCCGGTGTAAGTTTGAGAGAGAGTTTCTGAGTCCTTAGCCCTGAAGGTGTTATACTCAAGTTTCAGGTCCATTATCCTATTTTCCTTGGTGTCAGATGGTCCTTCATGACTATGAACTAGGTCATCCTAGGTTTGCTTAGCTGTACTACAGCTTATAACAGACTCCATAATATCGTCGGGAAGACAAGATATTATGATACTTTTGAGTCTTTGGTCCTGGTTGACCACTCTTCTTTCATCCTGGGTCCATTGAGCTTCGGGTTTGGGCAACCCTTCAGCAGTCTTTGGGATAAATGGACCTTCATTTATACACTTGATATAATAAGGTTCCATCCCAATCAAATAGCAAAGCATTCGCTTTTTCCATTTGTTGAATTTGCCAACTTCAAGTCTAGGGCAACAATTGAATAAGCTCCACCTTTTTTATCGACTAGTTGGGGTACATCAATTTCAGCCATTTAGGATCCTAATTTAAAAACTTTTAGGCGGCCTAAAAACGAGTTTTATAATTAGCCTGGCTCTGATACCACTTGTTGTTCCCCGTTCACTATCGTTTAAAACAGTTTTAAATACACAAAACAAGTTAACAGTGAACTATGACTGAAATTAATATAAGAAAACACACTAAGTAATTTTCAACATAATATTCTTATTAGAAATGAATCAACAAAGAATACATTACCCAAGTACTTGCGGAATAGTACTTGGGATTGAAATGACAAAGTTGGGTGACTCCTCTCTAAGCTCAGGCTAAGTCTGAGCACAACTCTTAGAGCTCACTGAGCTATCTCATGAACTAAGTTGTATTTGGAGGAGTGAAAAGATGGCTTGCGTGTGTGTGTTTTTACAATTCACAAGCTTAACCTTTTCACTCCATCTCTTATGCTATTTATACATGTATGAGTTTTAACTCTTTCCTAAGTGACAAATCGACATCATAGAAGACAAAATACTGATGTATTTTGTCTCTGTTTACAGAGACTATTCTAAGTAAAAGACAAGGCTGATTTCCATAACTCGGTAATGACACTGAGCTTGTAAGTTAGCCATTCAGGGAAAGTTGACTTATGTTGATAAGGACTTCTTTATCTGATTCAAACTTCTCCGGCCTTGTCCCGCTCTTTCTTCAGTCTATTTATCCTTCATCTTCTTCTTGGTTTGTCTTCAGTGTTTGTAGTTGGAGAGGAGTCTTAGGGATTCAGTGAGTTATTGTCATCACTCACTGAATCCATCATCTTCTTCTTGACTCGGTCTTCACCCTTTAAGTTCAGCCTTCTTGAGTGGAGAGACTTCTTCTTTGCCTCGTATTGAGTATCCTAAAGATGACTCACTGAGCGGCTATGCACTCAGCGACCTGATTGTGTTTAACGGATGAGTACTTAGGCTATTTTCTATTCAAATCCTAGATTAAGGGGTTTGGGTATTTTCTGAACCCAACACATGGCTATGTATTCAGCCTCTGTAGAGGAAATAGAAGTACTCATTTGCTTCTTTGAAGACCAGCTCACAAGCTTATCACCCAGAAACTGAGCACCTCCAGACGTACTTCGACGTGTATATTGACATCCTGCATGATCAGCATCTGCATAGGTTGTTAGTGACATACCGGTGTCCTTCGGGTACCAAAGTCCCATATTGATGGTTCCTTGGAGATACCAAAAGACCCGTTTAACCGCTTCAAGGTGCTTTTGGTAGGCTTAGCCTGATATCTAGCACACATGCAAACAGCGAACAGAATGCGGTCTCTGGCTGTGAGATACATCGAGGATCCGATCATACTACGATATTTCGTTTGGTCTACCATGATACCTGAGTGGTCCTCATCCAGTTTAGTACGGTCTATCATGGGAGTGTCAACAAGGTCACTAGAATCAAATCCAAATTTCTTTAAAATCTCATTTCATATTTATATTGATTTATAAAAATACCTCCGGGACTTTGTGAAATTTGTAATCCCAAGAAAAATGACATTTGTCCCATCATAGACATTTGAAATTTGGAACCCATTTCATTTGAAAAACGGCCACATTCACTGGGGTCAGTCGAGGCAAAAATAATATCATCAACATAGATTTGAACGTGAACTAAATGTTTGCCTGACTTTCTGGTGAACAATGTTGGATCAACTGCTCCTTTGCTGAATCCAGTAGATAGAAGAAACTTTGATAGTGTATCATACCACGCCCTTGGAGCTTGCTTCAAACCGTAAAGAGCCTTCTTCAAACGATAGACGTGAGTAGGATGCTCTGGATTCACAAAGCCTTCAGGTTGGCTGACGTATACGACTTCTTTAAGATCTCCGTTAAGAAAAGCCGTCTTTACATCCATCGGATAGACTACCATGTTCTTACTTGCAGCATTAGCCAAGAAGATTCTGATTGCCTCGATACGAGCAACGGGAGCAAATGATTCTTCAAAGTCAATACCCTCTTCTTGACGGTATCCTTTTGCAACCAATCGAGCCTTGTTCTTTAAAACATCACCATGCTCATCAAGTTTTACTTTGAAGATCCACTTTAGAGCAATGATCATGGCACGTCGGGGGCGGTACTAATTCCCATACAACTAGTCGATCAAACTCATGAATTTCTTCTTGCATGGCATTGAACCAGCTGTCTTCATTCATAGCAATTTTGACGTCTTTTGGTTCGATCTTAGAGAGTACAGAGTTGAAGAAGCACCATAAGGAATCAGTTGCAAGTTGTCGACGAGTGGATACTGAGCGAGAAGGGTTTCCAATGATGTTGTCCAATGGGTGATCATGTGTTCACTTTCTAAGGTGTTCATGTGGTTGTTGTTGAGAAACAGAAGTAGCAGAGTCAATTTCTCCTGATGAAGATGGTTCTGATGATGATTCAGGAGCAAATATATTTTCAAAAGGTTCATCTTCGGATGAGCAAAGGATTTTCATCATCTGTAACAGCAGCAACATTTCCATTTTGTACATTTGAAGATTGAGGCATTGATGATGATCTTGAGTGATCGCAGAAGACACTTCTTGACTTAGTGACATGGAAACTGAAGGGTTAACTTCATTGACAGGGATAGGAGCGACCTCGATGATGGAATTGACAAATCATTAGCCCTTGGCTCATAGTGTTCATCAAACATAGGATCAAATAATTTCTTCAAATCATCTTCGGAAGGAGGTACATAATGAGTTCTTGGTGAGGATTTGAAACGAGAGTAGAACTAATAGGACTACTTGATGAAAGTTGAGATCTTGGGTCCGAACTGGATTGTCCATGAGTCATTTGACCGGTCAGCTCATCGAACGTAACGTGAATTGTTTCCATGATATTTCGGGTTCTCTTGTTGTAGATTCGGTAACCCTTCTTGTTTGGTGCATAACCAACAAAAACTCCAATATCTGCCTTTGCTCTTAATTTGCCTAAATCTTGACCGTCATTCTTTGGATAGCACAAAGCACCAAACACACGAAGGTAGGAGAGATCAGGTTTTCGTTTATGAACAAGTTCATATGGAGTTTTTCCATGAGAGGTATGAATAAGGGAACGATTTTGGTGTAGCAAGCAGTGGCAATGGCTTCAGCCCATAGAAACATTGGAACCTTTGAATAAATTAGCATTGTTCTTGCGGCTTCCACAAGAGTTCGATTTCGTCTTTCAACTACACCGTTCGTTGAGGAGTTAGTGGAACACTTCTTTGATGACTGATTCCAACACTTTCATAAAACTGAATTAAGTCTTTGTTAACAAACTCGTGCCATTGTCTTCGAACAATTCTAACAGTATTGTTGAGTCGAACTTGTAATGCGATAAGTTTGATGATGCCATTCGGAGTTTCATCCTTTGTCCTCAAAAACTTTACCCAAGTAAATCGAGAGTAGTCATCAACAACGACTAAAATGTATTTCTTCCCATTTATCGTTTGTACTCTCATTGGTCCGCACAAATCCATATGAAGGGTATGAAGGACTTCCATTACTGAGTTTGTGGGTTTCGGTTTATGGGCATATTTCGTGCTTTTTCCCAATTGGCACGCTGAACAAAGATGATCTTTTTCATACTTTAATCTGGGTAATCCTCTTACTAAGTCCTTTCTGGAAAGATTGTTTATGGTACCAAATTTCAAGTGATTGAGACGACGGTGCCATAGCCATGACTTAGTTTTGGAAGCCTTTGACAACAAGCAGATAGGTGAAGATTTCATCATATCTTCGATAGAGATGGTGTATAGGTTTGAACCACGAGTTCCTCTGAGAAGTTCCACACCATTAAGTTCTCTAACAAAGCAAGTATGTTTTCTGAAGGCCACTTCTAAATCTGAGTCACAAAATTGTCCGACAGAGAATAGATTATGTCCAAGACCTTCAACATAATATACCCTGGAAATCACACTATTTCCAACCACGTAATCTCCATAACCCATAATAGCACCAAAATGATCGTTTCCGAATCTCACAGTTCGATGAATTTACTTACGAAGTTCATGAGCCGTGACCGGTGTCCAGTCATATGCTTGGAACAGCCTGAGTCCAAGTACCACATAACGATTTGAACGATCTGCAGTTGAACACAGAAAAGAATGGATAACTGGATAATTGGGATCCCTATGCAAGAATGGGTTCCATTTGGTTAGTAACAGTGATTGGAATACCCACATTAGAGGTAGAAACAATGGACTCATTAGAAATGGATGCAGTGTTAGTGTCCATATTTGATCTATTCAAAGTATGTTCGCTTCTTAAGGGAATAGTTCTACCAGTAGGCATCAATTTTCTAGTGGGCATTGACTTAGCAAATTTAGGACAAAACTCATTAACCTTACGGCCAGTAGGCATCCATTGATAACCTATATTACTGAATTTTCTCCCTGTGGGTTTCCACTGTTTTCTAACTTTCTTTCGCCTTTGCCTTTTAGCCTTCTTAGATTGATTTTTAACATTAACAATTTTAACTGTGCATTTGACAGCATTAGACAAAACATTCACACCACATTCATGATTAGTAACATAAATCAAGCAGTCATCATTACAAGGTTTGCAGATAGTAGCAGAATTCAAATTAATTACAAGATGCGCCTATGGCTAATATTAGAATCAACACGATTCGTTTTATTCAACTCAAACTTAAAGTTCCTAGGGTGGTCTTCTACTCTCTTCCAATGCATATTCTTAGCTTGCGAGGTCCTATCTTGCTTGGTATTGCCTGGAGGCTTTGACCGCTTGCTTTTATGTCACTGATTACTCCTGTAGAGGGAATTATGGGAACATTAGTTGGTTGATCTACTTTTTGCATTCTGAACTAAGCGTGCAGGGATCTGAAATACTTGAAGGCACATTAGTGTTCACTTTCTTAAAACTGGGCATAGAATGGTTTGTATGCTTGGCACTAGGCATAGAACAAGGCATCACAGCTTTACCTTTCGCACCTAAGGATTTAGGACATGTTGCTATTAAACATTCTAGCAACTCTTGAGATCGTTTGGCCTGAATGCAAGCAAACCTAATTTCTCTATCAAGAGGCTTATTTATGAAATCCTCTTCCACAATCTCACGGAGACATTCTAGACTATCCTTAAGGTGAGCACAATAGTTATGAAACACAGGTTCATTATTCCTAAGATGAGGAGGAATGTATTTAACAGTCACAATATATTTGCATCGAGGATGACTTTGATTCAACATTCTCATTAAAAACAAGTGGCAGTTTCCCTTTTTCCTGACTCCTCAGATTCTCAATTTCTTTTTGTAAAGAAGTTATTTTTTCGTTGTTTTTGTCACGAGTGACTTTCATTGAATCATACAACTCTTTAAAGTGTCGTTTAATTTTTTCATTTTCTTCTAGAAAACTCTCGTTTTCCTTTTGTAAAACATTAACCAAGTTTTGAAGATGAAAAGTTTGAGAATACTGAGAATCTAAAGGAGGAGGCATTTGGGAGCCAGTCACATTGTTCTTTTCACCCTTTAATTGTGAAATTTGGGCTTTCAGCTTTTTGATCGTGTTACAATGAGCTTGAATCTGTTCATCACGTTTGTTTATCTGAAAAACTGCATCAAACTCTGGAGCATCTGAGGATGTCTTGATATTTGAGGTTTTGACATTTTCTTTAAGATGTTGATATTTTAGTTGCAAATCAAAATGTTCAACTTCTAGTTTAGAAAGATGTTTTACCAAATTATCGTGATCATCCTGATCAATTTTCTCATTTAGTTCTGAGTTTTTGTTTCAAGCTCAATGACACGATCATGGGAAACTTTCTATGCAATAGATAATTCATGAAATCGAGAAGCAGTAATAGAGTGCTTAGTAACAGTATAAAACACATCTTGAGCAACACAACTCAAAATCAAATTCTCATTTAAAATATGCAAGTTCTTTCTTTCAACTTCATTATATTTGAGTTCCTGTTCATAATCATTGACTTCAACTATCATTGCATCAAATTCCTTTTCCATTTCTTTAATATCTGAATTTATCCCTTTTTGAAGACTCTCAAATTGACCTTTTAATTGTTTGAAGAAAGGCATGACCTCAGTTAAATAACATTCTTTAGTTTGCTCAAAACCCCTTTCCCCCTCAGTTATCCCAGTAGGTGTGATTCTCTTCTTACACGTTTTCTCAAAATCAACAAACAGCTGATAAACAACATATAAGCTAATTAAGGTCTTGCTATTAGTGGCAATAGATCTAGGAACTAAATGCATTGGTGTATTAGGAGGATATACAGTTGCTTTAGGGAATTTCTTACAAGGGGGATTCTTTTCAACAAGATTTTCAGCTTTTTGCATATCCATATCCTTTTTCCAGAACACTTGTTCAGGGGTTAATAGAGTCTGAGGCTTAAACTTGTTTAAGGATATCCAATTTTCCTTAGTGTAATCATGGGGTTTTATCGTTATCTTATTCATTTTACACTCAGGATCTTCTAGCTTCTTATTCATTTTCTCCCTAGTGACTTCATCGGATTTCTTATCTTCCTCAGTGCACTCAGCGTAACTAGGTTTCTGCCTAGGCTTAAGGATTTCGTTACCATCATAAAGTACCTTATTAGCAGCTCTAGCCCTTTTAATGACATCTGGATTTGGTTCCTCAACAAGGGGAATGCTATGCTTATCGCTTAAGACTCTATGCTTAGTGATCAAGTGAGCAGTCTGAATGGTATTCCCTTGTACGTAAAACTTATTTTCAAGCTTGTTTTTCAAAGTTTTTAGATTGGAAAAATCATTCAAAAGTTTTGATTCCTTAGCATTGAATTCTTGCTTAAGCATTTTAACATTTTCTTGAAGTTCTTGTTTTTGCTTAGCAGTCTTAGAAAGCTTTTCTTGTAAGGAGTTTAACTCTTGTTTTAATACTTCTTCTCTAAAATTATTTTTTCTAATAATTGTACGCATTTGGTCATCCATTTTCTGCTCACGGGTGGTCAACTCAAACTTAGCACGTTGTTCATAAATGGCAACTTGCTCTTTATAGGCATTCAGTTAGAGGTAAGAATCATCGAGGGGCACATGCGGTGTATTCATCAAAAACATAATCATCATTGACTGCAGAAGATGCATTACTTGGTACAATCTCACTTTCACTTTGCTTCACATATTGATCATATGGGACAATATTACTATTACCCTCATCATCAATATCTGATTCAAAAGTTTCAAGAGACTGTACTTTATTATGTATCTTTTGCTCATCAACATCATCATATAGTTTTAATACATCTGAAATGATTGAATCTTTGGATGGGCCAGCCTGTTGTGGTGAAGATACCTTTGGAGAGACCATAGGTGAGATGCTAGCCATGAAGATTGTTTGGGCAGTAGGTTCATCATCGACATCGGAGTCAAATGCATCACAGTCAGCTACTTGAAATGCATTTTGATGATTATGACCTATCTCCTGAATTGGTACATTCATCAACATCGACATCATATGTCTTGGCATTACCCTCAGCAAGAAACAACAACTCCTCTTCATCCAACACAGCTCCATTGTCCTGAGCTTGCATAAGTAACATCTTATCTCTGAAGTACTCTGCATTTTGTGGGCGTTTTGGAGATGTGCAGTTTCTAGCTATATGTCCATCACCACCACAGTTGTAGCATTTGATCGGCTTTACTTGTCCTTGATTTCCATTCCTTCCCCTATTCTGATTTGCCACATATCCTCTATCAACTCCAGCATTCCCATAACCTGCTCCAACCATCCCTTGTTCGTATCGTCTTCCTTGAAGTGGTTTCCCCATAACCTTTCCATCTCTGACGACAACATGATTGTGTAGATTGGATGCAGTTCCGATCTCATTGTTAGTGTGAAGACTGTTGGTATGTGGACTAAGGGTCAAGTTTTGTTTAATCATAAGAGCCAGTTGATTAATGAAGTGTCCCATAACTGCATCGACATCGACTTGCTTGAACCTCGGATCAGGAATGAGTTTATGATTACCATTACCCGTGGGTATGACTTGAGAGGCTTTGGTAGTAATACCAACATTGGTTTAGAAGGCAGTTGAGTCATTTGACGAACTGGTTTCTCCCTGCTTAGATTAGAACTGCTCAAGAATCTTTTTTTCAAACATAGCATGTCTCTCATTCTGAAGAAGGAAGGCATATAGCTGCTCATAGTTTGTGTCCTTCAATCCTTTGGTTAGCTTCACAGAGGTGACAAACTTGTGCCATTTGGGATTCATGTTGTTCACAAACGTTGAGTTCAGCTGAATGTTTGGCATAGTCATTCTGATATTCCTCATATCATTTACAAGCTTGTGGAATCTCACGTAGTATTCATAGACACTCTCATCTGGTTTCATCTTGAAGTGCTCAAACTCATCATACAGTTGTTATTCTCTGTCTTCATTGGTTAATTCGAACTGAGAGAAGCATCTTGACATTATCCCAAACGCCTTGGCCGGTGTTGTGATTGATAAGCTTGTAGATGTCTTTTGGAAGACCATGTAGTATGATGTTTGAGGCCCTGATATCAGCATCGAGTCTCTTTTTCTCCTTATCACTGAGCTCATCATACGTCTTTGTTCTGTCAAATCCAAAGATCATGGTTCCATCTGCAGCAGTATCAATTATGTCTCTTGGAGTCTCAATCTGATAAGGTCCTTCATCAATTGATTTGAGAATGTTGACCCCATTTTCCTTTCCAAGACAGTACAATCTGATTCGTTAAGCCCAATAGTCGTAGTCAGTTCTGTCAAGCATGGGTGGACGAGTATCTGAACCAATTGCTTGAACATCCTCAGCAACAGTGGAGATGATTGTAGGTACGTTGGTAGACATGTTAACAGATTACACGGGATTTTATAACTCTATGATTAAACAGGGAAATAGATTCTTTCACGGGATTTTACTAAATCAAGAGAAAACCGTATTACAAACAGAAATCAACCAAGTCGCTAAGAGTTCTTGAACCAAGTGGCTAAGCCCAAGTCGCTAAGACCCAAGTCGCTGGACACAAGTCGCTAAAGCACCAAGTCGCTACACAGTCAAGTCGCTAAAGAGCAACTCGCTAAGGTCCGAGTCGCTAACACCAAGTCGCTAAGAATAGATAAGTTGGTAAAGAACAACTCGCTAAGATCCAATTCGCTAACAATTTACACTACAACTCGCTAACAATTTCTGAAGCAAGTCCCTAACCTCACCAAGTCACTAGCCGTAGTGGAGAATCCACTAACTTGTACTATTTGTCGGCTTTTCTCAATAGACAAGTCGCTAGGCTCAAGTCGCTAACAACTAACACTGTAACTCGCTAACTTTTACTGAAGCAAGTCGCTACGATGAAAAACACTCCGAGAGCCAAGTCGCTAGCAAGAAAAACTTCAAAAACACACTTTTCAATCCAAAACAAGCTCAACCACAGTGATTCAAGCTTTCCAAATCAAAACCCAAGCACTTACAATGATTCTTAACACAAAAGTACACCCAAAATTCAAACTTTAACACTAGAAATGATTCAAATGATGCAAAAACCACTAAACTTTTTCAAACTCAAAAACCATCTAAAAACACTAGAAATCCAAGGATATGTAAGAGAGATGATCAAACCATGGCTCTTGATACCAATTGTAGCATATTGGATTTCATAAACACACTAAACCAAAGATCAAAGAGGCGTATACTATGGTTTTAGAGAGAGAAAGTTAGAGGTTGGGAACTTTAGTGAGAGAAAGAAAAATCTTATTATGAGCTTCAACTTTCTACCTTGGGAGGTAGAGAGTATTTATAGTTTTACACAAATCGCCACCTACGGGTTGTGGATCAGGCATACAGTGGGTAAAGACCCGTCCGTCCTCCACGGTGTTACTTAACTAAATACTACTTATCATTAAATAATCTACGACTACGAGCTTTCTAACGATTACATATACTTGAGGTGACCGACTCTTTAATGACTGGATTTACTAAATCCTAACACACAAGAAGGGATTTTGAAAAAGCTAGTTCTTCAGTGCATTGAACATCTGAAGAGAGGAATCATGAAGCGTAGGCAGCTAATCGAAGAGAACGAAGCTCTGGGACCTCGGGGAATAACGCTTGACTGTTTGGATGCGCTGAGGAAAATCTAGTCGAGGCACACACACCAACTTGTTCAATTGATACAGATTGTTGGTCAAACTGATGAAGCTATTCGTTCCAACGAAGGTTTTGTTAAGAAAATGGCTGAACATAATGCCTGAATTTTGGGTTTTTCATGGGGGTAGATAAATGCGGTCTTTTGGGTGCTAGTTTTGAAAATATAGGTTTGTAAAAAGGGTATGTAAATTGGATTTTTTGTTTAGTTGTTGGTCTTGGTTTGATGTAGTTGTTTCTGATCTTTAACCGACTATATTAATGATAAAATATCATCTAAGTTTTATGTATATAATCTGTTCTTGTATTGTGATATTGGGTGTATTTTAGTCTAATTAGTATCAGCAAAACCAAACATCCCCTTGTATCAACAAAACTAAACAACCCCTTTTATCAGCAAAAGTTGAATCAGCAAAACCAAACACCCCCGTATCAGCAAAAGCAAAGGCAGTGGTTTAAAAATATGTGTTGAAAATGCAAATGCTTTAGCACTAAATCATAATGTATCACCAAACATCCTCTTGTATCAGCAAAACCAAACAACCCCTTTTATCAGCAAAAGTTGTTACATCAAAACCAAACACCCCCGTATCAGCAAAAGTAAAGGCAGTGGTTTAAAAATATGTGTTGAAAATGCAAACGCTTTAGCACTAAATAATAATGTATTGACAATGGTGTATTGTTTAGGAAGAAATTGGTTTGGTGTTAATGTTGATAGTGGAACTGAACACGCCCAATGTCTCAAATTGTAACATCTTGAATTTTGACTTACCCAAGTCAAACAAGCTTATGGAAGGAAAAAAATTGTAACTTACTATTGTGGTATGACTTGAGTAAGTCAAACCTATTAAGAAATGCAAAACGATTTCAAGCAGATATAATGCACAACCAAACACAATTACTTACATAAGAACCCAAATTTTTATTCATCGATTTCATGTTCTCAACAACTACAAAGTTTACTATCATATAAACATACACTTAGCTAGACCCACAACTCTCCCTATCATCATTTTCCTTCATTTCATTCCTTTCCTTAAGATATTTAAACAAAATTTCCAGATTTTTAATCCTTTCTCCCAAATCGTTAAACTTTGATAACACGATGTCAGCCTCTTCCTTCTCCTTCTTAACACCCAAATCCTTTTCATTTGGGCAGTTTTCTTTCCTCAACGAACTCAACAAAGCATTCCCCTTATCGTTTTGTGCCATTATAGTTTTTTTTGCTTTGGGTATAATGTGTGTTGATTGTATTTTAGGGTTCAATTTGTGTGTTTCCGGTACAAATATGATTGAAGGTTGGGTTAGATTTTAACTATGTTGGGTTAAAATTATGAATGGTCTATTGTACCCTCGAAGAAAATTCAGAAAATTAAAGTTGACTATGGCAATCCTGGTCAAGGGACGAGTTTGACATTTAAAGCCCAAGTTTTGAACCTCCGACGATGATAACGTTCAGCTTTGTCCCATCGCGAAGCGTATGACCAAGTTTAGGGACCAACGGTGTATTTTAAGCTTTAATTAAATAAACATAGTAAAAAAATGAAGTTGTGTGAAATGACAAAATTACTGGCAAAATCAGTTTAGGGGAAGAAAAATTGGGTGGGACCATAAGATGGAAAGGTGGATACATAAAAGAATAAGTCACGTGATGATCACATGACCCAAAGAAACAAATTCGAAATCCTTTCATTCCTTTCCTTTAACCCTAACCCTTCCTATTTATTTCCGATCAGGCGATTCAAGTCGCCCCTGCTGATCACTCCACCGTGTCAAAAAATATCCAAAGTTTTTAAAAATTAATTTTGATAACATGAATCAAAATCATCATCAACAGCAGCAGCAATCAAATGAAGTTAGACATGACGATGATAGCACACTCACAGAATTCCTTGCTTCCTTAACTGACTACACCCCAACTGTAAACCCCCCCTCTTTTTTTTTATCTTATTATAAAATATCCTTGTTTTATGTTCTTGAAAATATTTACTTATGTTTTTTTGTTTCTACATATATAGATTCCTGATGAGCTGGTGGAACATTACTTAGCTAAGAGCGGGTTCCAGTGTCCCGATGTTCGACTGTACGATCTTCTTCATAATTTTTTATTTTATTTTTTAGTATGTGCGTAATGTAAATGAATGCCAATTTTGAGTTTATAAGCATCTTCCAATTAAGTACTTGGAGAAATAGTTTGGATTTGCTAAATTTGCAAAAAGCGTGAGAAGATATTTGATCTATTGGAGATTTTTAATCTAATTTATTTATGATGGGCTTTAAACGGATGAGGTTTTCCTTGGCGAGTATGTGACTCAGATGTACACGGCGTAATTGGGGTATCCCTGTGACCGTTTCCGATCCTTTCCCTGACGGTGAGGTTTGAACTCGAGACCTCTTGTGAGGACATTTGGTGCCTAACGCCCTAACCACTAGGCTTTAGGTTAGACATGATGGTGAAAATGCGATTGTAGTTTTGGTCTTACAAAAGCACATTGAAATAAGCGTTTCAGCAATCCCAAACATCCCATAGGAAGGAAGTATCACAATACCTAGGACAAAAAGCATGGTATATGTATTTATTAATTACGAGTACTTAATGTACTTGATTAGTTTTACTTCATACGATTATACTGTCCGACTTCTTATGCTTTTGTGTCTTTTTTTGGTCCAAGATGATATGCTGCTCTTGTTATATACTTTTAATTTACAAGTCTTTTTTGCTGTAAAGAGTTTTTAAAAGGTTCCTGCTTAGTAGCAACTGTTGATATTAATTTGTGGTTATTTTCGTCCCGGTTTGAGGGTAGTCTCAGATCTTGAGTTTAATAGGCTATTAGCTGTCTTGGATCGTGTTTGATAGTTGCCGTGACCTTCAATATATTTTGAAACTGTATTCAGTCGTGTTTGTTATCTGCATTGCATGGATGCTGTTTAAAAGTTGGATTATATGTGGGATGATTAGCACACATATTAAAAGGAAAATTTGCAAAGATAATTACCCTGCATTGCTTAGACCTTCTCCAATATATGCACCAAAACACAACATTTTTGTTATAAAGTAAAAAGTCTTTTCCAATCGAGACATCGAATTTGCTATAATTTTTAACACTACTCACTTCCACATTTTACACCAAATTTGCATGTGAAGCTTTATACCCATAAGTACTTTACCAAAGTTTTCTAAAGAATTTGACAACACTAGTGATGTCCATCACGTTGCAGAACCAGGCTAGTAGCTGTTGCGGCGCAGAAATTTGTTTCAGACATTGCAACTGATGCTCTCCAGTAAGTTTTTCTACTGATGAAGGTTTCCTGTTTTTAGTTTTTGCAATATGAATGATATAAAAAGATGCTTTATTCTAGAATGAAAACTTGAGGTTGATGCATTTAATCTGTACGACGTTAGTTATGAATTAAGTTGTAAATGGAATGCAAGAAGAATGCTACAGGAATAATGTGTAAGACTGTGAATCTAGCCATCTTGACAAGCTGCAATTCTTAGGAATGAATGCTTATTCATATATCTTATTGCAGCCACTGCAAGGCTAGACAGGCAGCTGGTGTCAGGGACAAAAAAGACAAGCAGCAACGGGTAAATGACAGTACACACTGCTTAGTTTCCATTCTGCATTTTTTGTATTATCTCGACTTTTCATTGTTGCAGGATAAGCGCCCTGTTATGAACATGGAGGACCTCTCTAAGGCTCTGCAAGAGGTAATCATTCACATAGACACTTATTATTGTCATGCTTGTCAAACATTCTGATGCAAGAAATTTTTGCACTCTGCTTCTTCGGTCCTATGACGTAAGGTGCTTCGGTCATATGTTCACCAAAATGGCTATTTGCTACTTATGTTACTTTAGTTCAGATTTATCTTTCTTTGTCTACGATTTATCTTCTTAATTAGAGTTTATCTTTCATTTAGGGTTAATTCCTAAATCCTACCTTAAGTATTCATATATCCTTGGTTTGATGAGTTATTGAACTGAAGCCCCTTTCGCTTTAGTTTGAGGGTGCACTTAGTTCCCTTGTTCTCTGTTTTTGGCTTTTCCATTCAGAATGAAACATAATTGGAACAAAAGAAAGTACTAATACTTATAGGAGGATTTAGGAATTGACCCTATTTGAGGATTTATCCATTATTACAAGAAGATAAAATCTAATAAAAAGTATAGTTCCTAAGGACATATAGAAAGATAAATGCTACTTAAAGCGATGTAAAACTTAACTGTAGTCAATTTGTATTTTGAGCCCTAAACGATGTTGAGTCTGTGGAAGGACCTCATGTCATTGTGGCCGAAGAAGCAGAAGTGAAGGTAAAGAATCAGAGACCTAAAATGTATCCTGAATTACTTGAGTTTTTATCAGAGTTTATCGCAAATATTTGGATTATTAAGTGAATATAGACTAATTTTGACACGAGTGCATCCGCTAGAAAACACTTATTTAACACACTTATATTAACGGTTTTAGAGTGGGATTTCATTGGGGATGTGTTTGCGAGCTGTATACAATAGTTTAGCAGAAAAGAACACACTTAAGCTATGTAGCTGGAAAATCATAGTTTTCAAATCATTTTTTGCCCATTAAAAACGAATACTTTGGGATTATCATCTATTCACATAATGGACAGTCGGACACACTGAAAGAACCTCTTATTGATATTGCTCGTAAACATACCATAGGACAATTGGAACATTCCTCAAAAGTCATCGAGTAACAGTCTAACAGAGGTATATTGCTTTATGCTCAGCATTATGTCGAAAGTTGTACACAAGTTTTACTATATGTGACATTACTCTACTGTTTTAGGTCTAATTACCATTATCACTGTGCTATATAAGAATTCAAATTTGGATCATAGTGCATCTAGGTATCTGAATTTCCTAAGGTTAAGGGAGGTTTGAGTGAGTTTGGCATCCAGTTATTCCATGGAAATGAAGCAAACAGAACCTGCACATCTGTTTTCAACATCTATTGAGATCAAGATTGCATGCCCATTTCATTAATCGATAACATTTCATGATCCTCCCTCTTATGTGCCATCATTAAAGTATAAGTTTGTATGCATGACTTCCATTTACTGACCCATCCGAGTAATTTAGTCTGTCTTGTGTCTGTTCTTTGAAGCACATTATAGGCAGGGTGTCAATACTTGAAATTTAGATGATAGTTGCCTTCTTTTCCATCTAGATGTTTGTTTTCTTATTAATAACAAGATGATGGTTGTTGTTTGCAGTATGGTGTAAACGTTAAACATCAGGAGTATTTTGCCGATAACCCTTCAGCTGGATTAGAATCTGCTTCAAGAGACGAATAAGCTGCAAAGTGGTTCCAGGAGAACATATGGTTATGTGAGTTGGTTTCTAGAACCTTACATTCTGCTTTCTGGGTTTGTTATGTTTTTAAGCATTAATGTGTATATGCTGAAAAATATAATTTTCTGAATGATTTAAGACATATTTGAGCAGGAATGAATCAATATGATTTATAAGGCTAGAACTATTCATATTTTATTCAGATGGGAGAAACAAACATTTAACAAGAGTAAATATCTATCCTCCTAAAAACCACGTGACAAGTGTACATTAAAAATCATATAACCTTATCGTAAAAGAGGGATATCTAATTATCCCTTAGGATTTAGGTTCAAAAAGCAATGAAATTTCATGAGACTTGTACAAATCATCTGGCGCACCAAATATATCCCCACGTTCGTATGTAAATTGCCCCATCCTGCCAATGTTTGATGCACATTCCAAAAAGATCTGCAGAGAAGGTGACTTAACAACCATTCTTTCTTTATTTATCTTCTTCCACGCTTCCATGATTAGGCTCTTTATATATACCTTAGCTTTCTCTTCAGTAGCACCAGTCTCATGCATGTAACACTGGATTGATTTCGGAATATCACCTCTTTCAAGTTCGGTCTGCTTATAAGATAGCATAAAGTAATGATCATGTGATTTCTATTCATGAAGTAAAGAAGATAAAGTGTATATACCGTTGATGTTCCTAGGTCATCAGCAAGACGTAAAATCATTGCAGACCAATGAATTACGTTCTGCAAGGTCTCTCCAATTGTATCATTTGAATCCAAGAAATAAGCACTTGAAACTACTACAGGAAGTCCTACAGTAGTACATGAGTTGCTCAAGAACTCTTCTAGTGTTGGGGTATATCCACTGTTAACCATTGTGCCTCTATGAGGTTTGCCTCACAGTAATCTGTCCACTGCAACGCAAATATTAGCATTATTGTTAAATCAAGGTCAGTAAAACTCATAGTAAAAACTACAAAAATAGATAATCACATCTGCTGAAGGACGAATCACAGGTCATTGTTGGAGTATAAAGTATTTGTTTGGGGTTTACTAACCACTTTTTTCACATAAGTATAACTAGGGAATTTTAGTTTGTCAAGGTGTCGTATGCCATCTCGTTGATGGTGTTGTGGAATCCAAGGAAACACATCTTCATGTAATCAGGAAGTCCTTCGACTGCATTGACGTCCCATCTAACCCAACGGTGCTTATATATTAGAAACATCTAAAAAATGAAAGATTATAATTAGCAAGTATTCCTATTCAAAGCAAACTAGCACCAACCTTCTCACAACTTCCGTGAATTATTCAAGTTCTTCCAGAGTTCCATAAACATCGTCTATCACGTTTACAAGGGATATAAGCTTTGCGACATGTATCCTTAGAACCCCATGTGGCGGCTCATAGTTTGCACCAACAGCCCACATGAAACTTTCCACCAACCTGTCTCGAGCAAAGCTGAGGTTCCTGTTCCAAGACAGACCATCCCACCATCTGTACCAAGTGTATAAATATATGATATATAGTAAGGTATATAGATAGAACTAGAATTTTGAAACAATTTGATGTTTATCCACTAGTCTACTCTTGATAATTCATTATACAATACGTTGCGTATGATTTCACCACGTTTTTTCGTATGTTAACAAGTAGTTTAGACAATGATATAACATATACAATATACATGGGGACTTACCTTGATAAGTGCTTTAAATCCTCTTGGTGAATTCCTTGCACAATGTTAAAATCCAACTCGGCCAGCTCTTACAAAAATGGTTCCATGTCACTTCTCCGCTTGTATGCTTCTGTAAACCACATTGCCTCAAACCTTTGGACCCTCCACAGCAAAGGGAGTTCTAATGCATGGATTATTAACATCGACATACTTTGATCAACTATGTCGTTCTTCTCTAACTGCTCTTTGAGACATTTGGTTGTGAACTCCCTTCATCCAATAAATTTTCATCCTCGACACCAAAAAATGAAGCCTCATACAAGTTAAGCATTCCTACAACGTCCTCTCGTACATAGGCCATGAAGTTTCCTGTCTCATCTTTGATATCCTCAAATATTTCTTGACAAGAAAACAACCATTAATATGATATATATCATAAGTTATGCAGGAAAAAGGACAAAATAGAGCTAATTACTTAAAAAGGCATCAAACTTGACACTTTTTACCGTTGTATGTAGCAATGTATTTTTTTTTCTAATGTGACACTAAACATTCCAATTTCGTACATTGTGTGTACCCAGTGACGACCGTTAGTAAATAATTTGGCATCGTTAGTCCTTTATACTAACGGCCGTTAGTAAATAATTTAAAATTTCGTTTTCTCGCGTCAACTTGGCATCGTTAGTCCTATATACTAACAGTGGTTAGTAAATAACTTAAAATTTCGTTTTCTTACGTTTTGGTACATTTTCGATCTTATTTTTACGTTTTCGTCCGTTTTTTTACCCTTTTTTACGTTATCGTCTGTTTTTTTTAATGTTTTCATCTGTTTTTTTACGTGCTCATCTGTTTTTTTACGTTTTCGTCATTTTTTACGTTTATGTTTGTTTTTACGTTTTCGACTATTTTTTTACGTTTTCGTTTGTTTTTAACGTTTTCGTCCGTTTTTTTACGTATCGTCTGTTTTTTTACGTTTTCATCCGGTTTTTGCCTGTTTTTTACTTTATCGCATGTCTTTTTACGTTTTGTCTGTTTTTTCATGTTTTCGTCAGTATTTTTAGGTTTTTTTTCAGTTTTTTTTGGTTTTCGTCCATTTTTACGTTTTCGTCTGTCTTTTTACGTTTTCATTCGTTTTTTTACGTTTTCGACCGTTTTTACGTTTTCGTCTGTTTTTTTAAGTTTTCGCACGTTTTTTTACGTTTTCGTCTATTTATTTATTTATTTATTTATTATTATTTTTTTTAATGTTTTCTCTTGTTTTTTTATGCTTCGTCTGTTTTTTTACATTTGTTGATCCCAGATAAGCAATTGATCTTATTGATCGTATTAGATAAATCTAACACAAACAAAGTATAGCAAGCTGTCTTGTATAAAGCTTAAACACTATGCGGAAACTAATGTTTAATGATAAAGAGAATGATTAACACAGTTTGTTATCTCACAAAACACTTCAATATATTAATACGAATACTCAAAAGTATTAGGGTTACAAAACCTTGAAGTGATCGACTCTAGATTAACTCATACTCTAAATCTAACCTAGAACCTCCTTTTATAGGCTAAGGAGTCCTAGTCGGTTTAACAATAACTTTCTATACAAGGTAAATCTTATAGAATCTATTATATAATTTGTGGAAAACTAGAAGGGGGGGGGGGTTGAATAGTTTTATCGATTAAAACTTTGTTTTAAAATATTTAGATCGACTTATGTCAATCTATTTAAATGTGTATGTTGGATATTGATAGATAAGTATGTAAATAGGTAATGCAAATGTAAAGAGTAAGAAACACAAAACCATGACACGAGTGTTTATAGTGGTTCAGCTACAAGGACACCTTCCTTGCCCTACTCCACTCCCCGAGTCACCTACTCGAGAGTTCGTAAGCACTACACGACACAAACTCCTTATGGCGGAGAAGTCTTCACAACGTCGCCTACTCTTTTTCGGGTACAAGGCTAGACACCGAGTTCTTCCACGAGGTAGAACCAAACCTATCACAACGTCGCCTACACTTTATCCGGTACAAGGCTAGATACCGAGTTCCATTATAAAGGAGGAACTACTACCCAACACTACACGACACCTATCCCAAAGGAAACCCACTCCTTATTACAACATCATTAAGGATATCAATATCTTTGGACACAACCTATCTATATTTGTACATCGATGCACCATATCGATTGTACACCCTTGGCATTTTTCACTAATGCTCTTGACACGATCTTTTGGCACCTTTCACTAATGCCTTCATCATGGACCTTTGGAACTCTTCACTAATGCCTTAGACACGGACCTTCGGCACCTTTCACTAATGCCTTCGACTTGACCCTTTTTGGCATCCTTCACTAATGCCTTAGACACAACACTTCTAGAGAGAAAAGAACTTATCAACAAGAGAACTTCAGTAGTCTTGTTGATGACGAATCTTGGCAACTCATGGACTTGAGCTTGCTCGACTTCAAGTGGTGGTGATATTGCCTTTAAGAGGAACCTAGAAGATCACACAAACAAAAACACAAAACTACATAGAAAGATCCTTTGGATCTAAGGTTAGAGAGTTTACAATACTCGGAGAAAGTATGTGTGGAAGTTGCAACCTTCAATGAAGAAATGGCTCACTATTTATAGACAAAAAATCATTACTGTCCCACGGATCCCACGGATCCCTTGCTTGAGGGATTCGTCTAGTGTATTCC
The DNA here is from genome assembly GCA_910596185.1 of Chrysanthemum makinoi. NCBI lineage: Eukaryota > Viridiplantae > Streptophyta > Magnoliopsida > Asterales > Asteraceae > Chrysanthemum > Chrysanthemum makinoi. The sequence continues at coordinate 140,178,641 of OU343218.1, forward strand.
TAGGGATCCGTAGGACGCTCCCCCTAAATGGGTTGTGGGTCATGGATCATGGGTTATAGACTTTGAACCATGGGTATCCAAATAGATACAATGTATCTAGAAGATGCAATGCATCTAGTCAATGGGTCATGGGTTAGCTCCATGGGTCATGGATAATACCCATTATGACTTATGCATTATGTCGTGCAATGGGTCATGGGTTATGGATCATGCTCCATGGGTATGGGTCATGGACTTTGGGTTTTACCCAACTACATTCAATGTATTTAGTCAATGGGTCAAATACTTATACTTCTACCCATTCTATTACCCATTATAATACATACTAAGTATGTATATATCTACCCATTATGTAAAAACTAGTTGTTGTACATATGCATTACTATACCATGAAAACACTATTGCTTGCTTAGTGTTTTATATGAAAACGTAAGTGTGTTAGTAAACTATTGGCTCAAACCATTTACGTATTTTATTTGTTTCGTTAAAATGATTTTACGTTTGTTATCGACAAAACATTAGAAGATCGTAAAATATAAATAAACGTTTTTACGGCTTATTTGTATTAACATAATTATCTAACCGACTATACAATATCATATAAGCAGTACTAATATTTGCACTAGCAGTTTGTACTGCTAGTGTATACTTCAAGCAGTCCATCAGTTAAGCTTAGCACTACTAATACTTAACATTGGCAGTACAAACTGTTTAGCTAAATTCCCAACAACGTTTTCGTCCTTTTTTCTTTTTTTACGCTTTCGGCCCTTTTTTATGATATCGTCTATTTTTTTATGATTTCGTCTGTTTTTTTACGTTTACGTAAAAAAACGTAAAATAACAGACGAAAACATAAAAAGACGGTCGAAAACTTAAAAAACAGAAAAAATTGTAAAAAAAGGACGAAAACGTAAAAAAATAGACGAAACGTAAAAAATAGACGAAAACGTAAAAAAAACAGATGAAAACGTAAAAAAAACAGATGAAAACGTAAAAAAAGGGTGAAACCATAAAAAAAAACAGACGAAAATGTTAAAAAAAACAGAGAAAAGCGTTAAAAAAGGACTAAAACGTAGAATAATAGACGAAAACGTAAAAGTACGATCGAAAACGTAAAAAATAGATGAAAACGTAAAAAATCAGATGGAAACGTAAAAAAACAGACGATAACGTAAAACGAGCGAAAACGTAAAAAGAAGGACGAAAACGTAGAAAAACATACGAAAACGTAAAAGTCAAAAAGGTAAAAAAACGGACGAAAACGTAAAAAAACAGACGAAAACGTAAAAAACAGACGAAAACGTAAAAAAAAAGATGATAAAGTAAAAAAACGGGCGAAAACGTAAAATAACGGACGAAAACGTTAAAAATCAGACGATGACATTAAAAAAATGAGCGAAAACAAAAAAAAACCGAAAGAAAACGTAAAAAAAAGAAGAAAACGTAATAAAACATACGAAAACGTAAAAAAATAAAAGAAAACGTAAGAAAATAGACGATAATGTAAAAAAAGGCGAAAACCAAAAAATGGACGAAAACGTTAAAAATCAGACGATAACGTAAAAAAAGAGCAAAAACGTAAAAAAACGGACGAAAACGTAAAAACATACGAAATAGTAAAAAAACAGACGAAAGCGTAAAAAAACGGTTGAAAACCTAAAAAAACCGACGAAAATGTAAAAAAGCACACGAAAACGTAAAAAAAAATTATGAAAACGTAAAAAAACGGTCCAAAACGTTAAAAACGAACGAAAACGTAAAAAAACTGACGAAAACGTTAAAAAAAAGATCGAAAACGTACCAAAACGTAAGAATACGAAATTTTAAGTTATTTACTAACGGCCATTAGTATATAGGACTAACGATGCCAAGTTGACGCGAGAAAACGAAATTTTAAGTTATTTACTAATGGTCGTTAGTATAAAGGACTAACGATGCCAAGTTATGTACTAACGGCCGTCACTGGGTACACACAATGTACGAAATTTGAATGTTTAGTGTCACATTAGGAAAAAAAATATATGGCTACATACAACGGTAAAAAGTGTCAAGTTTGATGTCTTTTTAAGTAATTATCCCAAAAATAATACCTTGAGGGATATGATAACTATTCTGTCTTAAAAGTCTAAAGCCAAGGGCTTTAAGGTTAAGATCCAATCTATTCCACTTTTCATGAGCTTCATAGTAGCAAATGTATATCATCTTTAACACAGTACTTATTTCATCTTTGAAGTGATACGATAATCCAAGCCTTTGTAAATCATCAATTAGTTCAAGTGTAGCCAACGGGTTCTCCACCACGGTGTCTTCAGATATCATCCGCCTCACCATTTCCTTCAAACCATGTAATGCTGTCTCGTGTTTTATGCCCTATATGAACAAAAACAATAGGAAACCATCGACACTAGGACGTAATACCAAATAATTAGTAGGATGAACAGCGTACCGCATATTTGTTAGTCAGTGACTCGAGATAATTATGGGACCATATTGAAGGAGGATAGTTTGCTGATCGTCTAACAATGTGTGCATTAGTAGTTGCAGCCTTGACTGTGAAATATAATTGTTTCGGTAACCTTCCTATATTTTGTTCTCTTTCTACCATTATAATGCCTAGCAAAACCAAGACTCGGGGAGGAAATGCAAATTGAAGCCATTGTAAATTTGCAATAGATGTGAGTATAAATGACGGTTTTGTGGTATTTAGAGTGTAAAGCCACAAAAAAATGATTATATATTTAGTTTGTGTTTGTTTTTAAAAAAAAAGTCTTACTAGACTTCTTACTCTTACCAGTAAGAGGTGGGCAGACGTTTTTCTTGTTTGTTTTTTTCTTTTGAGTAAGACCCAGTTAGACATATAACATCTTACTCAGTAAGAGGTGGGAGACTGGTCTTACTGCCTCTTACTCGTTTTGTAAACTTTATATAATATATTTGATTGTTTATTAACTATGTTATATTTATGATAAAAAGTCTTGTTTCATATTTACATAAGTTATTTATTTTCACATTGCGTTGGTTTAATAAACAAATTGCAAAAACGAGCACTTAAAATCATTCGGACAATTATACAAAAACAAACAACATTATTTCGTTCAGATTTAGACCTTCTACCCACATCTTACCAGTAAGATGTGGTAGTCAGATTCAGACCCAAAACATCTTAATGAAACAAACACATTAATATATATAGTTGTATGAGTAGTGTTATTTAGACTTAAAACACATGTCTAAATACATAGCTAATGCATAAATTACTTGTACAATTGTATTATTTACTTTTTCTCTCCAAATCTCCACTAATTCTAAACCTCATACTCATTTTACGATCTACGGAGTAAAACAATTATAAATTTTTCTCTTTTGTTTTTTCTCTATGGTGTATTTTAACTTTTTGTTCTTTCCTTATACGGCGTATAACGATATGCACGATATTGTTTTTCAATCTCTTTCTTTTGTCTCTTACAATTTTTTGGTTCATCATCAGGTGTCATGCTAATAGTTTTTAACCATTTAAGCCTCACCGGATGCCACATTATTTCAAAACTCACACTCTAAAATACTCATTCACTCACAACTAAACACAACTTATCCATTTGGCCCCAATGGCCTCACACACCCGCAACTTCACTTACAGCTTTTCCACTTTCATTTTGTCTTTTCCTCGTCGAATTTGTGGCGAAATGGGAAACGGCGAGAAGCAGTGGCGTTGTGGCGAGATTTCAGCGTCGCCGAAATAGGTGACACGTTGGATTCGGCGACACAATTCATTGCCACACCCGATCCTCTTATCGCGTCTCTTTTTGCTGTATTTGATGATTATACATGACAAAACTTGTATTATACCTTGGTTTCTACCAAACTTAATTTTATCACCATTCTTTTCCACCACTCCCGTCAAAATTCATATGTTTCATTTATACACATGATTTTTAGTTCTATTGAGTTATTTGTATGTAACTCTAAGAAAAACTTAACCAAGAACATCTACGGTTTTAACTTTTAACGCACATGATTACTAATTGAAAGTGTTGAGTTGAAATGATAGGTAAATATAAAGTTGGAGAAAGAATGAATAATATACGATTACAAAGTTGGAAGGAAATTGTGTATCAGACGAGAAGAGTATTTTTGGTATTTATAGATTCCAAACACGTATATCAAATTTAATATTTACACATCACACCAACCAAATAAAGCGTATTATAAGTCGTTTTTGTCAAATTTTGCATAGAGAATAAAAACTTAATTATGCTAATACAAGTTAAATATATGTGTCTTAAATATAACTAGACGTATACTAGCGCAAAGCGATGATATATAGCGGCAAATAATTATACTTGTGAAATCGTGATCTGGTTTGACCTTTGACGCAAAGCGCGTGTTTTTTGAAATACAAAACGTGTGTTTTTTAAAATTAATATAGTATATGTTTTTGAAAAGTTGACAAGTTTAAAATTGATCAAGCTTAAAATGTATTAAGGTATACTTAGGGGTAACTTCGGTAAACTATGTTAATTTAAATTTTCAAGATTAAAGATTTCAAGAATATGCATTCACTCGTAGTATAGATATTCTTTAGGGTAACATGCAAAAAATGTCCATGTTGTTTATCATTTTTGCGAATTATGCCCTTTAACAAACTAAATAGCCAAGGATGTACCTGTGGTTTGCACTTTTTGCGAACAATGTTCTTGAGGTAAAAAATTTGTTGCAAATCGTCGACTTTGGCTAACGAGTGTTAAAAATCTCCGTTAGTGGCCATGTGAAATGACTAATTTACCTTCGTCTTCATCCCACAGTTACTTTTTTGAATTTGCAATTATTATCCCTCAACTATCCTCCATCACCACCACCAGCCTCCACCACCACCACCACCACCACCTTCTTCTACCACCACACAACTACCACCATCAAATCCCCTCTTATTTTATTTTGCAAAAATGAACTCACAGACCTCCGGTACACTTTGCAACGAACATAACACAAATCTAATGCTTGTAATGCATGTTGATAGATTAGTTGAACCATATTTGTTTACTGATTAACTTAGTATTTTTTGTATGATAATGATGTTTTGCTTCTTCACTGTTTGCATCTTTATAATTCTTCACCATTGCCACCATCAATGACCACCAATTGTCCACTAATGACTTTTACGAGTAGTTGGTTGAATGAGCAAGATTATTACGAAATAGTAACAACCACATACCTTTAACATTTAACAATTCCAACATGGTTGCCTAAACTGGGTAAATGGCATATCAACATCAAATGTAAAAAAAAATTGGAATGGCTGTTGTTTTATCAGTCACCAAAGCAAGAGCCATGGAATTCGCTGGAGTGGTTGATTCATACCTTGTTGGAGAAGACATCGGGAAGGTACGAATATGATTCTTTTTCAAAAAATGGCGGAAAAATGTAGTAACAAAAGGTCTTTACTCGGAGCATGTTTCAATTATGTCCAACAACTTATTATTAACGAACGTTTGGCAAAACACTATATTGAGCTCGAAACAATAATGTACTTAGGCAATGATCGTATTAACATTTTGAAAAGTTACTTACCTTTAGTGCGCAAAAATGATAGAAATATTGACTTACACTACATTACCATATGTTCAAGCTTTTGTATTCGTGGTACACTGCATAAGAAAACCTTAAGATTTATGTGGAAAACTAGAAGGGGGTTGAATAGTTTTACCGATTAAAACTTGGTTTTAAACTATTTAGATCGACTTATGTCAATCTATTTGAACGCGTGTGTTGGATGTTGATAGACAAACATATAGATAAATAAAACTAAGATAAAGAGTAAGAAGCACAAAACCACAACGCGAATATTTATAGTGGTTCGGCTACAAGGACACCTTCCTTGCCCTACTCCACTCCCCGAGTCACCTACTCGAGAGTTCGTAATCACTACACAACACAAACTCCTTGTGGCGGAGAAGCTTTCACAACGTCGCTTACTCTTTATCCGGTACAAGGCTAGACACAGGGTTCTTCCACGAGGTAGAACCAAACCTATCACAACGTCGCCTACACTTTATCCGGTACAAGGCTAGATACCGAGTTCCATTTACAAATGTGGAACTACTACCCAACACTACACAACTCCTATCCAAAGGAGATCTACTCCTTATGACAACATCAACAAGGATATTAATATCCTTTGACCCAATACAAATCTATCTTGTACATCGACACACCATATCGAATGTACACCTTAGGCACCTTTCACTAATGCCTTTGACTCGACTTCTAGGCACCCTTCACTAATGCCTTTTGACTTGACTTCTTGGCACCCTTCACTAATGCCTTTTCACTTGACTTCTAGGCACCCTTCACTAATGCCTTTTGACTTGACTTCTAGACACCTTTCACTAAAGCCTTCAACACGGACTTTCGACACTTTTCACTAATGCCTTCAATATGACTCTTCGACACTTTTCACTAATGTCTTTGTCTTGACCCTTTAGACATCTTTCACCTATGTCTTCGACACTACACTTCTAATGAGAAAGAAAATAACTATCAACAAGATACCATTAGTAGTCTTGATGATGACAAAGCTTGGCAACCGATGGACTTGAGCTTACTCGACTTCAAGAGGTGGTGATCTCGCCTTTAAGAGGAACCTAGAGAATCACACAAAAACAAAACTACATAGAAAGATCACTTGGATCTAAGGTTAGAGAGTTTACAACACTAAGAGAAAATGTGTGTGAAAGGGGTGAGTTACAATGAAGAAATGACTCACTATTTATAGACAAAATATTGCTACTATTCCACGGATCCCACGGATCCCTTACTTGAGGGATCCGTCCAGTGTAAACTGGGGGAACCGTGGGACGCTCCTCTTTGCCCATGGGTTTTGGGTCATGGGTCATGGGTCATGGGTCCTAGACTTTGGACCATGGGTATCCAAGTAGATACAATGTATCTAGAAGATGCAATGCATCTAGTCCATGGGTTATGGGTTAGCTCCATGGGTCATGGATAATACCCATTATAACTTATGCATGATGTCATGCAATGGGTTATGGGTTATGCTCCATGGGTATGGGTTATGGACTTTGGGTTTTACCCAACTACATTCAATGTATTTAGTCAATGGGTCAAATACTTAAACTTCTACCCATTATATTACCCATTATAATACATACTAAGTATGTTTATATCTACCCAATATGTAAACACTAGTTGTTGTACATATGTATTACTAAATCATGAAAGCACTATTACTTCTTTAGTGTTTTATGTGAAAACGTAAGTGTGTTAGTAAACTATTGGCTCAAACTAATTACGTATTTTATTTGTTTCCTTCAAATGATTTTACGTTTGTTATCGACAAAACATTAAAAGATCGTAAAATATAAATAAACGTTTTACGGCTTATTCGTATTAACAATCTCCCCCTTTTTGTTGATGACAAAACATAAGATTATTTTAAGGAAAAACTAAAATTCGTAAAAGTTTGAATTGGAGTTTTTACTCTCTTCTCCTCTTTTTTGTCGAAATAAAAAGAGCGTCGAAAATAAACTAACACATTGTTTTAAGAAAAACATGTGAAGAAAGAAGAAAGATAAAAATGAAAAATAGAGAGTAAGTGAGGAGAAGTATTATCGACTTAGCTCTCCCTTGACGAGTCCATCCCTTTGTGAGGGCGTCAAGTAAGAAGAAATACTAAACTAGTGCATTGCAACTATGTTTGCAAATGGTTACGTCTTTGTGACGAATATGCTCCCCCTTGATGATTGCAACTTTGCAAGGAGGACGTCATGTAATGTAATCCTATGTGAATGATATTGCAAATGATTTTTGCAATGTTTTGCTTTGACACGAAACTCCCCCTAGCTAAGGGTGTCAAAGTCTTCATGTGTATATTGAAAATCTACAAAACAAAGGTTAGAAAACAGGTATATAATGCATAATTTCCTGCAAATAAGACTTAAGTTAGTAATAAACAAGTCTTCTGTTGCACGGATCCCACGGTTCCCTCTTTGGAGGGATCCGTCTAGGCAAAACTGAGGGATCCGTCTGTCTGTAATCATAAGACAGTAATGGTGATGCAACAAGTGATGTGAACATCAAAATGAGATATGTATTAAGGCATCAAACATATTCTCAAGACAATATAGCATATAACATGTAATTTCAGTCAATAAAATATACGAGAAATGATCTACATATCTCTAAAACTAAGAGAATGATTTAAACATGAAATATGATTCCTAAACTATCTAAGTTAAGCTTAAGACTAGGACACCACTTGAATCCCTAAGCTCAAGGTTGTTTGGGTTTGTTGATCTCATCGAAACGTTCGAGGAGGTGATAAAACATGAAACGTTGATCTTCACGTACTTCATGTATCAAGCTTTCAACATGTTGACAATGATAACAATCTTTGTCATGGCTCGGAAATGATGGTGGTCGAAAAGAAATGACTTGAGATGGAAGGTTTGGTTGAGATTCCACAAAAGAAGGAGGAATTTGTGGAGGTATATTTGGATGTGATTCAACCAAAGGTGGTGGTGGTGGAATATGTGATGAGGACAGTGGTATAGAGGTATCTACTTCCATGTGATCGGGTGGTTGACTTTGATGATTCCTCATAATCCAAAAGGGACTATTTGAGGGTGACGGAGAAAAAGATGCCGGGGCTAGTGTTGATTAAACACCTTGATTTTGTTGCGCTATTCTATCCATTGAGGAGAATGTTAGCAATGGTGGATGATTAGATGGCCTTGGAGGCAAGTCCTCTAGATTGTAGAGGCGTGGTGATGAGAGTGGAGTGGTGAATGATATGGCTCTAGGTACTAAGGGTGATGGTTTAGTGGAAATAGGAGTGTTTGATTTAGGGGGTATGGTGGTGTTTGGCATTGGTAGTTTTGTGGGAACAATCCTTTTGGGGATCGGTTTGATAGGTGGAGGGGAGATCCTAGCATTTGTGGATTTAATGGGAGATGATTCAGTTGAAGAAATTTCGTGAACCACACGAGCAAATTTCTTGGGTGGTCCTTTGGTGGATGAGTTACCACTAGGAGCTTTCCTCATGATGAGATGATTAAAGGAATTAGTGTTGTAGAGGTTTCTAAATGCTGAGAATGAGGATGTAGATGATGACTTTAGGAGTCTTAACAAGATGGTTTATAAAGGGAAGGATTTGGCAAGTGCATTCAAGTCTTAAGCCACTAAGATCCTTTGGAATGTGATGATTTGCATGCACAAGAGTCAACTACAGAGTTGCACTGATCTAGGAGTTTAATTAAGACAAGATGGAGTGTTCAAGTTAGCAAGGAGAGCTTTGAAATGTTTGTTTTAGCTAGAGTTTAGCTGAATCTGTCACCCGGATCCCACGGTTCCCTCCATTGAGGGATCTGTCTAGGCTAATCCTAGGGATCCGGCTCTCAGCAGTCAAGAGAAGAAGAAAATGATGTTTGTAAGGTCTAATACCTATACATCTTGAGTGTTTCAGTCTTCCTAAGTGTCTTAAATGAAAGGGGGACTTAAATGATCAAGGGCAATGAGTTATGGTAGCTAATGATTGCCTTTTATGGAAGAAAATGGGATTTTATGAGTACCAATGAATGACCAAAGATGACACTAGAAAATTTGAGAGTGTCAAGTGATGTTAAATGATCCTAGAGATCAGACAGTGACTTAAGATAATTTTAGAAAAATACCTTAAAAATTATAAGAAATGAAAAACTAGTATTTGACCCATTTTGGGGGTAAGGATGATTAATATCAATTTGCTAAAATTGATAGAATTATAAGACTAGATGTATTAACATGTGATCAACGATGTATGAGTATTGGAGCGGAAGGATGATGAGTTTTGGTGAAATGATAAATCAAGAAGTATCTTGAGTGTGATCTTAGATGAGCTATGAGTGAGTGTGAAACTTACTGAGCTTGAGAAAGACTTAAGTGGTCCTAAGGCATTATGTTTAGCTAGTGTGAAATGATCTAATGGGCTGGTTTGATGTGTGGAGGTTTGCATTGCATTTCTGTTTGCCCGGATCCCACGGTTCCCTAAGTGGAGGGATCCGTCTAGTGTAAAGTGAGGGATCCGTCTCCTGCTCAACAGTACCTTCACAGAAGGTATGCAAACTTGTTTTTCTAAGGAATTTGAACAACTATATAAGCGAGACATCAAACATTAAATGTTTTATTTCATGTGAAAGATTACAACGATAAAATATGAAATCTAAGGATTGAGCCTATTTGGAAGGGAAACTAAGTTTCTTGAGCGTTTTCACTAGATGGATCGTCAAATGGATGATGAGTATTTGCCGATTCAGGGATGAAGAAAGACTTGATGTGAGATGTGTTTAGAGGTTCCATCATCTTATTCACGAGTACGTACAACGGACTTTGAAATTGATGGTGGAAGTACATGATATGATGATAAAGGAGTGTCAGGAATATTCCATAAGGGATTAGTTTGTTCTTGTTACCTTGAAGATTTACAATTCGTCTTGCAAAGAAATAGGCGAGATTGTATGGTTCTTGAGTTAGAGAAAACAATACATTATGTGGGCACAACAAGCGGGAAGGATTTCTCGATTTCCCCTAAGACTCCAAACATTTTCACGTAGGATGACTGCGAGAGGTTTAAACTCATCTCGGATATCATGTGTATAGATTATGTTTGGATCAGAGTAATAGGGTCGAGGTTTGCATAACATGCGAGTCAAGTCTTAAAGGGAAGGCATGTGTGAACAATATGGACTATTTTATTCACGATGGTTGAAGAGAGAATCAAGAGACCAATCTTCAGTGAAGGCACATTGTCCATGATTTGGAATTCGGAGAATGTGAGCAAGTTGCCTAATGGTTAAAACAAACTTTTGGTTTTTGATCCAAAACCAAAGAGATAGAGATCGATCCTCGTTACGAATGAGTTCAAATTGACGGAAGAATTCCAATACAAACCGTAGACAAATTTTCTCGTTAATTCTGAGAAGGCCTTCTAGTCCTATGGTTCGGAAAGAGGTATTGATACCTTCTTCGTATAGTAGAGGTGCGTCGACAATACGTCCTTCATGGAAGTGACGAGTTTTGAGATTATTGAACCCACGAACATGATTGCCAGGTGTGTTGGGCTTAAGAGAAATGTTAGGAATGTAGACATGAGTGAGTTGAAAGTTGAATTCATACTCATGAGACATGACGAGACCTATGGAAGTTAAAAGTTAATATGATGAGACACATTAAAAAAATGATCACCTAACGTTTTTACTAGATTTCTATTAACAATGCCAATTAACTTACTTAGTACTTAACATTTTAGTGAGATGAAAAAAGGTTTTTAAGTTGCATGAGAATCTGTTTCCCAGTTCCACGGTTCTGATACGCGTACAACGCGTGTTCGGGGTCAAAGGAACTTCCTTTTCGTCGAGCAAGTTTTTCAACACCCTAGGCAGTGAACCTAATCTTTGTAGTGTAGTATTAGGGTAAGCCTCGGGAATTGATATCGTTCTCTAGGGAATAAGAATGCTAGCCAGAAATTACTACGCTAAGGTTGGGGTTGAGGAAGATTATTTTTTTTATCTTTTTGTTTTTTAGGAAATGGAAAGGTACGAATCTCGGGGTTTGGATTTGGGGGTTGGTATTTCTACCGATTATTCTACTAATCTAATTATCTAATTATCTAAACTAAGGTGAGTGTAGTCTATGTCTATTGTTGTGTGCTCTTATGATGATTAAAAATGTGTTTACTTAGATGTTATTACTCCCTAATTATCTCCTATTGATGGTTGAATTGTCACGTCCTTATTCTTAACGCGTTGTGTTTCTATGGTCGTAGGTTATGTGTTTATCCCTAAATCTTTGAAGCTACCTAAGGTTAATGCCTACGAAATCTCTAGGATTCATAAACTTAACACTAAGGTTATCTTTGGATATTTAGCCTACAATTCCACTAGTAACTATAAGCTAAGGTTCAACAAAGACTAATCAAGCATTAATAACACAACGAATGACCAATCTCAATACTAGGTCAATCACAATTAAGATAAGAGACAACCAATCAATATTCAATAACTAGGTTTCATATTATCTAAGCAAACACACAAGTAAATTAGCCAGACATGGAGAACATGCAAGCATACACACAAACAATTGAAGACATGATTAAATCAATGAAGTAAAACACTTATCTTGTTGTAAAATAGGGTATGGAACCCTAAGATACTGCACAAGACAGCCTTGGTTCGGTTTAGGTTTTTACTCCACAAAACTACCTCTAAAAACTGAAAAATTCGGATTTTATATATAGTGTTACAAAATGCGGCGCCACTCTTTAATTGTGACGCCGCCGCCATTAGGGTTTCGTCTTGGCCACGTCAACTCTGTGATGGCGTCACCTTATGCTCGTGACGCCATCTGAATCCAAACCTAGGCCGTCTGAGTTGCGACGCCCTACTCTTTTAAACCTGATTGTAAATTACCAATTTGGCTACTGAGTCGTCTCAAGATGTGTCGCGACGGCGTCGCATTTAAGTAGTGACGCCGTCCCCATTCAATTCCAGCAGCTTGAGTGTCTCGATTCTTGACTTTGGCCATTTTCTTCGTATATTAATAAGTGTCATTCCACCATTTTGCCTTCAAGAGACCTAAAAAGTGAAAAGGAACGAAATTAAGTAGTAACGGATACAAAAGTGATCATTTAAGGGCTTTTATAAGGTTTTAAAATGTACCTTTTTGAGGGGTCGTTTAAGCCCTTATTTGATCACTTTTGTATCCGTTATTACTTAATATCGTTCCTTTTCACTTTTTAGGTCTCTTGAAGGCAAATTGCTGGAATGACACTTATTCGACGTAAAAGGCAATATACTAAGAAAATGGCCAAAGTCAAGAATTGAGACACTCAAGCCGCTAAAATGAAGGGGGACGGCCGTTATACTTGGACGCTGTCGAACAAGTCTTGTGACGATACAAGAGCCAAATTGCTTATTTTCAAGTGACGGCATCGGTTTTAAAAGAGTATGGCGTCGCAGCTCGACGCCTAGATTTGATCCAGACGGCGTCAGAGACTCAAGGCGACGGCGTCACGGACATAAGGTGATGCCGTCACAATGATAACGTGGCCAAGACGAAACCCTAATGACGGCGACCCGACGGCCTCACAAATTAAAGGGTGACGCCGTCGCAGTTGTAACCTTATATATAGAATCCGAATTTTTAGTTTTCAGTGTGTAGTTTTGTGGAGTAAAAACCTAAACCGAACCAAGGTTGTCTTGTACAGTAATTTAGGGTTCCATACCCTATCTTACATCAAGATAAGTGTTTTACTTCATTAATTTAATTATGTCTTCAATTGATTGTGTGTATGCTTGCATGTTCCCCATGTCCGGCTAATTTACTTGTGTGTTTGCTTAGGTAATATGAAACTTAGTTATTGAATATTGATTGGTTGTCTCTTATCTTAATTGTGATTGACCTAGTATTGCGATAGATCATTCGTTGTGTTGTTAATGCTTGATTAATCTTTGTTGAACCTTAGTTTATAATCACCTAGAGTAATTGTAGGCTATACATCCAAAGAATACCTTAGAGTTAAAGTTTATAAATCCTAGAGATTTTGTAGTCATTAACCTTTGGTAGCTTCAAAGAGTTAGGGATAAACGCATACCCTACGACCTTAGAGACAAAACGCGATTAAGAATAAGGACGTGACAATTCAACCATCAATAGGAGATAACTAGGGAGTAATAAAACCTAAGTGAATACATTTTTAATCATCATACGAGCACACAACAATAGACATAGACTCACCTTAGTTAATTAGATAATTAGATTAGTAGAAGTAATCGGTAGAAATACCAACCCCCAAATCCAAACCCTGAGATTCGTACCTTTCCATTTCCTAAAAAACATAAAAAGATAAAAAAAATAATCTTCCTCAACCCCAACCTTAGCGTAGTAACTTCTCACTAGCATTCCTATTCCCCTAGAGAACGATATCAATTCCCGTGGCTTACCCTAATACTACACTACAACGATTAGGTTCACTGCCTAGGGTGTTGAAAACTTGCTCGACGAAAAGGAAGTTCCTTTGACCCCGAACGCGTTGTGTAAGCGTATCAAGTTTTTGGCGCCGCTGCCAGGGAATAGAATAGCTAGTTAGATGTCCACCTCGTTTAGGTTTCCTTGCTTGATTCCTATCAAGTAAACTTTTTTCTCATTTTTAGCTTCCTTGTAGTCTATCCCCCTTCTTTGTGTTTGTGTTCATAAAACCCTTTTCATTTGTCGCTATGGCAAGTGAAGTTGAATTTGAATCATTAACAAATGATGAACAATTGAATTTCGCAGATTGGATTGCTTTTTATTGTTCTAATGAATTTGTGAGTGATCTTAGAGATATCCAAAAGGAGACGGGTGTAAGGTTGGATGGATTTGATAAATTTTGTGCTTGTGTGGCTTCTATTCAACGATCATTGTTAGAATCAACTCCTTTTAGTGAGACCCTCTGGAAATTTTTTGAGAAAAGCCTCCTAAGCATAAACCATCAGTTGTCACAACTTGAGGAACTGGATAAGGAGGATTTATCCAACCTTAGGCATCATGATCAAAAAGACATAGTTTTTAAGAACATGGAACCTAAACCCGAACAAGATTGTGAGAAGGTTATAGTTGAACTACCTAGTTGAATGTGTGGGATAGATTTCACCAAAACATATGAAACGCGTGAGGAATCCTTTAGGCAAATAGAACATAGTGATCAAATTTTTGAGAATGATTCTTATGAATCGGACCAAGAATTTGAAATGGCTAAAGAAGAATTTGAGATACTTAGGAGTGTATTTGGGTTAGATCATACTAAAACACATGATGAACATTTAGGAGATCTAGATATAATGGAGAATGAGGTGGAAACTCCAAGCCCACAAGCCCTACCATCACTTGAGGAACACACATCGCCTATAACTTACCCGGAAGAATTAGAAGAGACTATAGGAACCCCGATTGATATAGAACCTTTGGACCAAACGCCACTAGAGAATGTAGGTTTAGATGCTTGTTGTCATGACCTCTCTCTTAGTCCTAGGGAAGTTCCTAATTTTGATGAACCGGAGCCTCAACCCAAAACCTTACCCAAATTTCCGTCTTTAGATGTGAATCTTGGAATTGAATTAGGCCCCAATCCACCCATCAAAATAAATAGTCCGGGTAGTTGCTTGATAAAGGTGGTAGACTCTAGGCCATGTAGAGTGGAAGCTAATATAGGAGTAACCCATGACCTTACACACTTATATCACCCATTCATGGTTGATAACAAGAAACATTATGGGTTTAAACCGGGTTTATTAGGTCAAGATGGATCTTTAACTAAGAATCTTTTGAAGTTGATAGAAGATGATCCATTTTTAGGAGAGATATTTGATTCACCCGCTACACCCATAAAATTAGGTAAGGTTAGAATGAATGGAGCACACCCCTTTGAGCATATAAATCACCCATCACCCTCTCCTCACGTAGCAAATTTCCACCCTAAGGGTGTGTATCGCTACTATCACCCGCACTTAAGCTTAAGTATAGAAAAAACTTCCCCTTTATCCGTTAAATAAGGGTAGAGTCAAGCTCGTGACTCGAACAAAAACAAGCGCTTCTTGGGAGGCAACCCATGCTTAATTGTTTGCTTGTTTGTGTGTCGTATATCTTTTATTGATTGTTTATTCTCATGTTTAAATTTGTAAAAATGTTTTATTTTGTCTTTAACCTCGTCTTAATTACATATAAAGGTGTTTTACATAAGGGATAAGTGTAGGGAGGATTACACACGTTTTCAAAAGAAACGTGAACATGAGAATTCCAATTAATTAAAAGATATACATGTGTGTTTGTTCGAGTCAAATGCTTGTATCGAGTCATAATGGGTGTTTTGCAGGAAATTTTTCCAGATTTTAAAGATAAAAATGTTCCAGAATTTTTTCCAGAAAATCGCAGACCAGTTCTGTCAGTTAACTGACGCGTCAGGATCGCGAACTGACGGCGTCGAGGAGCGTAAACACTTATCACTTTTTCTCGTTTTCGAGCTACTTATAAATTTTTGGAATTTTCCAGTCTTAATTTTCCGAAAATCTGAAACATCCATTCCACAAGCATTATATCCTAGTCTAGTAGAGTCATATATATATTGTTACCGCCGATTTTACGCGAAGGATTCGTTTGTTTTCTTCAAAGTGTGCAGGTTTAATTTATCAAGAAGAAGATACATAAGATGAGAAGGAGCTTTTCACGTAAAGATTCTTCTTGAAGAAAGATGTAACCACTACTTCACACACGGATCCTACCGAGCTAATCAGGGGAGTACTAGTTTCTTTCGTTTTTTATTACCTTCCATTATCATAACTTTGATACTTTCGGGGAACATTGGTGACAATGTTCAGTTTAAGTGTAGGGAGGGAAAATAAAACGGGAACTTTGAAACTATGCTTATCCTTGACTATTTGCCTTGTCCAATTGCATTTGTGTAATAAACCATGAGAAATATCGGTTAGGGTAATTTTGGCACCAAATTTAAAATTTTTCATGACATATAGGAGTGGGCCATTAGTTTTAATAAAGCGTCTCATGGATAGGAAATTATATGACTAGCACAAAAACCCTTTACCACTTAAATTCCACCCAAAATGTGAGGATCGCCCTTAGATTTGTAGGAATTAAAGCATTCATCTTTAATGCTTAGAGTGTGAACCGGTAGTATAATAGATTCTAGAACTTGTTTTGTGATGCATCCCGAGATCGCTAGTAAGACTACACTTGTGTAGTTAGGAATAACTAAATGATAAGAGGCATTAGGATAACCCTTATTCGATACCTGTAATATAATTACTTTTTCCACATCGGTTGAGTAATTCTCCTATACCTTTGCGTTGTACTCATCTTTAGTACACGATACCCCTAGTTAACCCCTCAGAGCCTATCCTTTTCGCTGTTCTCGTGATGTTTCGGTTTTCCGGAATGTCAATGAAGAGCATTGTTTACAATCTACCCCCAAATGTACACCCAAATCGCCTTAGCCTACCTTGTATGCACTCACTTTTAGTGCATTATTATTATCACACTAAACCCTTAGTTCAATTATCTTGTTGCTTGCATAAGTTGCTAAGTCGAGTCATATCCCTTGTACACAGTTTTGGGACGATTGAGACTCATGGGAAAAGTTAAATTTTATGAAATGATGGGAAGGGAACGTTAAATTCAAATTCCTTTTATTTGCGTAATAATGTACTCCAAGTGTTTTGATCTTTTCAATTAGGGTCAAATTAGTGTTAGAATAATAAAAACTCAAGTGTAGGGATGTGCCTATAAATCCCTATCATTTTGATGTATCGTAGAGGATGGTAGAGTAAAAGTGTATGAAAAAAAAAAGAAAAAAAAAATATAGAGTGAAAAAAAAAAAAAACATACGGGCTACCATCCTACATCTATCTTTAAATTTATGTTTGTTTATTTCAGTTATCTAGAGTTTATAGTGTCGAGTCTTGGCTTAGCAACGCCATTCTTCGCATGCTTGTAACATAAAGATTTTTGACTTGCCACCACTAAATCGCCTATCCCACCAAACCCTTTGTTTCCCTACCGTAAGCCTAACATTACAACCCTTTAAAAGACCTCTTGGATAATCTTTCCTAGGTGCTTATGCCAAAGCGATGGAGGTTTGATCTAGTCTCAAGCCTATGGTAATCTATGTACTAGGACCGGTTAATGAGTGTTTATCTTCCATTTCCAACTTGTTATATTTCATATACACCCGAGAGATGTGAGTATCCAAACACCCCATGTGAGGTGCTAGTATGTAATTTCCGTGCTTGTTATGACTTTTGCGGGGCTTATATGTGTTGTGTATCATTCTAAACTAATGCTTCATGACCCATAACTTATAAATTAATTGGCTAAAAGCACATTTGCTTGAGGACAAGCAAATACCAAGTGTAGGGATATTTGATAAGGTTTTAAAATGTACCTTTTGAGGGTCGCTTTAAGCCCTTATTTGATCACTTTTGTATCCGTTATTACTTAATATCGTTCATTTTCACTTTTAGGTCTCTTGAAGGCAAATTGCTGGAATGACACTTATTCGGACGAAAAGGCGAAAATATACGAAGAAAATGGCCAAAGTCAAGAATCGAGACACTCAAGATGCTGAACCGGGGGGACGGCCAGTTATACTTGTGACGCCGTCGAACAAGTCTTGTGACGATACAAGAGCCAAATTGCTTATTTTCAAGTGACGGCATCGTTTTAAAAGAGTAGGGCGCGCGCTCAGACGGCCTAGATTTGATCCAGCACGGCGCCGAGACTCAAGGCACGGCGTCACGGACATAAGGTGACGCTGTCACAATGATAATGTGGCCAAGACGAAACCCTAATGACGGCGACCACGGCCACAAATTAAAGTGACGTCGCAGTTGTAACCTAATATATAGAATCCGAATTTTTTAGTTTTCAGTGTGTAGTTTTGTGGAGTAAAAACCTAAACCGAACCAAGACTGTCTTGTACAATATTTTAGGGTTCCATACCCTATCTTACATCAAGATAAGTGTTTTACTTCATTAATTTAATTATGTCTTCAATTGATTATGTGTATGCTTGCATGTTCCCCATGTCCGGCTAATTTACTTGTGTGTTTGCTTAGGTAATATGAAACTTAGTTATTGAATATTGATTGGTTGTCTCTTATCTTAATTGTGATTGACCTAGTATTGCGATAGGTCATTCGTTGTGTTGTTAATGCTTGATTAATCTTTGTTGAACCTTAGTTTATAATCACCTAGAGTAATTGTAGGCTATACATCCAAAGAATACCTTAGAGTTAAAGTTTATAAATCCTAGAGATTTTGTAGTCATTAACCTTTGGTAGCTTCAAAGAGTTAAGGATAAACGCATACCCTACGACCTTAGAGACACAACGCGATTAAGAATAAGAACGTGACAATTCAACCATCAATAGGAGATAACTAGGGAGTAATAAAACCTAAGCAAATACATTTTTAATCATCATACGAGCACACAACAATAGACATAGACTCACCTTAGTTAATTAGATAATTAGATAAGTAGAAGTAATCGGTAGAAATACCAACCCCCAAATCCAAACCCCGAGATTCGTACCTTTCCATTTCCTAAAAAACATAAAAAGATAAAAAAATAATCTTCCTCAGCCCCAACCTTAGCGTAGTAACTTCTCAGTAGCATTCCTATTCCCCTAGAGAACGATATCAATTCCCGTGGCTTACCCTAATACTACACTACAACGATTAGGTTCACTGCCTAGGGTGTTGAAAAACTTGCTCGACGAAAAGGAAGTTCCTTTGACCCCGAACACGCTGTGTAAGCGTATCAGGCTTAAATGACCCCTCAAAAGTGTACCTTTTAAATCCTTATCAAATATCTCTACACTTGGTATTTGCTTGTCCTCAAGCAAATGTGCTTTTGGCCAATTAATTTATAAGTTAGGGGTCATGAAGCATTAGTTTAGAATGATTCACAACACGTATAAGCCCCGCAAAAGTCATAACACGCACGGAAATTACATACTAGCACCTCACAAGTGGTGTTTGGATACTCTCATCTCTCGGGTGTATATGAAATATATCAAATTGGAAATGGAAGATAAACACTCATTAACCGGTCCTAGTACATAGATTACCATAGGCTTGAGACTAGATCAAACCTCCATCGCTTTGGCGTAAGCACCTAGGAAAAACAATCCAAGAGGTCTTTTAAAGGGTTGTAACGTTAGGCTTACGGTAGGGAAACAAAGGGTTTGGTGGGATAGGCGATTTAGTGGTGGCAAGTCAAAAATCTTTATGTTACAAGCATGCGAAGAATGGCGTTGCTAAGCCAAGACTCGACACTCTAAACTCTAGACAACTTTGAAATAAACAAACATAAATTTAAAGATAGATGTAGGTTGATAGCCCGTATGGGTTTTTTTTAAACACACTTTTACTCTACCATCCATTACGATAACATCAAAATGATAGGAATTTATAGGCACATCCCTACACTTGAGTTTTTATTACTCTAACACTAATTTGACCCGAATTGAAAAGATCAAAACACTTGGAGTACATTATTACGCAAATAAAGGGAATTTGAATTTAACGTTCCCTTCCCGTCATTTCATAAAATTTAACTTTTTCCATGAGTCCCAATCGTCCCAAAACTGTGTATAAAGGATATGACTCGACTTAGAAACCTATGCAAGCAACTAGATAATTGAACTAAGGGTTTAGTATGATAACAATCATGCACTAAAAGTAAGTGCATACAAGGTAGGCTAAGGCGATTTGGGTGTACATTTGGGGGTGGATTGTAAACAATGCTCTTCATTGATATTCCGGAAAACCGAAACATCACGAGAACCGCGAAAAGGATAGGCTCTGAGGGGTTAACTAGGGGTATCGTGTACTAAGGATGAGTACAACGCAAGGGTGTGGGAGAAATTACTCTACCGATGTGGAAGAAGCAATTATATTACGGGTATCAAACAAGGGTTATCCTAATGTCTCTTATCATTTAGTTATTCCTAACTACACAAGTGTAGTCTCACTAGCGATCTCGGAATGCATCATAAAACAAGTTCTAGAATCTATTATACTACCGGTTAACATTCGAAGCATTAAAGTGGAATGCTTTAATTCCTACAAATCTAAGGGCGATCCTCACATTTTGGGTGGAATTTAAGTGGTAAAGGGTTTTTGTGTTAGTCATATAACTTCCTATCCATGAGACGCTTTATTAAGACTAATGGCCCACTCCTACATGTCATGAAAAATTTTAAATTTGGTGCCAAAATTACCCTAACCAATATTTCTCATGGTTTATTACACAAATGAAATTGGACAAGGCAAATAGTTAATAATAAACATAGTTTCAAAGTTCCCGTTTTATTTTCCCTCCCTACACTTAAACTGAACATTGTCCCCAATGTTCCCCGAAAGTATCAAAGTTATGATAATGGAAGGTAATTAAAAACAAAAGAAACTAGTACTCCCCTGATTAGCTCGGTAGGATCCGTGTGAAGTAGTGGTTAAATCTTTCTTCAAGAAGAGTGTTTACGTTAAAAGCTCCTTCCAATCTTATGTATCTTCTTCTTGATAAATTAAACCTGCACACTTGAAGAAAACAAACGAAACCTTCGCGTAAAATCGGTGGTAACAATTAATATATGACTCTACTAAACTAGGATATAATGCTTGTGGAATGGATGTTTACAGATTTTCGAAAATTAAGACCGAAAATTCCAAAAATTTATAAGTAGCTCAAAAACTAAAAAAATTAGTAAGCAGTTCTACTCCTCCTGACGCCGTCAGGTTGTGACCCTGTCGCCGTCAGGTTATCATGACAGAAACTGGTCTGCGATTTTCTGGAAAAAATTATGGAAAGTTTTTATCTTTAGAATCTGGAAAAATTTCCTGCAAAACATCCATTATGACTCGATACAAACATTTGACTCGACAAACACACATGTATATCTTTTAAATAATTGTAATTCTCATGTTCACGTTCTTTTAGAAAACGTGTGTAATCCTCCCTACACTTATCCCTTATGTAAAATACCTTTATATGTAATTAAGACGAGGTTAAAGACAAAATAAAGCATTTTTACAAATTTAAACATGAGAATAAACAATCAATAAAAAATATACGACACAAACAAGCAAACAATTAAGCATGGGTTGCCTCCCACGAAGCGTTTTTCTTTATTTATGAGTCTTGTAGCTAGACTCGAAGTCGTACCCCTACGTACCGATATAAGTAAGCCTATCCTCTAGAATGTCATAAGGATCAAACTTATCATTTAAGTTCCTAGTAGTACGTTTGGTTCGGTATGCCTTTTCAAACTTCTCTCCATCAGGGTCATAGATCGTTATCCTAATGTGCCACTCTCCATTACCATCACTAGGCGGTCTATCCCAATTCCACTTATGCTTAGGCTTATCGCTCTCAACTTTCCACTTATTCATGACAAGGTTGACGGGCAAGCTTCCTAGGAACTCGGTCATCTTCCTAAATACTAAGGCGTCCTCGAACGGGTTCACTTCCATGTCCTTAGCCAATTCTTTTTCATGGAAAGTCGCTTGACTAGCAAAAGCTTCATCTAGATAGAAAGGTCGTTGGGGACCTATGAAGTCTTTATTAGTCCAAGGTCCATATCTAAATTGTGCTCTATCCAACCTAATCTCATGTGAGATTTCCTCATCTTTGTAGTAAGTATGCTTTTTGACATCGTAAATTGACCTAACACTCCCTTCTCCTACCACTATTTTGGACATCTTACAATCAATGATGGCACTAGCGGTAGCTAAGAATCCTCTTCCTAAAAGCAATGGGCATGTCGGGTCCTTATTCATGTCTAGCACATGAAAATCCGCCAAAAGAGTCAATTCTCCTACATGCACTACCATGTCTTTTATTATCCCTACCGGATATGGAATACTACCGTCCGCTAGACCTAAGATGGTTTCCGTTGGTTCTATCTTACCTACGTTAAGGCTTCTATGGAGGGACAACGGAACAAGATTGAAGCATGATCCTAAGTCGGCTAGAGCATCAAGAGGTTTGGAAGTTCCAAGCCTACACGGAAGAGTGAATAGCCCAGGATCGTCTAACTTCTTAGGTAAATTATTTTGCCCAAACGCGGACCCATGTTTTACAAGTTTAAGTTCTAGCTCATATTTTTCTTTTAAAGCATTATAATAAGGTGCATGAGCTAAGACTTCAAGAACCGGTTTTTCTTGATGGAGTTCCTTGTACTCCTCCTCTAGATTAGGTTTGGGTTCTTGGATGACGGGTTTCTCAAGAGTAGGTTTTACCAATGGTGCGGGGCCTTGGTACCTCATTTTGGATTGCTTGGAACCCTTGTTGATAGCGTTTACTGAGTAGACCGTTGGGTGTGAGGGGAATGGATGTGCACTCTCCCATGGTGAACAAGAACACGAAGTCGATGAAATCGAACTCACTTTTGGGTCTTTATATTATCACTTGGGAGTGCTCCAATTTCCCGGTCGTTGAAGGCTTTTAAGAGAGCGTCAAGCTTGTTTGTCATCTCGTTTTGTCGTTGCTTGAAATCGGCTTCAAGCTTAGTCAATCGAGTATCTTGAAATGACATGAATCTAGACGCAATTGCCTCAAGACTAGTGGGGTTCCCGGTGTTTGGAGGGTTGAACCTATTAGGTGGACTAGATGAGCTTTGAGGTGGGTTTGAATTTTGGTTCCACTTACGGTTAGGGTGATTCCTCCATGAGGGGTTGTAGGAGTTTCCTAAGTTGTTTTGTTCGGGCTTGAAAGTGTACCACTTCTCTCCCTCTCCGTCGGTACGTGTGGAGGCATAGTCCGCAAAAGCTTGTTCGGGGAGTCTTGTGCAATCTCGAGTGTCGTGGGAACCACTACACAATTCACAAGGTAGAGTGATTTTGTTCACTTGTTGTGAAGACTTAGGATTTTCGTATGAGCTCATTAGGAATTTAACTTGATCTTCAAGCTCGAGCATCCTACGGTCGGAAGATTGTGAGTCAATGGGAGGCAAGGAGATTGCCTTTACGGTTTTGGGCAACTCACGGGGGTCATTCCAACTTTCGTTGTCATAGAGAGCAAGGTCCTCTATTATACCCCACGATTCTTCCGCGGTGAGATCACTAAGTTTTCCACCGGCCGCTTGGTCAATGGATCACTTAGTGGGGAAGTTGACATGATCGTAGAAGAGTTGGACTTGAAGCCAAAGATCAATTCCGTGATGAGGGACTCTATGGAGTAAGTCCTTGAATTGAGTCCATGCTTTGTAGAGAGATTCACCTTGACATTGTTGGAACATCAAGATTTCATTCCTAAGCTTAGTAGTTCTCCCTGGTGGGAAAAATTGAGCAAGGGAACGAGAGGTGAGATCATCCTAACTTGAGATGGAGCCGGCGGGAAGTCGCTCAAGCCAATTACTAGCTTGGTCCCGTAGAGAGAATTGGAAGAGACGCAGACGCGTGGTCTCCCGAGTAGTAGCATCGAGGTCGATGGAATCGACGATTTTAAGGAAATCCTTAAGATGCTGATTACGATCTTCGGAACGAAGTCCATGGAATGCACATCCGTTTTGCACCAACCGGATGGTGTCGGATCGTAGGGCCGTAGTTTGGGATTGGTCGGGAAGCTCAATGGTGTTCCTATAGCCTTGGTGGCTAGGTCTCGAGTATTCACCAAGAGTACGGCCTCTTGGTGGGTCATTTGGTGGTGGGTTGATGAGTGGTGGTTGATTATCACCTTCCATAATGAAAAGTGATGGGATTACGAACAAAGGTCACAAAGAAGGGGGATAGACTATGAGGAAGCTAAAAATGGGAAAAAAATATTACTTGATAGGAATCAAGAAAGGAAACCTAAACGAGGTGGAAATCTAACTAGCTATTCTATTCCCCGCCAAAAATTGATACGCGTACAACGCGCGTTCGGGATCAAAGGAACTTCCTTTTCGTCGAGCAAGTTTTTCAACACCCTAGGCAGTGAACCTAATCGTTGTAGTGTAGTATTAGGGTAAGCCTCGGGAATTGATATCGTTCTCTAGGGGAATAGGAATGCTAGTGAGAAATTACTACGCTAAGGTTCGGGTTGAGGACGATTATTTTTTATCTTTTTTATGTTTTTTTTAGGAAATGGAAAGGTACGAATCTCGGGGTTTAGATTTGGGGGTTAGTATTTCTACCGATTACTCTACTTATCTAATTATCTAATTATCTAAACTAAGGTGAGTGTAGTCTATGTCTATTGTTGTGTGCTCTTATGATGATTAAAAATATGTTTACTTAGATGTTATTACTCCATAATTATCTCCTATTGATGGTTGAATTGTCAAGTCCTTATTCTTAACGCGTTGTGTTTCTAAGGTCGTAGGGTATGCGTTTATCCCTAACTCTTTGAAGCTACCTAAGGTTAATGACTACGAAATCTCTAGGATTCATAAACTTAACACTAAGGTTATCTTTGGATATTTAGCCTACAATTCCACTAGTAACTATAAGCTAAGGTTCAACCAAGACTAATCAAGCATTAATAACACAACGAATGACCTATCGCAATACTAGGTCAATCACAATTAAGATAAGAGACAACCAATCAATATTCAATAACTAGGTTTCATATTATCTAAGCAAACACACAAGTAAATTAGCCGGACATGGAGAACATGCAAGCATACACACAAACAATTGAAGACATGATTAAACCAATGAAGTAAAACAATTATCTTGTTGTAAAATAGGGTATGGAACCCTAAGATACTACACAAGACAGCCTTGGTTCGGTTTAGGTTTTTACTCCACAAAACTACCTCTCTAAAAACTGAAAAATTCGGATTCTATATATAGTGTTAAAAAATGCGACGGCGTCACTCTTTAATTGTGACGCCGTCGGGTCGCCGCCATTAGGGTTTCGTCTTGGCCACGTCAACTCTGTGACGGCGTCACCTTACACTCGTGATGCCGTCGGCTTCAACCTCTGACGCCGTCTGGATCCAAATCTAGGCCGTCTGAGTTGCGAAGCCCTACTCTTTTAAACCTGATGCCGTCACTTGTAAATTAGCAATTTGGCTACTGAGTCGTCTCAGGATGTGTCGCGACGGCGTCGCATTTAAGCAGTGACGTCGTCCCCTTTAAATTCCAGCAGCTTGAGTGTCTCGATTCTTAACTTTGGCCATTTTCTTCGTATATTCGCGCCTTTTCGTCCAAATAAGTGTCATTCCAGCAATTTGCCTTCAAGAGACCTAAAAAGTGAAAAAGAACGAAATTAAGTAGTAACGGATACAAAAGTGATTAATTAAGGGCTTAAATGACCCCTCAAAAGTGTACCTTTTAAATCCTTATCAGGTTCTCACGGTTCCCTTCCAAGAGGGATCCGTCTAGTTAAACTATAGGGATCCGTAGATTTGTAGTGATAGAAAAATGATCTTGACAAAAAATAGATTTTTGCACCTTTAATAAAAAGAAGTGTGTTTTAGCCAATATTTACTTTTGTTAAGCATGCATTGTAGGTTTCTAAGGTATCTCAAGACCAAATGTATGAAAGACAAAAGAATAAAAGAAATGATAAACATATTATGAAAAATAAACTAGATAAACTAAAAGATTAGTAATATTTCATTTCAATGCTAAGAACGATACAAAGGATTGGATATATAACACCAATGTAGATTAACAACACAAAGTACATGTCTCCGTGAGAAAACTTGATCATGGGGTACACGAGAGCGATAAGTGTTAAGACGATGATCACGAAGGCGATCTAAACCATGATGATGAAGTTCTTCCTTGGTTTTGATTTGAGATGAGATGAGATGAGAAGGAAGATGAAGTTTGAATGAGAGGTAATTTTTTGAAAGTGGAAGATTTGAAAAATGAGGGTTTGGTGGTGTTGACGAGCGGAGGGAATATTTATGAGGAAGGAGGAATTTTTGAGATTTGTGTTTTGTTTTATTATTAGAAAGATTTGATTTTTGGATTAAGTAAAATAAGACACATGTTTATAAACCTAGACTATAGACGGAAGAGTAACACGTATGCAAGAAAAGTTTCCTAACGAAGCTACATGTAATATATGAGTATGTGAGAAATATAATCATATAAGTTCCTATGCAAACATACTTATTCTTAAGCTAATGTTATTTAGAGATAAGTAGAAAGTCATACCCCTAATGCAATTATGAGTGTCTTTCTTTTGACAAGAAAAATGTCAATAGACAACTCCGGTTCCTTCGTGATTAAGATATCTTCTTAGGGAAGGTAACTTGTTACCAAGCAATTCCTATGGCTTGATAAACATGGGCTTTAGCTAAGCAAAATGACAAGAAAGGTTAGTGCAATTTAGTAAGATAAAATAAGAAAAAAAATAATGTTGTCATTTAATCAACATCCTACAAAAGTGTTTTTAAGACATGGTGTTTATTTTTGTAAAAGACCTTCTTTGTAGTTTTCAATTATACACGGATCGTATCAAGTTTTTAAAGTACAACATACTCTAAGAAACTTGGTAACGAAGCTCTGATGCCAATTGTGGAAAACTAGAAGGGGGGTTGAATAGTTTTACCGATTAAAACTTGGTTTTAAACTATTTAGATCGACTTATGTCAATCTATTTGAACGTGTGTGTTGGATGTTGATAGACAAACATATAGATAAATAAAACTAAGATAAAGAGTAAAAAGCACAAAACCACAACGCGAGTATTTATAGTGGTTCGGCTACAAGGACACCTTCCTTGCCCAACTCCACTCCCCGAGTCACCTACTCGAGAGTTCGTAATCACTACACAACACAAACTCCTTGTGGCGGAGAAGCCTTCACAACGTCGCCTACTCTTTATCCGGTACAAGGCTAGACACCGGGTTCTTCCACGAGGTAGAACCAAACCTATCACAACGTCGCCTACACTTTATCCGGTACAAGGCTAGATACCGAGTTCCATTTACAAAGGTGGAACTACTACCCAACACTACACAACTCCTATCCAAAGGAGATCTACTCCTTATGAAAACATCAACAAGGATATCAATATCCTTTGACCCAATACAAATCTATCTTGTACATCGACACACCATATCGAATGTACACCTTAGGCACCTTTCACTAATGCCTTTGACTCGACTTGTAGGCACCCTTCACTAATGCCTTTTGACTTGACTTCTAGGCACACTTTACTAATGCCTTTTCACTTGACTTCTAGGCACCCTTCACTAATGCCTTTTGACTTGACTTCTAGACACCTTTCACTAATGCCTTCGACACGGACTTTCGGCACTTTTCACTAATGCCTTCAATATGACTCAACGACACTTTTCACTAATGTCTTCGTCTTGACCCTTTAGACATCTTTCACCTATGTCTTCGACACTACACTTCTAATGAGAAAGAAAAGAACTATCAACAAGATACCATTAGTAGTCTTGATGATGACAAGCTTGGCAACCCATGGACTTGAGCTTGCTCGACTTCAAGAGGTGGTGATCTCGCCTTTAAGAGGAACCTAGAGAATCACACAAAAACAAAACTACATAGAAAGATCACTTGGATCTGAGGTTAGAGAGTTTACAACACTAAGAGAAAATGTGTGTGAAAGGGGTGAGTTACAATGAAGAAATGGCTCACTGTTTATAGACAAAATATTGCTACTGTTCCACGGATCCCTTACTTGAGGGATCGGTCCAGTGTAAACTGGGGGAACCGTGGGACGCTCCTCTTTGCCCATGGGTTTTGGGTCATGGGTCATGGACTTTGGACCATGGGTATCCAAGTAGATACAATGTATCTAGAAGATGCAACGCATTTAGTCCATGGGTTATGGGTTAGCTCCATGGGTCATGGATTATACCCATTATGACTTATGCATGATGTCATGGAATGGGTTATGGGTTATGCTCCATGGGTATGGGTTATGGACTTTGGGTTTTACCCAACTAAATTCAATGTATTTAGTCAATGGGTCAAATACTTAAACTTCTACCCATTATATTACCCATTATAATACATACTAAGTATGTATATATCTACCCAATATGTAAACACTAGTTGTTGTACATATGTATTACTAAATCATGAAAGCACTATTACTTGTTTAGTGTTTTATGTGAAAACGTAAGTGTGTTAGTAAACTATTGGCTCAAACTAATTACGTATTTTATTTGTTTCCTTAAAATGATTTTACGTTTGTTATCGACAAAACATTAGAAGATCGTAAACTATAAATAAACGTTTTGTGGAGTTTATTATACTCCTGGAGATAGTTTTGAGCCTTAGGGTTCGACAATAATAACGATAATAAACTTGGTACGCAGCGGAATAAAACAAATCATAGTTATTGACACAAGGTTTATCTTTATAATCACTCCAAGCCTCAAATATTATTTGATCAGAATAATACGGTTACACTTAATCTGTAACAGGGATCAAAGATCCTTGAGGCTAAACTAAACAAACTCTAACCCTAGACGGTTATAGGAACACGTCTAGGTTACACACACACACACCTTTGACTACATTATGGAAGACATGTATTTAAAAACCTACACCCATGTCCTCTTTATATACTAGAGGATTAGGGTTTACAAATCTCTACGAAGGACTAATAAGTAAATCTTCTTTTACAAGCAAGTCCCTCCATCTTTTTGTAGATTTCCTTCTTGTCACTTTAAGCCCTTGATGTTTCATTCTTTATTGTTTTGTATCTTCAAATCAAGAAACCCAACAATCTTCCCCTATTTGATGATGACAAAACAAACACGGTTCTTGTACAAACTTCCCTAGACGAAGTAGCAGAAGTTGAGATAATTAAATCTCACCATGAATGAAACAAATCTTGTCTTCCTTGTCTTCCCCTTAATCCATGCCACGTTACTTCAACATCTCTTCCCCTTTTTGTTATCAACAAATAGGAAATGCAAACAGTAAAAACTTCCCCTTGAGTGGTGCATGAAAATCAAATGATTCTTCAAATCTGTAAGCTCCTTGTAAGGATCACTTGTGAAGAAAACCAAATATAACAAACTTGATAAAGAAGTATAATAACCCAAACTTGTGTCTTATGTCTTACACTATAGATGACATCAAACGTATACCCAATCTTGGTGTATAGGGAGACCGCAATCTCTTGACGAAAACCTTCATCTACTATTCGTCAATTCGTTGTCATAATCATTGAAGCACGAACAAGTTATCTCCAAAGTGTAACACCTACTTTGAGATATGATAAGAGCACGAATCTGTGTTACTCAACTACAATATCAAATAGGTTATGATCAATCATCTTCGTAATCACCTATTCAATAAATCTCCAAAACGAGCTTTTTAAATCCTTTACGAGCAAATAAAATCCAAAAACCAAACTCCATGTGTGTGTGAACCAATCTCCTGTGTGTGTCGCCAAAAATCAAACTTTAAACTTTATCCGAGAACCAAAAAGGATGTTCCATCCGATATCGAGCGAAACTAGCAGCGGGAACAATTTATATCGGACAACAATAGCAGTAGAAAAATAAATCTATCGGACAATGCAAACCAAACCTGTTAGCAACACTTTTTCTGTTGTAAGACTGTCACAAATCTGTCACTATGTTGTATTCTCCTACCTCCCAAATCAGTTAGCGACACGTTTTCTGTTGCTAAATTGTTGCAAATATGAATCACAAACCATGTGAAGATTTAACCAATCAAATCTTTGAAAGACAATAAGAAGACCCATTAATAAATGCCACCGACCCACAAAGAAGTAGTACGAGGTGAATATATTTATGATTAACAAATCTTCTTGTATCGACCAATACACTTACCAATCTTAAAAATTAGTACGAGGTAATTATGAATGAAGCGTTCAATCAGGTATTAACCGCAACAACGTTAATATTCTTGCTAGATTTTCTTGTCACACCAACAAAGCTTCTTTTAAGAAAATCATACGCATGGTTTCCTTCTTCAAGCATATCAACTATTAACTCATTGTTTGCAAAAATTCCGAAACACGGGTAACTCGTAACACTCTCATCATCTGAATCATTGGTGCGAACAATATCATCATCTTCAACTGAATATCTTAATCATGCAACGTGGACCACAAGCAGTACTAAATATAAACAGATACCATAAACGCACCATAGCAGTTTTAACAATGACTAACAAGCAAGCATGATGTCATGGAACAATAGTAATATGGAGTTATCAATGAACATAGCAGTGGTAACTTTATCGAAGGTAGTGGTAACGCTCAAGCATAGCAGTGGAACGAGATAATACTAGCAGTTGTTATCGGTAAACTAGCAGTGGTATCGTATCAAGCTAGCAGTGGTAAAGAGATAACGAGATGATGAGCAGTGGTAAACTTAAAACGCAACAGTGATACCCAATCATACTAGCAGTGGATACGATTTACGTATATAGATATGAGAAACCATAAATGCTCCAAAACTCTTGCTCAAAACTCCAAACGTAATATGATTCTTTGTAGCCAATCAGTACATGCTTTTCACCACTGACCCATGTAATAACATAAACAAATTGATATACGTTGAAACCAGTTGTGTTAGATTTGTCATGCAAGTAATAATTACCACAAAACACTTTAATAAGTGTAATTGACCCACAATATGATTGGTGAATTCATAATATAAAATGATTAAGCATCAAACAAAAAAAACTAAAAATTCGAATTGTTACCCAGCAGATGACTTCTACGATGAATAACTTTTCATTGGAAGATATGATCGACGATCACTTCGGTGAAAAGTTAGATAGATATATAGAGAACGTCCATGATGAGTGTGTAAATACTCATCATTTTTGGTCAAATCTGAACTGCAAAACATTTAAAAACGCTCAGAAATGCATCAAAATACTGAAAATATCTCAAAATTGCATTTTATATGTTTCAGATGCAAAATGTTTAAAATCAGATGAAAATCGAGCTAAGTTTGCATAATTGGCAGTTTCAGTCCCCCGACTTTCAAATCTTGTCAAAAATAGTCCCTGAGCACTTATTTTAAAATAAAAGTCACCAAAGGTCCTTTTGAAATCATAAGTTGTCATAATTAGTCCTTTGGTGAAAAACGTCTAAAGTTTTGAGAAATTACAAGTTTAGTCCTTTGAGTTTCAAAAACGACAAGTTTGGTCCTTGGAATATTGGAGATTGTCAAGTTTAGCCCTTGGATTATAATTTCAGAATATACATTATTGGTCCCTGGACTTTTCAGAATTACACGTTTAGTCCCTAAGTTACCAATTGGGTTTAAAACTAATCATTGGTCCAAGTTAACTATCCTAAGTCCAAGTCCAAATCCAATAAACACTTAAACCCAAGCCCAACACCACCCTATACCCGGTCCAACCCAAAATCCGACCCACGTTTAATAATAAAACCAAACCCACTCACTTTTTCCCGCCCACCTTCTTCCTCACCCACTGTCTGCAAAACCCAGACATCCCTCACCTCCAGCTCACAACCCACACCCTTATCACTCCACCTCAACACCAAACAACAAAATGCATTTAATGCCTCCCCTTCCTTGCACTCAACCTTCCCCCCAGTTGTAATAACATTTTCCCGCCAAAATGCCATCTACGGCTAAAATCATCTCCACTCATCCAATGGCTCCAAAGAAAAGTGGGAAACACTCAGAGGAGAGAGGGGAAGACTTTTGGTGAATAAATAAGAGAGGAGAAGGCAAGGAGTGGAGTAGTTAGTTTTTATATTTTTATGCAAATCGTTTTTACTATAAATGTTTTAGTTTAAGTCAAAAAATTGTAATCTCAGTTTCTATGTATTAAACTTAAGTTGGATAATCATTGTAATGTGCTTTTAAGTATTAATTCAAGTTTTTACACAAGTTTCAAGTTTTTATGCTCACTGTTACAAAAATCAGTTTCATGCTCTTATAATCAATGCTCTAAGTAGCTTATTTTTAACTCAAATAAGCTTATTTAAGCTACTCATAGCTTTTGGTAAGTTTATAATTCAGTTTCAAGCAACTTTGGTATTTGGTCAACAAAAGTCAACCTGTGAAGAGATTTTGGTTAAGCAGTCATGGAAGTGGATATGGGTTGATGCAGAGCTGATTTGGGGTTGGATTGGATTAGAATAGTGTAAGTTGGTTCTGGTTTAAGCTGCAAAATAAGCTGGGACACTTGTGAGTTTTTATCTTCTTTCCATTTCTAATTCAGTTTGCATAATCTGCTTGTGTTTGAATCTGTGGTTAGGATTAGCTGCTATCTGTCCATTAAGCTGTTGATAGATTACATTGATTCAGTTTCAGTGTTAGCTTAAGCTAATTCAGTAGGTAGACTAGTTAAAAGTTCAAAACAGTTAGTATAAGTTGTGTTTGGTTCTGTTAATTAATTTGAGTTAGGGTGTTAGTTATTGGTTGAAATCTGTTGCTTCAGTCTAATGTAGGTTAAACACAACCATTTAAGTCATCACTTGTCACCAAAACTCACTCAAAGTCAAAATCCTTCTAAACCTGTCCTAATTTCATATCTGATAGAAATTTGTAAAATCAAAAGCTTACATTGTGTTCATAATTCATAGGAGCAGCTTAATCAAGTTTCATAATAGCTCATTTCATCATTTTCAGTTGGTAAATGAAGCTCAAATCTCAATTTAGTCAAACTCTCAAAACTGCTTATAAAGTCAAAAAAAAAAAAAAAAGAAAGTGCAAAATGCAGTTTTCACCAAACTGGATAGATTTATCATAGCTTCACTATTGGATCAATTCAAGTGATATTTTGGATTACTCAAGTTCAGTTGGTCAAGTTGCTTAAAATTATTTTTGGGGAATTTTTGGAATTTTTCTTAAGCTCTAAATAAGCTGTTTTACAAGCCCTCATATGCCCTGTGACAGGGCATAAGTCACCAGAGCAGTTTTCACAAGTTCTTGCAGAGCTTGTCAAAAGCTCATTTGAGCTTCTCTCAGGCTCATTCTTGGTTTTTAAGTAGCTAGCCAGGTCTTCTTGAGAGTCCAATATCTGGTTTCAATTTCCAGCTTATTGGGTAGCTTATTTTTAGGCTGCAACTTAGTAGGTAAAATCTGTTTTAGCACTTGAGCTCATTGCTCACCAAATCTTTGTAGCTTGCATTTCAGTAGTATAGCTTAGTTGAAATTAGCTCATTTCTAGTAGTTTTAGCTTATTATAGCTTTTGTGATAAGTTGGTGCTCATTTGGTACCTCTAGCTTATTTGGAGTACTTATTTATAAGCACTTGTCACTGCAGTTCCATATTCTCACACATAAGCTACTGTTTTTATATTTTTCATAGACTTAGAATATTATTTTAGTCTTTTCCTGAATTTTTCATATTTTTCTAGCACTGTTTGATATTTTTCCTCATTTAAAACAGTTTTTAGGTATTTTTAATTAGCTTTTAATACAATTAAATCAGAAAAGTTTCAAAAAAATAAGTTTTCATTTTTCCTAGGTTAAGATAAATATAAAAAGCAAAAAAGTAATTTTTCCAAATTTTTCTTAGTTAAATTTGTAATTTTTAGCAATTTAATTAGCTTTAAATAGTTTTTAATTCATAGAAAATAGAAAAATAATCAGAAAAATACAAAATTAGTTTTGAAAATTCTCTTTAGTTATTTTAGATTTTTCTAAGTCATAATTTCATTTTCCTAGCTTTATTTCATATTTTCTTGTATTTTAGGGTATTATTAAATAAGTAAAAATAGTTTTTAATTAATAATAATTAAATAAATAGTCATAAAAATAATTTTATTTTTCTAAAAGTTTTCTCTTATCATTAGGTTTGTAAAAATGTCATTTTTATATTTTTAGGATTAATACTGTTTCAATTTCACATTTTCTTTTGTACGTTACGTAGTTTTTAATTTAAATTTATAAAAGAAAAATCAGAAAACATCATTTTAAAAATAGTGATAGCGTTTATTTAATATAATTTATCTTTTTAATTTTCTTTAATTTGCATTTAAGCCCCTGTAATTTACAAACTTTCTCTTTAGGTATAATTATTCATAATCACAAACCTTTTCCCATTCAATATCACCAGATCACTACACGTTTGATTATTCAGTCGCACAGCTCGTTGGGACTTAACGACCTGGGGAAACACTATACTCCTCTAGATCTTCATTGCATTGTTTCTGAGCTGTTTGAAGTTTATTACGGTTGACCATTCACAAGTGGTTAGCTTGTGTGATAAAACTTGACGGTTCGGAAGCGATCAAATTTTGGCGCCGCTGCCGGGGAGCTGTGCTAATAATCTTACGTTTAGCAGATTAGTGATTTGAATATTCACTCCTTGTTCATACCATCTATATATGTTTATATTTTCTTATAAAAATCCAAAAATCCAAAAACATCTTAAAAATCAAAAACCCAAAAAGATTTTCTTTCTTATTTTTACAAAATGTTTTTCAAAAATACCAAAAATATTCCTCTTTACCCTCTTACCCTTTTTGATTCTTTATCCCTTTACCCTCTATCCATTTGATTCTAACTTCTTCTATTCTCATGGAATCTCTCGACTACGACGAATTCTGGAACGAATTTGAAAAACTTCATACTTTATTCCAAATGTCAAGAATTCGTGTTGTTCGTGATGATCCATTAATTCTGCGTAGGGAAATGGAACGAGAAACCGGGGTGACAAAGGATCGGTACTTCCCTCGATAATGGAAGTGCTATATACGTCCAACCTACGGTTATCCAAAGATCTAACCCCTCAATTGCTCCTAAGCCGTCTAAAATTGACCCTAAACTTTCACAATTTACGGTTAAAAGCAATCATGCAGAATTTAGACCGGTGACTAGCAAGAATGACTTGCCTAATCTTCACGTTTCTCAAGAACCTGAACCAGAGACCATAACGGAAGTGGTGGAAATTGCTAGCTCTCAGAGCACACCACTTGTCCCACCTCTGGATTTTTCAAAATGTTCTTCGAGACTTAATAGTCATTCGGATCACCATGTTGGTTTTGTTGATTCTTTGAATGAACCGATTCATTCTCATAACTCTCAAATGGAATCGTTTATTCCTTGTGTCGGTTGTGGTGAGCCTCTTTTTGGTTCACCATGTCGCTGGTGTACGTGTGTACAGTGTGGTAATGATATTCGGAACGGGAGTTGTTTGTTTTGTGGTTCGAGGAATTCATTTGATTATGATCCTAATCCGAACTTATTTAACGACCCCTCAAATTTTTCCAACTACCCACCACAGCCCGACTTATCTTCATATAATCAACATAACTGCTGTGAATTTTGTGGAGGTCCTCACCAAGGATTTGAGTGTCAATCCGAAAACACGTTTGTCTATGAACAGTTTTCCGGTGATGATCAGAACTTTGGTTATGACCAATATCCATATAATTCACCAATCCAGGCTCAACAGTTTTACTGTTGTGAGAATTGTGGAGGTCCTCACGATAATTTTCAATGTCAACTGTGGAATCAAAATTACTATACTTCCGGTTTTGACAATTTCCAACCTCCACAGCACCATACGGTTCAAACTCCACCTGAGCCGTTGCCTAAAGAAATTTCCCAAGATTTTGAAACCGCAATGAAAACACTTGACGATATGATTCAAAACTTTAAGAATCAAGTGAGTGGTGAGAAAACCATAGGAGAATTGCTAGCCGAAGAACGAGAGGCTCGCAAATCTAGGGAAGAATTATTAGTCCTAGAGCATGCAGCTCTAAGGCGTTCCCAATTTCTTAAGGCAGCTCTATATGATGATGACGAGGAGAGTTTTTATCCTTTTAAGAATATTATTTCTCAACTCCCTCAGTCAGTTGATATTCCAGTAGTTGAGATTCCATCTCAAACAACTGCTATCACACCCGAAGCTCCCACTCACTCTCTAAACATGGGGGACGAGCATCTTGACACTGTTCCTGAAAAGGAATCGGACGAATTCATAAAGTCCAGTGTTGAGAACCTTATCCCGATCCCAAGTGAGTCTGAGGGAATTCTTGACCATGAGTGTGATGTGTCTTCTCCTCTTACAAATGATCTTGTTGAGACTTTCTCCGATTTTAACAGTGATTATAGTGATGCCGATTCTTTATATTCTAAAGACATAGAATTTATTGATGCATCACTTCCACATTCCGAGATCGTCAACTTAGAAGAGGATGTTGACCATGTTGTTTCCACAACAGTTAATACGACTATCACTAATCCCTTATTCGAATTCGATTCTGAATTTACTCTAAATTCAGTTAATCCAATCTTTGATAGTGATGAGTCTGACACGGAGACTATAATGGACGAGGTGCATATTTATAGCCCACGAAGTACCGCACATGTCCCACCTCCGTATACTCTTCACGAGGAGTTCTCTAGTGAACTCACTCATATCATATCTCCGCTGGAGTATGATTGCTTGGATGGCAAAAATCATGATCGGGGGGAGAGAATCTCAATTTGCATAGTTATGACAAATCTTCCCACCCTCCCACCCGAGATGCCTTCCAACCCAAAGAGCTCAACCAATAAAATCCAAATAAGTACAACTGCACTTAATCCCGAGGAAGAAGATCTAGTCATGATTGTTATCATGATTTTCCTTCTTTTCTTCACCTACTCGGTGACTTCCTCTCTTCTTCACTCCTTCGGGAGTGAAGATACCATCTTTGACCCCGACATTTCCATGAACCATTATCTTGAGCCGGGATTATATCTCATCGGTGTGGAACTTTCACGTGCTTCAAATGTTTGTCCAAACATCTTGAATGAAAGTCCGATGGAGATTGTTTCTTCCACTTTGCTTCCCCATGAACAAATTAATTCGGGGTCGAGTCAAGCTAGCGACTCGGTAATCAAAAACAGTAGTTAAACATGGGTTTTCACCCATGTGTACCACCCTAGTGTGGGGGAGTTGCCCCCCGCTGTTGTATATAAGTTTTCTAAAAAAAAAATTTCAAATAATGGCCGTAGTATTTCCCTTTTACGTTCTCAGTTTCGGCATAACCGCCGGTACTTTGAATATTGAGGGCAATATTCATTTCTAGTGTGGGGGGGAATTCTCACGAATTTTATCATGTAATTATACCACCCAATTCCCCCATTTTTGGCCAATTTTTTTTTTTTGGAGTAAGTGTTTTGCACTTACTCAACTTACGGTTATCAGTCCGCCATGTCTAATAAACAAAAGGATTGGCTAATCCAGGAGCAAACGGCTCTTGGTAAAGATATCTCAAATCCGTTGACGGCTTGCAATTTTCCCAAAATTGTATGGTGTTCAGCTCACCATATCTTTAATTAGTAAAGAGTTGGCTAGCCCGCAAGTTTATGGCTTGTGGTAAAGGCAGTTGGAAAACCATAATTGGTAATCAGCTCACCAAAGATATTTTATCTAAGAGTTGGCTAGTCCAGAAGCAAACGGCTTCTGGTAAAGACAAATCAAAACCGTTGAAAGCTGGTGATTTGCTCAAAATCATTTGGTTATCGTTGTACCAAGGTTCTTACTTGAACTGAAACAATTGGCTACTCCAGAAGTAATGGCTTTTGGTAAAGAGATTCAAATCCATTAAGTTTTCTCAAAAGATTGCTAGGGACTAGCAATAGTTTAGTGTGGGGGATTGACGAGTGTGTAAATACTCATCATTTTTGGTCAAATCTGAACTGCAAAACATTTAAAAATGCTCAGAAATGCATCAAAATACTGAAAATATCTCAAAATTTCATTTTATATGTTTTAGATGCAAAATGTTTAAAATCAGATGAAAATCGAGCTAAGTTTGCATAATTGGCAGTTTCAGTCCCCCGACTTTCAAATCTTGTAAAAAATAGTCCCTGAGCACTTATTTTAAAAGAAAAGTCACCAAAGGTCCTTTTGAAATCATAAGTTGTCATAATTAGTCATTTGGTGAAAAATGTCTAAAGTTTTGAG
Organism: Chrysanthemum makinoi; assembly: GCA_910596185.1. Taxonomy (NCBI): domain Eukaryota; kingdom Viridiplantae; phylum Streptophyta; class Magnoliopsida; order Asterales; family Asteraceae; genus Chrysanthemum; species Chrysanthemum makinoi. Next base: position 140,217,035 of record OU343218.1, read on the forward strand.
AAATTACAAGTTTAGTCCTTTGAGTTTCAAAAACGACAAGTTTGGTCCTTGGAATATTGGAGATTGTCAAGTTTAGCCCTTGGATTATAATTTCAGAATATACATTATTGGTCCCTGGACTTTTCAGAATTACACGTTTAGTCCCTAAGTTACCAATTGGGTTTAAAACTAATCATTGGTCCAAGTTAACTATCCTAAGTCCAAGTCCAAATCCAATAAACACTTAAACCCAAGCCCAACACCACCCTATACCCGGTCCAACCCAAAATCCGACCCACGTTTAATAATAAAACCAAACCCACTCACTTTTTCCCGCCCACCTTCTTCCTCACCCACTGTCTGCAAAACCCAGACATCCCTCACCTCCAGCTCACAACCCACACCCTTATCACTCCACCTCAACACCAAACAACAAAATGCATTTAATGCCTCCCCTTCCTTGCACTCAACCTTCCCCCCAGTTATAATAACATTTTCCCGCCAAAATGCCATCTACGGCTAAAATCATCTCCACTCATCCAATGGCTCCAAAGAAAAGTGGGAAACACTCAGAGGAGAGAGGGGAAGACTTTTGGTGAATAAATAAGAGAGGAGAAGGCAAGGAGTGGAGTAGTTAGTTTTTATATTTTTATGCAAATCGTTTTTACTATAAATGTTTTAGTTTAAGTCAAAAAATTGTAATCTCAGTTTCTATGTATTAAACTTAAGTTGGATAATCATTATAATGTGCTTTTAAGTATTAATTCAAGTTTTTACATAAGTTTCAAGTTTTTATGCTCACTGTTACAAAAATCAGTTTCATGCTCTTATAATCAATGCTCTAAGTAGCTTATTTTTAACTCAAATAAGCTTATTTAAGCTACTCATAGCTTTTGATAAGTTTATAATTCAGTTTCAAGCAACTTTGGTATTTGGTCAACAAAAGTCAACATGTGAAGAGATTTTGGTTAAGCAGTCATGGAAGTGGATATGGGTTGATGCAGAGCTGATTTGGGGTTGGATTGGATTAGAATAGTGTAGGTTGGTTCTGGTTTAAGCTGCAAAATAAGCTGGGACACTTGTGAGTTTTTATCTTCTTTCCATATCTAATTCAGTTTGCATAATCTGCTTGTGTTTGAATCTGTGGTTAGGATTAGCTGCTATCTGTCCATTAAGCTGTTGATAGATTACATTGATTCAGTTTCAGTGTTAGCTTAAGCTAATTCAGTAGGTAGACTAGTTAAAAGTTCAAAATAGTTAGTATAAGTTGTGTTTGGTTCTGTTAATTAATTTGAGTTAGGGTGTTAGTTATTGGTTGAAATCTGTTGCTTCAGTCTAATGTAGGTTAAACACAACCATTTAAGTCATCACTTGTCACCAAAACTCACTCAAAGTCAAAATCCTTCTAAACCTGTCCTAATTTCATATCTGATAGAAATTTGTAAAATCAAAAGCTTACATTGTGTTCATAATTCATAGGAGCAGCTTAATCAAGTTTCATAATAGCTCATTTCATCATTTTCAGTTGGTAAATGAAGCTCAAATCTCAATTTAGTCAAACTCTCAAAACTGCTTATAAAGTCAAAAAAAAAAAGAAAGTGCAAAATGCAGTTTTCACCAAACTGGATAGATTTATCATAGCTTCACTATTGGATCAATTCAAGTGATATTTTGGATTACTCAAGTTCAGTTGGTCAAGTTGCTTAAAATTATTTTTGGGGAATTTTTGGAATTTTTCTTAAGCTCTAAATAAGCTGTTTTACAAGCCCTCATATGCCCTGTGACAGGGCATAAGTCACTAGAGCAGTTTTCACAAGTTCTTGCAGAGCTTGTCAAAAGCTCATTTGAGCTTTTCTCAGGCTCATTCTTGGTTTTTAAGTAGCTAGCCAGGTCTTCTTGAGAGTCCAATATCTGGTTTCAATTTCCAGCTTATTGGGTAGCTTATTTTTAGGCTGCAACTTAGTAGGTAAAATCTGTTTTAGCACTTGAGCTCATTGCTCACCAAATCTTTGTAGCTTGCATTTCAGTAGTATAGCTTAGTTGAAATTAGCTCATTTCTAGTAGTTTTAGCTTATTATAGCTTTTGTGATAAGTTGGTGCTCATTTGGTACCTCTAGCTTATTTGGAGTACTTATTTATAAGCACTTGTCACTGCAGTTCCATATTCTCACACATAAGCTACTGTTTTTATATTTTTCATAGACTTAGAATATTATTTTAGACTTTTCCTGAATTTTTCATATTTTTCCAGCACTGTTTGATATTTTTCCTCATTTAAAACAGTTTTTAGGTATTTTTAATTAGCTTTTAATACAATTAAATCAGAAAAGTTTCAAAAAAATAAGTTTTCATTTTTCCTAGGTTAAGATAAATATAAAAAGCAAAAAAGTAATTTTTCCAAATTTTTCTTAGTTAAATTTGTAATTTTTAGCAATTTAATTAGCTTTAAATAGTTTTTAATTCATAGAAAATAGAAAAATAATCAGAAAAATACAAAATTAGTTTTGAAAATTCTCTTTAGTTATTTTAGATTTTTCTAAGTCATAATTTCATTTTTCTAGCTTTATTTCATATTTTCTTGTATTTTAGGGTATTATTAAATAAGTAAAAATAGTTTTTAATTAATAATAATTAAATAAATAGTCATAAAAATAATTTTCTTTTTCTAAAAGTTTTCTCTTATCATTAGGTTTATAAAAATGTCATTTTTATATTTTTAGGATTAATACTGTTTCAATTTCACATTTTCTTTTGTACGTTACGTAGTTTTTAATTTAAATTTATAAAAGAAAAATCAGAAAACATCATTTTAAAAATAGTGATAGCGTTTATTTAATATAATTTATCTTTTTAATTTTCTTTAATTTGCATTTAAGCCCCTGTAATTTACAAACTTTCTCTTTAGGTATAATTATTCATAATCACAAACCTTTTCCCATTCAATATCACCAGATCACTACACGTTTGATTATTCAGTCGCACAGCTCGTTGGGACTTAACGACCTGGGGAAACACTATACTCCTCTAGATCTTCATTGCATTGTTTCTGAGCTGTTTGAAGTTTATTACGGTTGACCATTCACAAGTGGTTAGCTTGTGTGATAAAACTTGACGGTTCGGAAGCGATCAGTCCACCAAAAATTTTGTCACGATCCAATAGTTAACGAAAAAGTTATGATCGTTTCAAAACAGTGCTGCAGAAACTTATACGAAAAATTCCAGATTCGAATTTTTTCTTCTTTTCACCATTCTTCGACCAATAAAACCTTGCGAATCCCTAGGTAACGAGCTCCCCAAGCTCTGATACCAATTGTGGAGTTTATTATACTCCTGGAGATCGTTTTGAGCCTTAGGGTTCGACAATAACAACGATAATAAACTTGGTACGCAGCGGAATAAAACAAATCATAGTTATTGACACAAGGTTTATCTTTATAATCACTCCAAGCCTCAAATATTATTTGATCAGAATAATACGGTTACACTTAATCTGTAACAGGGATCAAAGATCCTTGAGGCTAAACTAAACAAACTCTAACCCTAGACGGTTATAGGAACACGTCTAGGTTACACACACATACACCTTTGACTACATTATGGAAGACATGTATTTAAAAACCTACACCCATGTCCACTTTATATACTAGAGGATTAGGGTTTACAAATCTCTACGAAGGACTAATAAGTAAATCTTCTTTTGCAAGCAAGTCCCTCCATCTTTTTGTAGATTTCCTTCTTGTCACTTTAAGCCCTTGATGTTTCATTCTTTATTGTTTTGTATCTTCAAATCAAGAAACCCAACACGTTTTTACGGCTTATTTGTATTAACAATTTATGATTGTTATATGAAAGTTTTCGATTTATTGATGGTTTGTAGCATGGAAGAAGCTCTAGAGATGCCGATTATCAGTGACTTGACAATGATACTAGGTTCCATATCACAGGTAATCAATTTTTATAGAGTCAAACATAGTATTTTACAACTTCAAATTCAATCGTAATTTTGTTATCTTTTTATCACTTACATATAACACTTTTATTGAGATTTGAGAGAAAATGTTATTTTGGAGTAGTTCTCATTATTCTGAAATGAAGTTACAATGCAAAACTTATACAGGAAAAGGTCAAACATAAAAGTTAACCTAACTAGCTTATTACATCAAACTACACTAGTTAACTAATTACATTGTTACATTGAATTACATATAAACAAGCTTCTTCTCTGAGAAATCTGTGTCATGTTGAAGCTGTGTCTTCTTATATTGAGAGCTGCTGATTAGCTTGTGTAGAAGACTTGGACTTTGTAGTTGCAGAGAATTTGTTGGCTTCTTTATCCCCCCACAAGTTGGCACTATGTAGGGATCATAAATGCTCAACTTGGATAAACAATAGTAGTGTAGAAACCTATTAAGTCCTTTTGTCAAAATGTCAGCTATTTGAGCATGTGAGGGTATAAAGACAAGTTTAATCTGGCAATTTCTAATTTTTTCCCTAACAAAGTGACAATCTATTTTAATATGTTTAGTCCTCGCATGTTGAACTGGGTTGTTTGCAAGAGCAATGGTAGATGCATTATCACATATGACCAAAGATGGTGTTAGGACTAAGATGCCTATGTCATGAAGAAGACATTTGAGCCAAAAGACCTCACAAGTACTATCGGCTAGGGATCTGTACTCTGCTTCTAGGGATGACCTTGAGACCAAATCTTGATTCTTGGACTGCTGTGAAATGGGACTTTTGCCTAGGAAGATACCAAAACCAGAAACTGATCTCCTTGTAGATGCACAGCTGGCCCAATCACTATCACAGTATGTTGTAAGTTCAAGAGTGTTGGATGTTGGAAAGAAAATGCCTTGTCCAGGACATAACTTGATGTACCTAGGGCAGTGAAGTGTGGTGTTCTTGGGCAATGTGAGTAGTAATTGAGAGCTTGGGCTGCAAATGCTAAGTCTAGCCTAGTGATGGTTATGTAAAGTAATTTTCCTACAGTAGTTTCGTATAGAGTTGTGTTGGGTCCATTCAGTAACCAAGTGTCTTTAAACTAGGATTTGAATAGAAAATGCTCTAAGTGTTGTATAACCGTAAACATCAATCAAGTCACTGAGTAAACATTCACTCAGTGAGTCCCTTCAGGAAGCTTAGGATGAGTTTAAGAAGAAATACTCTCCATTCAGTATGGTGGGACTCAGTGAATGATACCTGAGGCAAATAAGAAGGTGATGGGTTCAGGGAGTGATGACAATAGCTCACTGAACCCCAAGTCTCCTCAACAATAAAGAAGACTGGATACTTAGAGACTGAAGACTTAGAGACTGAAGGAATGGCAGGATAAGTTTGAAACACATAAGGGAGAGGCCTTATCAAGAAAATGTCAAACTTACCCTGAATGGTTAAGGAACAAAACAGTGTTATCATTGTTATTCAGAAAGCAATGTTGTCCTTTACTCAAATTAGAATATTGTAACAGAGAAAAAATACGCAAGTATTTTGTCCAAACTAGCTTAGATCATCTTTGTCTTCATTATAACGGTTGTCAACTATACTTGTGTATAAATAGGATCATAAGGGGGAGTAAAAAGTCAAGTTTGTGCACTAAATTCTTAGACATTCACTAACACTTTTACTCCTCCATAGACAACTAATTCCTTGAGATTAACTCAGTTGGTTAGCATAATTGTACTCAAGCTTAGCTTGAGTTTAGAGAGAAGACTACACCATACTTGTCATTTCCATCCCAAGTGTTGTTTCGCAAACACTTAGGTATAAATTCTTTGAATTAATTCTAATAAGGATTTAAATACTGAAAAACTAGTGTTACTTATTTTAAGTTTTGTTTATTTTATTAACTAGTTTTTCATTAGATCACTAAAGCATGGAACACAGATAGATTAACTTTGTAGTTAAGCTACTCGTGTAAAGGGAACAACAAGTTGGATCAATGAGAGGTTCACCATTAGTATCATTAAGTTTGATGAGAGGATCCATTAAAGTTTTAGCGGGCTTGAGATCAATGGTGTCTGTATATTTCAGTAAGTCTAAGGCATATTTTCTTTGACTCATTGTCAGGCCAGTAGAATTCTTCACTACTTGAATTCCTGGATAGTAATGAATGGATCCCTAGTATTTGATGCTAAACATTTTGTGCAATTGATCATTAATGTGTTGAAGGAAGAGTGGGTGTTTTCCAGTTAGAAGGATATCAACAACATAGACTAGGAGTAAAGTAACTAAACCTTGGTATGAAGTGGTGAAAAGAGAGGTGGCCACATACTCTGTCTGAATCCTAGGTGTAAAAGGAATGTAGAGAGCTTCTCAAACCATTGTCTGTTGGCTTATTTGAGACCGTATAAGGACTTATTAAGTTTGCTGACAGTGTTAGGGGGAAAGGAGTGGGAAAAACCTTGTGGAATGGACATGTAGACCTCTTCATTTTTATCACCATAGAGGAATGCATTGTTGACTTCTAATTGTTGAATATCCTATCCATTATGTACTGCAACAACTATAAGAGTTCTGACAGTTGGCATCTTAGCTACAAGTGCAAAGGTTTTTGTGTAATAAATGCCTTCCTTCAGATGAGACCCTTTGGCTACCAATATGGACTTGTATTTCTCAATGGTGCCATTGACATGGAGCTTGATCCTGTAGGCCCATTTGCTTTCAATTGGTGTCTTGCCAGGTAAGAGAAGTGTGTAAGACCAGGTATTATTCTGCTCTAGTGCATGCGTTTATTTGTTCATAATATCTTTCCAATCTTTGGTGTTTAGAAGCTTGAGCATATGACTGTGGTTCAATTAGTGCATCTATACTTAAAATAAATTTATGTGTAGTGGGAGTGTGATTTTGGTAGTTAATGTATTTTGAGTGGTGATATTTGGAGACAGTGTTGTTTGTGATGGAAGGTAGGAGTGCGTAGTGGAAGTATTTAAGATTGGTGGGAAGTGTTTTGGTTCTAGTGGATGTTCTAGTTGGTAGGGATGGTGGTGGTATATGTTTTGGTTGGTTGGTTGTGTTTATTGGAATTGGTTCCTCAACAGTAGGTGTGATGGGTGGAGTAGTGGGTGTGTTTGGTTCAACAACATTAGTAGATAAAGGAGTGGTTAGGACAGAGGTGTTTGTTCAACAGCAGTAGTGGATGAAAGGGTGTTTGGGATAGAGGTGTGTGGTGTTATGGTATTTAGTGGTGGGACATAGGTGTTTGGTTCAACAACAGTAGGTGTGTTTGTTGATTGTGATGGGGTCGTGGAGTGTGTATTTGGTGGATGAATATGATCATATTGGAAAAGATATTGGAATGATGTGTTGGGTTGATGGTGGTGTTTCGTGTGGAAAGGGAAAACTGTTTCATCAAATAGGACATTTCTACTGATTATGGTCTTTTGAGTGTGAATGTCATATAATATGTAGCCTTTTTGGTTTTGTGGGTACCCAACTAAGACAGTGGGAGTTGATCTTATTCCAAATTTGTCATTGGTGTGTGTATAGGTGTGTGTTTGGCATCAAATTATTCTGAAATGGCCAAGGTTGGGTGGTTTGTGATAGAGCATTTCATATGGACTTTTGTAATCTAGGATTTTGGTTGGTAACTTGTTAATGAGATAGGTTGAGGTGAGAATACAGTAGCCCTATAGGTGCATAGGTAACTTTGATTGAAAATATAGGGATCTGGCTATCTCCAAAGCTGTCTATGTTTCCTTTGAACTCTAGCATTCTGTTGTGGAGTGTATGGACAAGAGGTTTGGTGAATAATGCCATGATTTTGGGTAAATTCAGTGAATGATTGATTTAAAAACTCTGTGGCATTGTCACTTTTGATGATTTGTAATTTTGTTTTGAATTGAGTATTTACATATGAATTGAAAGTTTGAAAGGTTGTGTAAACATGGTGTTTACCTTTAAGCAAGTAGGTCCATACTTCCCTAGAGTAATCATGCAAAATTGTAAGAAAATATGTACATTTATTGATTGTTGCATGTTTGTAAGGACCCTATACATCAATGTGAATAAGAGAAAACATACTACTAGCATGAGAACTACTAGTTGGAAAAGGTAAAATGTGTTGTTTAGATAAAGGAAAAACTGTACACTTGGATTCAGAATTACAATGAAGTAGAGGTGAAATTGAGGTTATTTTATGCATGACTTGAAATGATGGGTGATCAAGTCTTGCATGCCATAGATGAATTGCTCTTGTACTGCTTAAAACTGTATAAAAAGGTGGAGTAGAAATGCCAGTTGATGTAGGTGATGTTAGTGTGAGTGTATAAAGTCCTCCATGTAGGTTTCCTGTGGTCCTTGAGCCATCAAGGCCCTGAAATACACATTGGTTGTGAGTGAAAGTTATTGCTGAGTGTGTGGAATTTGTGATTCTGCTGATTGAAATTAGATTATATGTGAAAGAAGGGATGTAAAGGACATTCTTAAGTAGCAGGTTTGGTTTAATTAAGACTGATCTAGTGAGTGTGACTGTGCTTGTGTGCCCATTGGGAAGGTGAACTATGATAGGATGAGTGCATTTTTGTAAGTCAAACATGAGTGATAAACAAGTATAGATGTGGTTAGTTACACCACTGTCAATAACCCAAATCTCCTTAATACCAGATGAAAAGGATGCAATGAAGATGTATTTACCGGCCATGTGAGGGAGATTGCCAGCTGCGAACTATTTTATATTTTGGTTCTTCATCATCAAGAGTACCTGATTTTGCTGGTTCTGGAGTTGGTCCATCTTTTTGTAGACATAAGGATTTGTTGTTTTGTTTGATGAGCTAACTAAAGTGAGCGGTCTGTTGGTTTTCATGATTAACATCTTCTTCTCCCATCACTGCATTCACTGAGCCCTTATGTGCTTGTGGAGTCTTTTGAGAGGGTGAAATGAAGTTTCCATGTAAGGGGTGACAAGGAGTATAACCAACTACTTTATAGCACTCATTTCCATAATGACCTTCCTTTATGCCGTTTGTACATGTCACTCCTTTTCTGAATGGTGCCCTATTGTACCTTGATGATTATCCTGTGGTGTTACTTGAGGTTAATGGTTTGGATGCATTGTAGGTGTTCCTGTTAGAGTTGTAGGTGTTGAGAGCAGTAGGAATGAATACAGGACTTAAGTTAGGAATATCCTTTTTTTTTTTCTTTTTGTCTTAGCATACTATAGGTTTTAGATACCATTGGTAGTGGCTGCATTAACATTATCTGGCCTCTTATGTTGGTATAGCTATCATCTAAGCCCATGAGAAACTAAATCAACCTTTTCCTTTGCTCTCTTTCTTCATTTGTCTTTCCATTGTCACTGTCACACTTGAAAGTATACACATAAGGAGCCTCTAAAGTATCTAATTCATCCCAATATCCATTCGATTTGTGATAGTACAATTCAATAGGTATGTTAGTTTGTTTCACTTGAACTATGTCATTAGAGATCTGATAGATTCTGTGCCCATCAAGTTATGAATAGTGTTCACTTAATTCATTCCAAAGATCAGTTGCAGTGTTCACAAGGCTCAAATTATTCCCAATTTGTTCAGAAACAATATTAAGAATCCAGGATATTATCATATCATTTGTTGTCTCCCATAAAGACCTATTGCTAAATTACATGGTGGTTCTTCAAATTCTCTATTGATTAGCTTCAATTTGTTCCTAGCATTTAGTGCTATCATCATTGAGCGTCTCCAAGTGCTGTAATTTTCTGATCCAATCTAAGACGCACACAAGAGAAGGAGACCCAAGCGCAGCCAAGTCATTTTCTCATTACTTTAGGTCTCTCAATTTCTTGGAGATAAGTACCAATCCAGGATGATCATTTTGGTGGAAAAACAGGGGATGATGAACAAAAATGATAACATCAGTGTTTGTAGTTGTGTTTGATGAAGATGAATCATTAGAATTTGCAAGAATGGCCATGGTGTTGAATCTTTAGATGCTAGAGTGGTATAACTGTTAAGAAAAGGTTGCTTGAAATTTTGGCGGAAAATCAGTTTTGATGAATTTTTGATGATTTTGATGGACTTTGTTGTTTTTGATCAGTTTTGATTGTGTTATTATGATTAGGATGATGATTTGAGTGATCTTGTGATAAAATTTGGCAAAATCTGGTGGTTTTAGTGATCTGTGGTGGTTGAGTGGTGGTCAAAGTTTGTTAGACGGTGGCCGAAGTTTGTTACATGATGGCCTGAGCGGATTTTGCTCTGATACCATATTGAGATTTGAGAGAAAATGTTATTTGGGAGTAATTCTCACTATTCTGAAATGAAGTGACAATGCATAATTTATACAGGAAAAAGGTCAAACATAAAAGTCAACCTAACTAGCTTATTACATCAAACTACAACTAATTACACTGTTACATTGAATTACATACAACCAAGCTTCTTCTCTGAGTAATCTGTTTCTTGTTAAAGTTGTGTCTTCTTACATTGAGAGCTGCTGATACATTTGCTTGTGTAGAAGACTTGGACTTTGTAGTTGCAGAGAATGTGGTCGCTTCTTTAACTTTCAATAAATTTTTATTAATTTAAGCCTAGTTACTTGTTTTACCTACTTAAAGAAACTAACACCAAGTTATCTAGAACCTATATGTTGACTCGTTTGACTATAGAAAGTCAAGCATCTGATGCTCTAGAGATTACAAGTAGCAATTATAGTTAACATACTAAAAGATATATTTTGATAGTCAAAATCCACATCAGTTGTAGTTTGATTTCACTTATCCTTCTATAGTTTAACACAATATTGTTCCTTCGCAGTGACTCTTGGGCTAGAGAGCTTTTCTTTCTTCTTTCCTTAACAGTCGAGCTATATCTCCCCTCTCATATTAACAGTCTGAAGCAAAAATGTACGATATATCCTCAAGCTTAAATTAATTGACAAAATAGGGTGTTTTAGCCTCATATTTTGATGTTATTTTGTGTAATTTCGAGGTAAAAAGGCAACAACATTTGGCATGAATAGTGTGGTTTAAGTATCAATAATTAAGCCCAAAACTGTAATAGCATTATCCGCTTTCTGTGAAAAAGCCAGCATGGTGCGCACAGGGTGAGACATTGCATTTTCGTAACTCTAAACATCTTAGAAGGTTTTTAGGATTGATAACTCAAGTGCTTAGTTGATTATTTTTAAGCGAATAAACATTTTCGAGTGGTTGGATAAAAATGATCATTTGTGTATTAGGTTTGATGACAAACTAAATTGTGAGACTTGCATTTCAGGGTTGTTTAGTTGCATCAACATTGTCAATAGGATCGATACTACTCCAACACATAATCTTAATCATATTTCACCACATAAAAACTACATAACCTTTAATAGGGGTGTTTGGGATTACTAATTTCAAATGGCATAAGTAGTATCAACAAGGATATAATTAAAAATTGTTACACGTTTGAAGCTTACGTCGTTGGATTTCAAAGCAACAAGGAACTTAGCTCGTGTGATTTGAGTTCATATTCATTTTTTTGCTGCATGGGAATTGGCAATCCCCACAGATTCCTGTAGTGCATTTGTTTTGTCATTGAATGGGTAAATAACAACATAAAGAAAAAGTTATTGCAATTGAAGAAAGAACAAGAATTCTTTGTACTGTATAGCCACACCAGTTATGAGAAACGAAGTCGGGATTAAGGACTTCGCATCGTTAAAGTCTTTAGGAAAGGAAAATGGTGGAAGACCTTGGGGTATAGCTCCTACCTGAAACATTTTCATAAAAACCATTAATCATGATAACAATTCAAGATTAAAACAGCTAAAGTTAATTTCGATGATAAAAAACCGATGAGCAATATGAGAAATAACAAAAGATAGAGGGAATCAGAGTTCTACATGAAGACCAAAATACTAGCTGATGATGGCTACCATGGGAACTAAAACCAAAAAACATCCAAAACTGAAGGTGATCCACGAAGTAACATCAAACTGATTTTATATAAAAATGGCAGTATTATGCAAAATCTGAGGCACATAAATGGTCTGTTCTTTATCAAATACAAATATGCGTGAAGGGCAGTATCATAAACTAATATCAGTTTAAACCTTAGAAGAAAAAATAAAAAGATAATAAGAACAAGCAGAACTGCAGAAGTAACAACTAACTAAACTAAAAATCCGATTTTCATGTTCTTAAAGTATCATCAACAGGAGAGCAACAAGATAGCGGATATATAAGATGTACAAAATTCCCATCTCACCAAAGAAATGGATGAGGGATGAAATATTTTCACAAAGGCTGTACCCAGAATAACTGCAGTGAGGGGACCGTCAACTCGCAGAAACTGCAAGTGCTTCCTTGTTTTACCCTGTTTTTGGAACCATCTTGATTAATCACAAAATCATGAACAATTCCTAAAATAAAATTATGAGGACGAGAGTGTGTACCAAATGCTTCATGACCAAAATAATTGCTAGCCTTTGTGGTGATAGAGGGTGGTGGTGGTGGTGGAGGCTGGTGGTGGTGCTGGTATATCAACATGCATTATAAGCATTAGATTTGTGTTATGTTCACTGTTGCAAAGTGTACCGGAGGTCTGTGCGTTCAGTTTTGCAAAATAAAATAAGAGGGGATTTGAGGGTGGTTGTTGTGGAGATGGAGGATAGTGGAGGGATAATAATTGCAAATTCAAAAAAAGTAATTGTGGGACGAAGACGAGGGTAAATTAGTCATTTCACATGGCCACTAACGGGAATTTTTAAAGCTCGTTAGCCAAAATCGACGATTTGCAACAAAGTTTTTACCTTAGGGACATTGTTCGTAAAAAGTGCAAGCCACATGAACATCTTTCACTATTTAGTTTGTTCAAAGACATAATTCGAAAAAATGGCAAACGACAAAGATAGTTTTTGCAATTTACTTAAAAAAAACCTTTACTCTTTAATTAAAAATGAAAAAATGAAAGTTTAAGTTTGAAAAAAAACAGTTTATCATGTACCTTAAGTCATACATAAGCTAAAAAATAAAGAAATACTCCGTATATGTTATACTGTTTTGGTTCAAAACTTAAACTTTCATGTAAATTGATTCTGCAGTTTTATATAAACTCTTTCATAATAAAAGATATTGAATTATTTAAATTGGAAAAAAATCCGAGGTAGGATTTTATTTTAAAAAAAAGTTGATGGCAACCGTTTACCAACACAATCTTGTAAAAATAATTTGGTTGCAAATTAGTTTGAAATATGAAAATGACCTAAAGCATGTTACAGCCTTACAGGTGTGGTGAATGGATGACCATTTTTAGGGGTGTTCGAGGATCGGGTAATATCACAGAAACTGAAAACCGAAATCAAACCGAACAAAAAAAAAAGAACTAAATTCGTAACCGAATCGAGTTGGTCAAAACTAAACCGAACCGAATTAAATATTCGGTTATCACTTTGAAAATGGTTTTGGCAATTAAAATCAAAAACCGAATTCATATAAATATATATTTTTCTATATATTTATATGAAGAAGAATATCATTAAAACTCTTACTTAGTATATAAATATAACATTATTAATGCTTGAAAAAAAAATTTGTACTAAAAATATATATGATAAAACAAAAAATAATTAAAATTATGTAATTCGGGTTATTCGGTTCGGTTTTCGGTTATAGGGGTTCGGTTTTTGGTTATTCGGTTCGGTTTTCAGTTCAGTTCGTTTTCGGTTTTTCCAAATTTTTTTTTAACCAAACTAACCGAACCGAATAAACCAAATAACCCGATAACCGAACCGATAAACACCCCTAGACCATTTGCATTTTTGCATGGCTTCAATACAAAAGGGTAGCTAGTTTAAAGCGAAACAGATAATCAGCGACGGGTAATATTTAATTCAAATTCTTCGGCGAATGATGTGTTTGATTTTATGTTTTTTGACAATAGTTTTAAAGATAGCGAAATTTAAGTTTGAATAACTTAGACAATAGCAAAAGTGTGGTGAAACTTTGCTTAGTTTGTATTATTTTTTTTCTTTCTTTGTTTCTTTTTTCCTAGTAGGTTGCTTGGTTTTACAACGTGTTTTTTAATTATATATTTCTTTAAAGATGTTTATGAATAACATTAATTGTAATTATTAACCTATGTGATAATGCATCAATTAATTGTAAGCACTACATGAATAGTTGTATTCCTTAATTTTTAATATTTACAAGAGTAAAGTCCTAAAAACATCCCTGTGGTTTGGCCCGACGTGCTGATTACATCCCTAAACTTTTTTTTGGAACAATTACATCACTCCGTTAGTAAAGTTGGCACAAAATCATCCCTAAGGACGAATGCTGCAAAGATGTGCCCGTTAACTCCCCACGTGCTGGTCACGTGAGGGGTATTTTTGTCCATTTCTTACTAAGGCCCACGTGTAAAACCCCTACCCCTTTTAATAACGTGATCTTCTTCCCCAAATTCATTTCTAACCTAATTTCAATATCCCCAAATCCAAAAAACACTAACCATTCTAATCCAATTAACCTATCCCTAAAATCAAAAACCCCTAACAATGTCACACACTATGATTTGCAGATGTGGGTTACCCACTGTTATTCGTACTTCTTGGAGACCAGCAAATCCTGGAAGACGTTTTTTTTGTTGTCCAAAACCTGTAAGACATCAACTTGGTTGATTTTATGTGTTCTTTTAATGTTGATTTGTAATTTGAACTTTTTTTAAGGTACCTAATGATGGGTTTCAAGACTGGGTGGATCCTCCAATGTGTCCAAGATCCGTCATGATTATTCCTGGATTATTAAGAAACATGAATCAGCTTGAAGAAGCATCAAGGGAAAATGCACTAAAAGCTAGAAGATACAAGTTCATGTTAGGATTCAGTTGGTTTTTTTTTGTTATGTATTTGATGTTCAAATGAAATACATTAATGTAATGTGCTTGTTAGTTATGAATGAAATGTCTGGTTTATATGTTAATATGCTGTCATCTTTTCTTTGAATATGTTAACATTGGTTGAAATGCATGAAATGGGTTGAAATGGGTTGAAATGAGTTGAAATGAGTTGACATTGTTGACTGTAAATGGGTTGAAAATACATCTGCAAACCAAAGACCAAGACAGATTCAATAATGCATATGTGCAAACAAGACACATGGACAAACCACACATGGACCAAAATACATTTGCAAAAACCATGACTGAATAAAAAATGCAGTCAATGTTTGGTAAAAGATACTGAAATGAGACTGCATAAAGAGACTGCATAAAGATAGGGCAATTTGCAGTCATTGTGTTGGTAAAAGATATTGAAATGACTAGACAAGCATTTCCACATGGGTGAGACTATTAGTGTCATTCAATACACTATTTTTTTCAACTAAACCTGCTAAAAGGACTAGAAGCTTATGTCTAAGTGTACTACCAAACCCTTTCACAAGGTGTTTATATACATGCCTAATAACAATATCATTTTCATCTCACATTTCTAACTAATCCCACAACTGCAAACATGAGCTCAAACAAAGGCAAAGAAATTATCTCAGTTTCCAGCAGTGATGACAAAGGTAAAGATATCATCACAATTTCCAGCAGTGATGAATCTGATGCAACAACTACAAACCCATGGTATAACTACTTTCCTAAGGGTTATGTTAGCAGATTCAAGGTTGAAGGTAGCATCAATCCAAAGCAAGACTTTGCTGATAGGAAGAAGGTGTTAGGTCTACCAAATAAGGCAACATGTGAAATGCTAGGTATCAAGAAATATGAGCCCAAAAGTCCCACAGATGCAAAAAGGAAGGGGAAAGGAAAACTGTTTTAGTATGCTTGGTTAAGGTTGTTGGTTTAAGCATGTATGGTTTAGTATCTATGTTTTAGTAGCATGTATGAAAACTATGGGTTAAATGCCCTCTAATAAATCTGTTGTACCAAGTTTGATGAATGCAATGTTTATGCAACTGAAATGGGTTGAAATACTAACCAAATGTGTGAAATGGATTCAACTGTTGTGACTTGATTATGGTTGAACCTGCACAAAACCATAAGCATTTAAACCTGCACAAAACCATAAGCATTTACAGTAAAAAAATAATACAGATAAAATACAAAAATGATACAGATAGAACATCAGGATAAACAAAGTCAACCATTTCCATAAACATACCATATCATCCATTGTTTTTAACAACAAAACATAAACAGACCAGATTACCAAAAGATCTAAAGTATTGAAACATTACAGACCCTAGAATACCCAAATACCACATTACCAACAGTTTTGACATAAACAGATTAGATTAAAAAACAAGACCAAAACTAATTCATATCTTTGCTTTTCCCTTAGTTCTTGCAGAAGCTTGGGATCCACCAACACTTAAACCTTGTGTTCCAGTAACACCAGAACCTTGTGAGTTGCAAGTTCTTTTGTTGTGTCCAGTGTTGTGACACTTTAGGCAAGTGACTGTTTTTCCCACCCTAGATAACCTACCATTTGCAGACATCTTTTGGCTTGATATCTCATCTGCAGTCTTTCTCCTCTTTTTTGGTGGCCTTCCTATTTGTGTTTTGATCTTTGGGGGTAGGATAGTGTATGGACTAGGGTGTTTCTTCCACAAAAATTGTCCAGTACAAGGGTTGATTGTGTGAGTGTATTGCTTTGCCCAAGTAGTAAGCCAATAACACTTATGCACCCATGTCTCTGGCAACCCAATATCATTTGTGTTTCCAGCCATGTCATTGATCAACTGCAAAGCATGCTTGCAAGGCATTCCATAAGCTCCCATTTTCTGCAGTGCATGTTACGTCTTGGACATCAACAACACACTGATCTTCCCATGGGCCACTAACTTGGTACTTTGTGCCACCATTGAAAAGCACCTACCATAAGCATACATGTTGTAGATAATCAGCTAAAATAATTCAATTGGAGATTGACTAAACTTATTGAACATTTGAGAAACATAGGAGGTTACCGTGTAATAGCTGGCCTCATTCTTTATTGCATCAAATAATTTAGTTGCAGCTGGAGTTAGAGGTCCTTGACTTTTTGAGATGACCTTTTGAACATTAACAATTCTTTTCATCAAGTATTCCCTAACAAATTCTAGTGCTGTGAGAATTGGAGAATCTCTCCCATCCATCAACTGTTTATTAAACACTTCACATAAATTGTTTAACAACACATCACAATGTGCTCTACCTACATTCAGAATTACATATAATAAGCATTAATCTAATAAGTAACAGAATTACATATAATAAGCAATACTTTACCACTGAAATGAGCTCTAGACCAGTGCTGTGCAGGTATCTTCCTCAAATACTCATAGGCTTGTTCATCCAAGTTTTTCAACTCTTCCATTGCTCTATCAAAGTCTTGAGCAGTTGTAGGTGAGGCACACTTCCAAACTAAGTCCTTGTATTGTTTACCTCTCCAACTATGCTTCATATTCTCATGTATATGTCTTACACAAAACCTATGCTCAGCACATGGGAAAACTTTTGTAATTGCAGGTATGATGCCCTAGAATAACATGTATTGGAATTAGTAATTATTAAACACAATCAGAAACAAAAATAGGAATTAAGCATGTTTACCTTTTGTCTGTCAGATATAAATGTGAAATTAGACATGGGTGTCAAATCCAGATCATCACCCAAACAAGTCAAAAACCAAGACCATGAACTTGTGGTTTCTGCTTCCACAATAGCGTATGCAACTGGATAAATCCCATGGTTTGCATCTACCCCAACAGCTGTGAGTAACTGACCTGGGTACTTTCCTTTCATGAAACAACCATCCAGCCCAAGTAAATCTCTTAACCCTTCTTTAAACCCTCTCTTCAAAGCTCCAATACAGACATATATTCTTCTAAATTGTCTTGTAGTATCATTTGGATTGTAATCTCTTTCTAGATCTAGCTTGACAGTTGTGTTCTCATTGCTCCTTTGCAGCTCTAACACATAATCCCTTAACCTTGCATATTGTTCTGTATAGTCACCCTTAACCTTCATCACTGCTTTACTCTTTGCTCTTTTCACCTTGCCAATAGAGATTCCAATTTGATATTTCTTTTGCAGTTGCTCTCTTAAGGCTTTAATGGGGATTTCTGGGTTTGGTTTTATGGTTTGTTCAATATCCTTGGTAAGAAAGCTATTTGTGCACTTCTTCACTTCTCTTGTTTGCAAACAAGTGTGTGAATCAGAGAATGTTTTCACAACCCATGTGCCTTGACTGTTAGGAGAAATTTGCAAAGTCCAAGGACATGTGATGTCCACATAAATATAATTGTCTTTCTTGCCACCTACTTTTATTCTCAATCCCCCATCTTTATTTATTCCTTTAACATTTTTAAGTGGGCTGCTAGCTTGTGTCTCTTTCTTTTTAGGCTTAACCCACTTTCCATTCACATTTTTAAGTGGGCTGCTTTTTGGACTATCATGTGTAAACACAGGACACTTACCCCTACATACAACCCTAACCCTTTTTTTTATCATTTTTCCAAGTATACAACTGCCTTCTAGTTGCTACAGCTTCAGCAGTCACCATTTTGGTTACTTCCTTTTTGGTCCCAAACTGTCTCCCAACAAAAAATGTTTCATTACTACTACCACCAACACCAGACTGCTTATCATGTTCCCTACTAAGCTTTGTCATTGCTCTCTTTCTTGTATCACTGCTACTATCATAACCTCTTTCATTACCACTATCACTCTCTATGTCAATATCCATATCAAAGTCATCTAGATTATACCCTTCTTCAACATCTAATTCAGCAGGGACTTCAAAATTGCCACCCTTACCTCTCACCCATTCTACATCTTTGTCAGTGTTTCTAAAGAATTCTTCCATATCTACATCAACTAAATTGACCTCATTTTCCTCATCAACTATATAGTCACTATCTTCGCTATCATCACTCTCTGAACCACTGTCACTCTGTGCACTAACCTGACACTCTGAATTAGCCTCACACTCTGGACTAGCTTCAGTCTCTGCACTAACACTCTTACCACTATCCTCAAAACCATGAGTAGGTTCTTCATCAAGAAGCAACAATGGCAACCTATTTTTCTTCACACAAGGCTTCTTAACAGGATTCCTAACTACTAAAGAAGTAGCTTCTTCTTCATCTATTTCCTCCAAAGTCAGCCCCTTTGATGTATTAAATGGTGATTTCAAATAAGTATCTAGGACTGTAAACTCATGCTCAATGTAGACATCAAATAGTTTGACCTTATCAGCATACCCAACTAGTTTCAACACATCTGCATCACCACCTAGTGCTTCTAAGCCATGATCCAATTCAGTGTTAGGTATTCTCCAATGATAGAACATCTTACAGTTTGGGCTTTTGTAACCTAACCTCCTAACCATGTCATTCAACTCGATTCTGAGAAAATAAGTCAACATCTACAAAGTCTATGTAATTAACCTGGCCATTTGTGTAGGTCCTACCTGAGGGTTCAGTAAAAAAACCACCATGATGAATCTTCAATGAGAAAAAATTTGGTTGCGTACCTATTATCAACAAGTAATCTTCAATTAATAAACATCTAATGAATGTAGAAACAACTTTGAATATGTATTAATCAAATTACAACTTACTATACGCTTTTTGTTCATCCACAGGATCATCATAGTCACGAAGTACCCATTCCACAACCACCATTGTTGTTAATCAACAATTGAACATAGGATTTGAGTTTTTTTGTTTTTGTTATGTGTTTTGCTAACTTTGGGAGGGAAATGATTTGTGGGTTTTATTGTTTATTAGGTATTAAAAGAGGTGGAAGGTAGCTGAGTGTAAGAAATGGACAAAAATACCCCTCACGTGACCAGCACGTGGGGGAGTTAACGGGCACATCTTTGCAGCATTCGTCCTTAGGGATGATTTTGTGCCAACTTTACTAACGGAGTGATGTAATTGTTCCAAAAAAAAGTTTAGGGATGTAGTCAGCACGTCGGGCCAAACCACAGGGATGTTTTTAGGACTTTACTCTATTTACAATCTCTTAAAGTCTTAATGCATTTAATAGAGAGATGTTTATCTTCTATTGTATGTAGTGTATTTGCATTTTTGCACGACTCAAAACAAAAGGGTAGCTAGTTTAAAAAGAAAAAAAAATGCACAAGGACTAAGATTATAGGAGGGGTTCAGTGAATACTAGTAATAAAAGATTACATTTAAATATTCATATTTTTTAGACATTACTAAAACGTTTGATAAGATGCATTTGACGTACAAAGTTATATTAAGCTTAAGTTTATCTGCAAGCTTCTCTTTTTTTGAAAAAAAGTTTCGTTGATAAACTATCTTCTATAAGAGTATAAGGTGGTGTTTGTTTTTCTTTAATAATGTCTTGACAGCCTTTTAATGCCTCTTAACGAGCAAACCTCTTAATCGGTCAGACATTTTGGGCGTTCAACCATTTGTTTTTTTTCCCGTTCAGACGCAGGCAGAGGCAGTTACATCTTAATGGTCTAGACTTGAGAGTGGTGTCTTAATGCCTCTTGTTGACACAAAATAACCAAAAAAAATTTAGTACGAGCAAGCAAATGACACAACACCTCACTTTAACAAGATTTTCGATTCAGATTCAAACATTTACGCCTTAAATTCAGATTCAAATGTTCGGTTCAGATTTAGATTCAAAGCCTCCCAATAAAAAAACAACACTTAAGTTTTGTCTGTGTGTCAAAGTTTACACAAGCTTTTTAAGGCTTAAGATTTTATTAGCTCTTAAAATATATATATATATATATATATATATATATATATATATATATATATATATATATATATATATATATATATATATATATATATATATATATATATATATATATAGGTAAAGTTAAAATAAAAAGACAAATATCCGTAAAAGAATAAAAATATTTATTTTTTTAAAATAATTCTCCAAAAATTCCGCAAGATCGGGTATGTTGGTGCATAAAACTTTTGTGAAAATATTTTTTATAATTTTGAGTTTTGATACTTTTTTTTTAATGCACAAAAAACAAATTTTGATGAGCTAAAAAATTTTGATGCACAAAATTTTCAACTTGTTTTAGTTAGATCTTGCAATGATATTTTGATGAAAAAATTCAAAATAAGTTGGGTGCAAAAACAAATTTTTGATGCACAAAAAAATGATTTAATGCTCAAACGTATTTTTTCATAATTTTTTTTCGGAAAAAATATTCACTTTTAGAAAGAAAAAAAAATTCACAACTTTTTAATGCACCATCATACCCGATCTTGTGGAATTTTTGGGAAATTTTTCGAGAACTTTTTTTGAAAAAAAAATCTTTTTATCTTTTTACGGATATTTGTCTTTTTATTTGATCTTTATCCTATATATATATATATATATATATATATATATATATATATATATATATATATATATATATATATATATATATATAGGATAAGATCAAATAAAAGATAAATATCGTAAAAAGATAAAAAATTTTCAAAAAGTTCTCGAAAAATTAAAAATTCCACAAGATCTGTATGATGGTGCATTAAAGTTGTGAAAAACTTTTCTAAAAGTGGATATTTTTTCGAAAAAATTATGAAAAATACGTTTGAGCATTAAATCCTTTTTGTGCATCAAAATTGGTTTTTTCTTTTGACTTTTCATCAAAATAACATTGCGCATCTAACTAAACAAGTTGAAAATTTTGCATCAAAATTTTTGCGCATCAAAATTCGTTTTTTGTGCATTAAATAAAACATATCAAAACTCAAAATTATAAAAAAAAAGTTTTCACAAAAGTTTTATGCACCAACATACCCGATCTTGTGGAATTGTTTTGGAATTTTTGGAGAATTTAAAAAAAAAAACAAATCTTTTTATTTTTTTTTACGGATATTTGTCCTTTTATTTTAACTTTACCCTATATATAGGGTAAAGTTTTTAAAATAAAAAGACAATTATCCGTAAAAAAAAATAAAAAGATTTGTTTTTTTTTTTAAATTCTCCAAAAATTCCAAAAAAATTTCACTAGATCGGGTATGTTGGTGCATAAAACTTTTGTGAAAACATTTTTTATAATTTTGAGTTTTGATACGTTTTTTAATGCACAAAAAACGAACTTTGTTGCGCAAAAAAAATTTGATACACAAAATTTTCAACTTGTTTTAGTTAGATGCGCAATGTTATTTTGATGAAAAAAGTCAAAAGAAGTTGGTTGCAAAAACCAATTTTTGATGCACAAAAAAACGATTTAATGCGCAAACGTAATTTTTTCATAATATTTTTTCAGAAAAAATTTCCACTTTTAGAAAAAAGCTTTTCACAACTTTTTCATGCCCCATCATACCCGATCTTATGGAATTTTTTGGGAATTTTTTGAAAACTTTTTTTGAAAAAAAAATCTTTTTATCTTTTTACGGATATTTGTCTTTTTATTTGATCTTTGTCCTATATATATATATATATATATATATATATATATATATATATATATATATATATATATATATATATATATATATATATATATATATATATATAAAGTGAGGATCAGGTCTTGGATTTTTTAATTAGTGCGGATGTGCGGATAGATCTGGACCTCCATTCCAGATCGATCTTGACTTTTGAAAAAAGTCAAGATCTGCGCTAACTTCACGGTAGCAATTGACCATGTAAACGATTTTTTTTAATTTTTTTCCTTTTGAGGGATCGTTACTATTGTTATCTTCTTTCATTTTTTTATTTTTCCAGATTTTTCTGAGCACTTTTTGTTTTTTTTTATTATGATTCCTACCGTGATATTATCGATATTATGAGTCATACTGTGATATTATAAAATGGTGATATTATAAAACCAATTGTGATAGTAAGCTTTTTTACATGTAAAAATGACTTGTGATATTAAGAAACATATGATAGTTACTATGATATTAACAATTTTATTAAAAAAACATATGATAGTTACGGTGATATTAACAATTATATTAAAAAAAAAAAAAAGTTTCTGTGATATAAAAAGTAACCGTGATATTAACATTTTTTTATTAAAAAAGTTACGATGATATTAATAATATTAGTAAAAAAAACAAAAAAGTACTGTGATATAAACAAAAATTAGTGTGATATTAACAATTTGTATTTAAAAAAAGATTATGTGATATTAAGATCAAATCTTGACTTTTTTACAAAAGTCAAAATCGACCTTAATATCACAATACCTTTAATCATGAAAACGATTTTTTTTAAAACTTTTTCAGCGATTCTTAATAATTAATCATCCTCTTTATTTTTTTAATTTTTTCAGATTTTTTTGATTTTTTTTTAAAAGCTACTGTGATATTTCCGCACCATCCCTACTTAAAAGCTTAAAACCCACCCGATCCCTTCCCTATATATATATATATATATATATATATATATATATATATATATATATATATATATATATATATATATATATATATATATATATATATGACAAAGATCAAATAAAAAGACAAATATCCGTAAAAAGATAAAAAGATTTTTTTTTCAAAAAAAGTTTTCAAAAAATTCTCAAAAAATTCCATAAGATCGGGTATGATGGTGCATGAAAAAGTTGTGAAAAGCTTTTTTCGAAAATATACATAAGTTATGTTTGTAAAAAATTAAATCATGTTAGAACCGAAGATAAAACTACAAATATGTAGATAAGTTAAAACTTACTTTTTACAAGATACATGAAATATCATTTAATTTTAATGAGGAATTTTCAAATGTTTACTCTTATTTTGATGCTTATCAAATAACAAATCTCAATTATCCATCTAGCTTGATCTAATGGTGGGGATTAACCTAAGATTTAATATGTCTAAACCTAAGTCAATATTTTTTTTATACACATTTTTTTTTTGGCTTTCTTTCTTTCTTTAATTTTTTTTTTGTTTTTTTTTTTAATTATTCACGTTTTTAGTTATAATCACGTTTTTTTTTTTTTTTTTTTTTTTTTTTAACGTTTTTTGTTAATATTTACGTTTTTTTTTTAATTCACATTTTTTTATAATAACGTTTTCTTTTATTTGTTTGTTTTTTTTAATTCACGTTATTTACGTTTTTTTTAATTCGCGTTTTTTTTCTTCTCTTTCATACGTTTTCGTCCGTTTCCATACGTTTTCATCTATTTTCGTCCATTTTCATACGTTTTCGCCCGTTTTCATACGTTTTTGTGCGTTTTCATACATTTTTGTCCATTTTCGCCCGTTTTCTTACGTTTTCGTCCATTATTCATACGTTTTCGTCCTTTTTCATACGTGTTTTTACGTTTTCATACATATTCGTCCGTTTTCTTACGTGTTCGTCCGTTTTCATACGTTTTCGTCCGTTATTAAACATTTTCGGCCGTTTTTAAACGTTTTCATACGTGTTTTTACGTTTTCATACATATTCGTCCGTTTTCTTACGTTTTCGTCCGTTTTCATACGTTTTCGTCCGTTATTCAACGTTTTCGGCCGTTTTTAAACGTTTTCATACGTTTCTGAATATCACAAGTGATATTCTGAATAACACAAGTGATATTTTGTGATATTCTGAATATCACAAATGATACTGTGAATATCGCAAGTGATATTCTGAATACCACAAGTGATTTTTTGAATATCACAAGTGATTTTCAACTAATGTTTTGTAACATGAAAATCACACGTGATATTCATAATATCACACAATGATATCCAGAAAATCACAATTGATATTCATAATATCACAAAGTGATATTCAGAATATCACAAACTGATATTCAGAAAATCACAAGTGATATTCAGAAAATAAATAATCACAGGTGATATTCATAATATCACAAAGTGATATTCAGATAATCACAAGTGATATTCTGAATATCACAGAAATCACTTGTGATAGTCAGAAACGTATAAAAACGAACGAAAACTTAAGAAAATGGACGAAAACGTAAGAAAACGGACGAATTCGTATGAAAATGGGTGATGCAGGTTTTACTGACCAGGTCTTAATATTTATAGTGTCTCACTATACCCATGGTCTACCCTAATGCACTAACGGGCTGTGTACCCGGTCGTGTGTAGTGTAGTAAATGGTAAAGCCGAGGTCGTCCCAAGAGCTATGTGTGTTGGATTATTACTAAATCTGGTGTCACAGAATAATAATTGTTTCGATAGAGATTTAATTAATTAAACTACTAATGCAGAATAAAAGCAAGTAAATGGGAAAAGAGAGATCAATATAGGAATAGTGGTGCTAACCTAGTCAATCCTCCTAGCTAGTTATGTCTACGTCTACCTACTTCCAATGACTTTAGGTGGGGTCAAATTCGAGAGGACATCATTTGGTCAATTCGCCCTAACCTATCAGCAAAGATGCCACCACAGGAGAAATCAAGCGCACCGTCATAAGTCCTGTTGTTCACGGTCCCTAAGCCAAGTCATCAAGTACCGCTACATGCTAGATTCTAAATAGTGAGTGCCCGGCCGTTAGGAACTTAGACACTACACCCCCAATTCTTAAGTTCATCCAAACGATAGGTGATCAGTTGGTCAAATCGCACAAGTAGAAAGGGTCGTCAGTTGGTCATATCTTACCCTTCCCCGTCTCAGTCCGCTCACCTAGGGTCAGTTGGTCATATCTCCAAGGCAATTGGCCTCTACCGCCATTCAAAACTACCGAATCAAGGGTGACTACCAAAGATCTATGCATGCATACACTTAGAAATAATTGTACGGAAGTAAAGGTAAACGCAAACAAAACAATTAAGGAATCATAACTAGGCTAGCACTAAAGGGTGCTTAGCCGCTAATATTAATCATGCAAATCAATTCAATATTCAAAGGTACGAAATACATGAATCGAAAGTAAAAGAAATATAAAACGCTAAAGCTTATCGTAATGCAGCGACTTCTCCCTTGGAAACAGCTCCGTATGCTCCCCTAGACCTGCCTTGAGCTTTTTCCCACGTTCTTAGAGAGTTGTGTGTGGAATGGGATGATTAGAAATGCTGGAATTCGTGGGGTATTTATAGGCCAGGTCTGGGTTACGGCGTAACCAATATAGGAGTTACGCCGTAACCTTCTATTCCGTCATAAATGCACTAGATCTGCTAGTTACGGCGTAACCTAATAAGTGGTTACGCCGTAGTCTTCAATAAACATGGTTACGTCGTAAGTGATGCAGTAGTTACGGCGTAAGTATCAGCGGCGCGGATCCTTATTTGACCTAATGTAGTTACGTCGTAACCTTTGGGAAGAGTTACGCCGTAACCTCTTGATAAGTTGGTATTCTGAGTCACGCAATAGTTACGGCGTAATGTGAGAGAGGAGTTATGCCGTAACTTCTTCGAAATAAGCATACTGTGATAAATCTTTATTAATGTTTCTATTTCCGCCTCTCTTTAGCTCCAATGCTCGTAATTTACCTGAAAGTGGAAAACAATGGAAAACAAGCGTAAATCCATATAAATGATATAAATAACGAGCATTATCGGGGGAAATTGACACTTAATATTCAGGACTATTTGATGTTATCAAATATCCCCCCACTTGAACTCTACTTGCCCTCACGTAGACCTTATTAGATAGATTCCTAAAAAGATATCTCCCAAAACCTGGAAAATATGAGTTTACAAATCCCTTATGCTAGAATAAAACAAAGCCGAACACCTCACGAAAGGGGAACAAACACTCAAATCTCTCAACTATTCTAAGTGTCAATTTCGGGGTGATCACTCAATCGCACAGTCATAGCATGTATTCTATCATAAGCTTGGCGGTTACACAAATCTCCACCACTAGAGTTAAGGGCTAAACAATTCTCGAAGGCAATATGGGTAGACACGACAAAGGTTAAGGGGTGACTAGTCATTACTAACATGTCACGGCGAAGTTGACAAAATCAATGATACATGACCAAATCCATGGCCAAGACACCAAAGATTGCTCGTTGCATCACATAGACATGCTTCATGACTAAAGGGTAGGATAAGACATGAGATATATAATTGGTGTAAAATGAAAAACAAATAGGTAGTCTAAATCTATAACCAGGTCATCACCACTTACCGTCCGCCCAAAGTTCAAGTTTAGAAGTCTAGAAACCGGATCATGAAATGCAAGGTAGATGTGTCATTAGAGGACGTCATGATGGGCACACCACCTTTTCTTCTTCTGTTGGCAAAACTACCAACTCCAATCTTCAAATGTGACCGAGGTGGCCTCCTCGATACTAATCAATAAGGCTCGTACTATAGTGCTTATAACATCGCACTTTACAATATCATAACTCAATTTTTTTTTGAATCATAACATGCCCCCACTTGAGATGAACAATGGGAATTCGGGGGGTTTTCAATGATCTTCATAAATGTTGTCAATGAAAGCGTGACTTTCAAACCTTTCCACTCGAACCTTGAACTTAGGCAAATAATGACTTACCAATCACAAATAAAGACTACATGGTAGGCTAAGGTGTATAGGTGTAACGAAACAATATATTGGGTTGACAAAATGAAAAGAATGGCTCAGAAGGGTGTATCTAGGGGTATCGTGCACTAAAGGTGAGTGCAACAAAAGGGTTTCACATGGGGGTCGAAAAGTCGAGGTGACTAATCGATAGACTCACATTGGTAGGCTGTAAGGGTGATAATCCTATAATATTGCCTTCTAAAACTGAAAAGTCCAAATACATCGAGCTAACTCAACATACCTCGTCTATGGTCTCGAAATGATGCAAAGGCCAAGTTTTAAAGTTTACAAGCTACCGGCACACTCATAATTTGGTGGATTTGGGGTAAAATATTGGAAACGGATAAGGCTAATCTCACCATGTAATGTCAAGGGTTGTATGTGCTTGGCTAAGGTATAATCTAGTTAGGTTTGGAAAAACATGTCAAAATTTTAAAAATGGCATAATTTATTTAAAAATAAACTAGAAAAATGAGGGCGAAATAAAGTTCAAGAGATAATTCTACTCCCGTCCCCCCACTTGAATTGTACAAAGTCCCTTTTGTACTAGGCATTAAAATAAAGGTGAAGAGAAAGGTAGAATTAGGGCGAGAACTTCCCTGAAATTTGCTCCAAAGAAGAAGGCCTACGAAAAGAACCGTGCATTCGTTTAAGCGTCATGAGCAAACTTCAATCCATGAAATCACAATACCGACAAGCATAATTCTAAAAAAAATAAAAATGAAAAACAACCTAACTCACTTTCGTAGGAATCACGGTTGCATTTAGCGTATGCAACAAGCCTTTTAAACCACTTGGTGTCCCAAGTGGACGAGTGAAGTCTCGTGAGGGTTTACAGGAACACACCCACAAAGTTCATTTAAAAACTAATACAAGGTTATTGTGTTTTAAAATGAAAGAATTAAGGCAGAGGAAAGTTACGTCGTAACTCCTATTAGGGAGTTCGCCATAGCTGGCAAAACACTGGTATGATTTTGTAAAAGTGAGTAGTTACGGCATAACCAATGAGATGGTATTACGCCGTAATTGGTAATGCGTCAAGAGTTCTGCTGCTAAAATGTTGGTTACGGTGTAATCACCAAGATGAGTTACACCGTAACTCTGTTCAATCGACAGCTGCGACAAATAGTTCCTTGTTTCCTGCAACAATGGTTAGAAAACACAAAACCCAACAGAAAGGAAATAAAAACAAAAGAAAGGGATAATTCGGGTTGTCTCCCGAAAGAGCACTTTTCTTTATTAACGAGTCTTTAAGTTAGACCCAGAGCCGCCGGGCGCTTCTATGGGGGCCTTCGAGCTTGCGCCATTTCCTCAATATCTTTCATCAAATTATGCCTCATCCATGCAACATTCGAAGCAGTTCGGAGGTATTCATTGGTTTCAAATTTTCGGACTTTACAAAATTTCTCATCCGGTCCCAGGTGGTAGCAAGTGAATTCATATTTTTCGACAATAATTGGAGGTGGTCTTTTGTAGGGAATCCCCAGGAGTTTGCACCTCCTTTGTTCGTAAGCTTCGTCATCGGGATCAGTGAACTCCTCATTTCCTTGCATCTCAAGGTAATCTAGGATCCCCTCAATATCATCGTCATCAGAAGCTGTGTTTTTGAACCGTTCTTCATCGAGAAGATTCTCCACTAGAATGCGCTTGCATTCTTCTTTATCATTACTAACCAACTCTTTGTCTTTTTCAATTGTTATCTCACTCGTGTTGTTGAGACTTCCGTTGTTTGAATTTTCTCGATCCATGTATTCCTTCCAAATCTTCTCTTTGGTTAATGTGTCTACATATCCATACTTAATCTTCACCCAACTGTCGAATCCTAGGTTGTCTAGCCAAGGCAAACTCGTTCTTTCCTCATCATTGGTTGCGGACCAAAAGAATTCATCCTTTCCTATTCTTTCAGAGCTGCTTCCTCCGTTACACATATCATCATACGGGTTGCATGACGCCCAGAAAATTTCCCCAGGAGATTTTACTCTTTCGTACCAGTGACTGCGTAATTTCTTGTTGTCAGTTTCACCTAAATGTTCATTCGTGCATCTTAGATCATTATTACACTCTTCCTTTTTCTGAATGTGCTCTTCGTAATCAATTTTAAGCTTCTTAAGAAGATTTGGATTGATCTTGGCATCCCAGAATTGAATTGCGTACCAATCTTTAAATGCTAAATCACCGAATCTTATACAATGTCTTTCACGCTCATGAGGACATGTACACTCTTCCTTTCTTTCATTGTCTCCGCCATTGCAATACTCGTGGAAGGGGCTGCATGTGGGCCGTGCTTTTGTGGTCTCCTCGTCGGTTATGATGACAGGAGCACACCAGTGAGTTATCAGTGGCTCTTCTTCATCTTCATCTTCAAGGGAGAGTTTTTCGAGTCTTTCATCATCAGTGTAAGCAGCCCATAAAAACTTGTTATTCTTGATTCTTTCTTTGTCGGACCCTCCATCACAAGTTTCGTTTCTAGGATCACATGAAGCCCATAGGTCAAATGAGTCCCCCTTAGCTATTGGAATAGCTTTGCACCAGTGATATCTTTTTTTAGATTGTGATAAAGGAAATAGGTTAATATCGTGGGACCATTCACTAGTTTTCTGAGTCTCCGATTCGCCTACATCAAGGAAGTTGTCTGCCCACGTATCCCAGTTATGCCGTAACTGAGTTTCTTGGTTACGGCGTAATTCGTTAGAGTGAATTTCCTCATTACTCTTCATAACCCCATTATCGCTGTCAAACACATAGTTACGCCGTAACTCATTAGGCATGTTACGGCGTAACTCAGATCTATCGACTGAATCATCTCCTAAATCCGTATCATTGATCTCAACCTTCGAGTTATTATCGAGAAAAATTACCTTACATTCCATAGTGGTTTAGATCCTTGGGTTTATCGTCATTCCTCCTCACTTTTTCGAGCTTCATCACCATGGATTCAAGGTTTTTGAGTTGTGTCGTGCTTGGAAAGGTTTACTGCGGTGTTTTCCTGGAATTCTCTCAACCATTCATCTTGCACTTTTTGTTTCTGGGCTGAAGTTTCCAGGAACTTATTAATTGTTTCTTCAAGACTGGGCTTTCTTTCTCCATAAGGCCCACGATTGTAATTTCCACGATAACCATTACTATTTCGATTATCTCCGTAAAATGGTCGATTTTCTCCATACTTAGCTTCTTCAATATTCTCTTTGTCCATATGATGACAATTTTTCGTAAGATGTCCTCCTCCACAGATTTCACAACCTACTTGGATGGCATGAACGGTTTCTCTGACTTTCAGCATATCTCGACTGAGATTTTCAATCTTACTAGCGATAGCTGCAATTCCGTCAAAACTTCCGCTTTTGTTTCTTTTACTCCCACCGTCGTGCCATTTTTGAGAGTGGTCCGCCATTTTTTGAATGGCTTCAATTGCAGCGGTATGAGTCATGTTCGGGATAGGTCCTTGATAGTCCAGCATTTGCCTTGTAGTAACGTCAATTCCTTTGTAGAAAATATTGAACTTCTGCTGGTTATTCAGATCATTGGTAGGACACTTATAAAGAAGATCGTTGTATCTGTCCCAAGCTTGATACAGCGTTTCGTCGTCTTCTTGTTTGAAATTATGGATTTCCAAAAGCTGGTTAGAAATCCTCGATGGCGGGCAATATCTTTGGATAAAGTGTTTCTTTAGTAGCGCCCAAGTATTAACTGCTCCGGCGGGCAATCTTTCAATCCATCTTTTGGCTGCTCCAATAAGAGTCATTGGGAATACCCTAAGCATAACAACATCATGAGACACGCCCGGAATGTTGAAAAGGCTGGCGATGTATAGGACATTTTCAACGTGCTCATATGCGTCTTCGTCCCTGTTTCCTGAAAAAGAGTTAGCGCGAAGCTCCCTCATAAATTGATCTTTAATTTCGAAACAAACATCCGCTCTGATTGCCGGTCTTACGAGACCCGGCCCTTGTTCCGCTCTTGTCAACGCCAAGTATTCCTCAAGAGTGAGGTCGTCGATGTTAACAACTTCCATGGTACCTGAAATCTAGAAATATGATCGTGAGAAAAGTTTGAAATAAAATGAAAGACATAATATCAATCCTAATATAGCTCCCCGGCAGTGGCGCCAAAAACTTGATGCAGGTTTTACTGACCAGGTCTTAATATTTATAGTGTCTCGTTATACCTATGGTCTACCCTAATGCACTAACGGGCAGTGTACCCGGTCGTGTGTAGTGTAGTAAATGGTAAAGCCGAGGTCGTCCCAAGAACTATATGTGTTGTATTATTATTAAATCTGGTGTCACAGAATAATAATTATTTCGATAGAGATTTAATTAATTAAACTACTAATGCAGAATAAAAGCAAGTAAATGGGAAAAGGGAGATCAATATAGGAATAGTGGTGCTAATCTAGTCAATCCTCCTAGATAGTTATGTGTACGTCTACCTACTTCCAATTACTTCAGGTGGGGTCAAATTCGAGAGGACAACATTTGGTCAATTCGCCCTAACCTATCAGCAAAGATGCCACCACAAGAGAAATCAGCCGCACCGTCATAAGTCCTGTTGTTCATGGTCCCCTAAGCCAAGTCATTAAGTACCGCTACATGCTAGATTCTAAATAGTGAGTGCCCGGCCGTTAGGAACTTAGACACTACACCCCCAATTCTTAAGTTCATCCAAGCGATAGGTGATCAGTTGGTCAAATCGCACAAGTAGAAAGGGTCGTCAGTTGGTCATATCTTACCCTTCCTGTCTCAGTCCGCTCACCTAGGGTCAGTTGGTCATATCTCCTAGGCAATTGGCCTTTACCGCCATTCAAAACTACCGAATCGAGGGTGACTACCAAAGAACTATGCATGCATACACTTAGAAATAATTGTACGGAAGTAAAGGTAAACGCAAACAAAACAATTAAGGAATCATAACTAGGCTAGCACCAAAGGGTGCTTAGCCGCTCATATTAATCATGCAAATCAATTCAATATTCAAAGGTACGAAATACATGAATCGAAAGTAAAAGAAATATAAAACGCTAAAGCTTATCGTAATGGAGTGACTTCTCCCTTGGAAACAGACTCCATATGCTCCCTAGACCTACCTTGAGCTTTTTCCCACGTTCTCAGAGTGTTATGTGTGGAATGGGATGATTAGAAATCTTTGGAATTCGTGGGGTATTTATAGGCGAGTGCGGGTTACGGCGTAACTAATATAGGAGTTACGTCGTAACCTTCTATTCCGTCGTAAATGCACTAGATCTGCTAGTTACGACGTAACCTAATAAGTGGTTACGCCGTAGTCTTCAATAAACATGGTTACGTCGTAAGTGATCGCATGGTTACGGCGTAAGTATCGCAGCGGCAGATCCTCATTTGACCTAATAGAGTTACGTCGTAACCTTTGGGAAGAGTTACGCCGTAACCTCTTGATAAGTTGGTATTCGAGTCACGCAATAGTTACGGTAATGTGAGAGAGGAGTTACGCCGTAACTTCTTGAAATAAGCATCTTGTGATAAATCTTTAGTTATGTTTCCATTTCCGCGTCTCTTTAGCTCCAATGCTCATAATTTACCTGAAAGTGGAAAACAATAGAAAACAAGCGTAAATCCATATAAATGATATAAATAACGAGCATTATCGGGGGAAATTGACACTTAATATTCAGGACTATTTGATGTTATCAATGGGCGAAAACGTATGAAAGAGTAAAAATACGTCTGAAAACGGACGAAAATGAAAGAAAAATGATGAAAACGGGCGAAAACGGGCGAACACGTAAGAAAACGAAAGAAAACGTATAAAAACAGATGAAAACGTATGAAATCGAAGAAAAAAAACACGAATTAAAAAAAACGCGAATTAAAAAAAAACGCGAATTTAAAATAAAAAAACGTGAATAAGAAAAAAAAAACGTGAATAAGAAAAAAAAAAAACAAAAATTAATGTGAATAAAAAAGAAAGACAAAAAAGACAAGATAAAAACATGGACTTAGGTTTATCTCCTAAATCTTAGGTTAATCCCCACAATTAGATCAAACTAGATGGATGGTGGGGATTTGTCCCTTGGTAAGCATGGATTCATGGGTAAGCAAAATAAAGTGACACTAATTTTAATAGATTTTGAAAGACTATAACAAAATTCTAGAGTTTGGGTTGAAGTCACTAAATTAGTTTTTGATCCAATGTAAAATTTTACCGGTTTCAACCCAACATTTTATATCTTCCAAATTCCAGTCCAGTTTTTAGAGTTTGGGACACAATTTTCGGTAATCTTTGAAAGAAAACTAGGGTTAATTTTACAAATTGGTCATGAATTTTCAAAATTTTTTAAAGTTAGATTAGGTAATGAACTTTTAAAAATATTATTATCACTCATAAAACTTTGATGTTACGTTCTATTATAGGCCATATGACCGTTTCACCATCTGTGGGCCCACATGTGACCACATATAACCACTTATATCCTCATTTGCCTCTTTTTTTTCCGCTCTTTCTTCATAAACCCTAATTTTAACAGGCATCTACAAAATCAATTAATTATCTCATAAATCAAAACGAATCCAAAAACAAAATCAAATCAAAACATGTCTTTTTATCTTGAGCAAATGATTGAAAAAAGTATCATACTTGCCACAATTTTTTTTTGTGGATAGCGAACAAATTTTTTTGCTTTGTGGGGACTTTTCTATCAAATTTATCCTTTTTAGGGTATTTTGCGAAAATTTTGGACATTTTTGCCCCTCTTAGCTAATAGAATTTTTTTTCCCGAAGGGCAAAAATGTCACATATTACCCTAAAAAGCATGAATTTGAAAGAAAAGTACCCACAAAAGCAAAAAAAATTATTCGCTACCCATAAAAGGAAATAGTGGCAAGTATGATACCTTTTTCAATCATTTGCCCTTTTATCTTTTCAATGAAAAATGCAAATGTGAGCCAATCGTTTGTGCTTAAATTCTTAGATTGTATGTCAGCCAATCGTTTTTGAGCATCCAAACACGCCTTGTGGGCCTTTTCAAGCTGAAAGACTCAAGAAGTGAAGCTGGTTACTATTCAAATTGGGCAAAACATCATCTACTATTGATGCAAAATATGGCATGTTATACTTATCAATCACAAGACAAGTCTCGAGATTGTCTCTCACCACCTCACACATAACTTCCTAAACAAAGGATGCAAAACTAATCTCTCCTTCGTGTCTGCTGATTTGATCTTCCCAAGGGCCGGGATCATCTAGAGTTTAGTCTTCTCATTTTCAGTTGTTAAAGTAAGTAAATCAAATGAGTAGGAATGACACTTATTAGTAATGATAATAAAAATAATACCAAACACTTGCAAATAAACTAATACCTACTCATTTCATGTTTGTTGTCAGGATATATGGCGTGTTTGTTACAAATAATAGAGGTTGTTTTTTTTAAGGATCACTTGTTCATGTTTGTTGTCAGGATATATGGTGTGGGGAGGTATGGGTAGCAGTGGTAGAAGGTGGGGCTGCTGGTGATGGGTTGAAGGGGATGAAGGGGGTAAAATCAAAAGGGTTTATACCTATTTTTTTGGAGATAAATGAAGATAAAGGGGATGAAAGGGTAACATCACTAAAATGCCCGTACAATGGTAACCGGTTACCAGTTGCAAATATAGCTCATATGGGTAACAATGGAACACAACATCAAAGTTTTATGGGTGATAATAATATTTTTGAAAGTTCGTTACCTAACATTAGAAATTTTTGAAAGTTCATGGCCAATCTGTATAATTAACCTTCTTTGAAATGAAAACAACTTGACAAAAGGGGACTTTCAAGCCATTACTTAGGACATAAATTGACTGAAATAGGATCTTAAATAGAAGTAATGCATGTACTCAATTCAAAACTTGGTTCAGTTTGTACCTAACTCGTTGGCTTGATACGAACCCGTGAATCCATCATTTTCACCTAAATTTAAACCAGCATCTTGAAAATCAGACCGAACAGGCCGGTTCAACCAGGAAATGGAAGGTCAGACTATTTACAAACTCCGGCCAAACCGTGTGACATCGAACCGACGTGAACCGGGTAAAACCGGTCAAAAGCTTTAAAAAGACTCGCCGGAAACCTGGAATACTGTCGGAAATGACGCCGGAAACATGCAAACTCGATGAAAATATGATAAATGTCACTAGAAACCACCATATGTTCGTCGTATACATTGAAATCTAACAAAGAACCACCATATATAGCCAGATCTGTTTTAACATCGCAGGAATCTATTAACTTCGCCGAAAACCTAACCTATGGTCCAACCACCGGTCTAACCAATTCCACCGGGAACCAATGGCCATTCCGGTTCGTCGAAAGATGGAACATAAATCCTAGCTGAATTTTTCTTCATTATTTATCAAGCATAACACCATGATAACATTATTCATTAATCATCCAATCATATTTATCATTGTTTGCTTTGATTGTGTCTTTACTTGTTCTTCTTTCGTATACTATGCTAGGCTATATCACTTAGTAGTTATCTAGGATTTCATGAAACTTGTTAGTAATTAATTGTATCTATTGATTCCTTGTTGGTGATTACATTTATCTAATATCCGATTATTGAATAATTCTACAAAGATAATAAATTTGCGACAACAATTTATTGTTGAACTAAGATCCATAAAAACCTTTGAATTTGCCTAGGTTATTGGCTTTGCTGATTCACTTAGGGTTATTTATTTGTTTATGTGAGACACAGGTGTACCAAGCGGTGTTGGCTTGTGATACGTTAAAAGGTTGGATGATTGATACGTAATATATAGTTTTAGAAGTTGGGCCAAGGCAGTAGGTTATTTGTTATAGGGCGTAGGAGTTGGGCCAATGCACTAGGCTATTTGTTATAGGGTATAGAAGTTAGACCAAGATACCACACTAATCTAGGACGTTCAATATACCAACAATTAAGGCGTGGCATATTCAATATGTATAGCTAGCTATTAATAAAGAGTAGTGTACACTAGATAAATAATATCGTTTACATAACATTTACTTTCCTTACTTTTTATTTTATTGTCTTTAGGTTAATATTAGTTTTAAAACAAATCTATCAAAAACCTAATAATTTACATGCTTTGAATTAAACACAAAAACACCAAATAGAATCTTCTTTAGTCTTTAGATCATTTCGTCATACTCTACGAGCTTAACTCACTATTCCTTTGGAGAACGATAATCCCCCACCCAGAATTTCCATTACTATAGTACAACAGTAACGTACTCCGCATAAGGGATTGTAAAGCTTGCTTTGTAATTCACGCATCACTTTGATCAGATGATTTTTTTTTTAGTTTTGCATTTAAAACCTAAAGAAACAAGCTCATGCTCATCTTTAGTGTAACTCCCCATTAAGCAAAAAACAATAGACTACTCATGTATACTTCCGAATCAGCTAAACACATGTAACACCCCAAAATCGGGTTTCAGACATTTAATTACGAGTATGTCATCAAATAAGTTTGAGTATGACTTTTATAAGCTCAAAGGCTTTACATGATTGGTTAGTCAAACCTGATAGTCAAACTATAAGAAAAAGTATTATGCAAACGGTAATTAGGTATTATGTGTCACAAATATAAAAGAAAAAGAATTGAGGGACCATAGTAGCCAACTAGGAAAACTAATAACTACTTTATCCTAGTTTTCTCTTGACAATTCTTGACTTGTGTAGAGTGTTCTTGTGTGTGTGGGAGGTGATGAACCAACAAAGAAAGAGAGGGAAAAACATGAACTTCCAAATGATCAAATGATGAAGAATTAAGTGTTTGTGAAGTATTGAGTTCTTAGCATTGATCCTATAAGGTAAGTAAACTCTTATTGAGTTGAATTGGTGAATTGTGAATTAGGGATTATATACCCAATTTTTGGGAGATTTGGGTAAATGATGTTTTAGGCTAATTAATGAGGTTATAGTGAAAACGGGTTAAGACCAATTGAATGGGTATTGGGTAATTAGTGATTTTAGATTTTTTGATAATATGACCAAAATATGATCATATGATTAAATTGGGTGATGTAAACCCTTGTTGAATTGTGTTACACTATTGTGTTAATAGGTTTTGATATTGCTTATGGTTTAGGAGGCAAGGATGATGATGGTGATTATTGGTAACCTTAGCGATCAATTTTTTTGCTTTCATTTTTTATATGGCTTTTTCTTCCATTTTTATACGTTTTTTTGCTTCCATACCACTTGTATACGTATATGTAAAAAATATTTTATGATCGTATAAGGATCCTCAGGGATTCATAAAAGCGTATACGTGATCGATCAAGTTTTTGGTTCAATAAAAATGTATACATATACGTAAAAAATATTTTATGATCGATCACATTTTTTCTTCGATGAAATTTGTATACGTATACGTATAAAAATGTGGCCCGGGTTGCAAATTTTTATACGTGACTAATAAAACTTTCATTGAAGCAAAAAAGTGATTGATAACGTACACATTTTTATGAAGCCCGAGAGTATCGGCCACGTATACATTTTTATCGAAGCAAAAACGTGATCGATCACTTATACGTTTTTATGAAGCTCCGAGGATCCCTATACGTGATCGATCACGTTTCTGATTCAATGAAATTTTTATCGATCACGTATAAAAAAATGGAAATAAATTTTTTTTATTTGATCACGTATAAAATATGGAAGCAAAAAAAAAAAAAAATTGATCGAGCGGTATTGAATAAAATAATGTATAAAAAATGAAAGAAAAAAAGATAAGAGATGGAAGCAAAAACAAAATTGATCGAGTGGCATTGAAGAAAAAAAACGTTTAAAAAATGGGAAAAAAAAAGCCGTATAAAAAATGGATGCAAAAAAAATCGATCGAGTGGTATGAAAGCAAAAAAACGTATAAAAATAGAAGCAATGATGATTTATGTAATTTATACGTATACGGACGACCGATGTAAATTTTCAGAGCCACAAGGACGATTTATGTAATTTATTTTTGATTAAATGATATTGAGGATGACTGGTGTAAACTTTTTGAGCCACAAGGACGATTTATGTGATTTATTCTTGATTAAATGATAATGAGGACGACTGGTGTAAATTTTTAGAGCCACAAAGACGATTTATGTAATTTATTTTTGATTAAATGATAATGATGCCTACAATAAAATAGTTAAGAAAGTTTAATATTTTAATAAAAAAATTAAAAATTTGTTGCTCATAATAAAAAAAATGGCAAGTTTGTTAATTTTTTTAACCATTTGCCATATCCTATCCCTTTTTATATAAGACACGAACAAAGAACTAAGACACTGAGAAAATTAATGAGAAAAAATAATAATAATAAATAAAGGGAAAATTAGTCAAATAGATCACGCGCACTGAGGCTTATCAGTTTATGGACCACGCCCTTTTAAAATTCGAAAATAGACAGGTTGCCCACCGCTTTTCTTGGACCCAACCAGGGGCTGCCATGTGTCCGACAACTTATGACACAAGTACGTATTTTGAAGGTATATGTCATGTATTGTAATGTATTGTTTTTTGGGCAACTTGTATTTATACACGAGGATAGTTTTGTCATTTCACATTTAAAAATAAAATAAAAAATCAAACGCCCACACAAAACACAGATTCACACAGTCACACACCTTTTGTCCACCACATAAACCATCACAACTAACACCACTACAACCACCCAACAACCCGACGCCACCACCATCCGGGCGCACCTCCACACACGCCACCACCATCCGGCGGCACTACCACACAACTGAACCTTCTTCTGCAGTGGCCTGTCCTTGTTACAGGTAATTCAAATCACCTGGAGAAATCTTTTGTTATTATCTACTTAATGTATTTTATCTTCGATTTAATCTGTAAGTTTAGTTAAATTTGCATTTGTGGTTGTTCCCTTGATGAAAGTCAAAACTAGGGTTGTAACATATTGGATTTCACAAACACATCAAACCATGATCAATAAGAGGCGTACACAATAAGGTTTTAGAGTGAGAAATAGTTAGAGGTTTGGGAACTTAGTGAGAGAAAGTAAAAGTGTTATTATGAGCTCCAACCCTCTACCTTGGGAGGTAGAGGGTATTTATAGTCTTACACAAGTCGCCACCTACGGGCTGTGGATCAGGCATACAGTGGGTAAAGACCCGTCCGTCCTCCGCGGTGTTACTTAACTAGCTACTACTTAACATTAAATAACTACGACTACGAGCTTTCTAACGATTACATATACTTGAGGTGACCGACACTTTAATAACTGGATTTACTAAATCCTAACAATCTCCCCCTAAGGGAGGTCACCTCAAATTACATTGTATACAAACAGATATTACATTAAGATTGTTCTTGGATTCTTGTTAATGTTCTTTGCTCTGTAGCCCGTAGTCATTGATTCTTCATTTTTGCATGTTTAGTTAATCCAAGTGGAGGTATTTAACTGATCCACGTGATAATGAGTTTTGAGCCAGAATTGAGATCATCAGCTAACATTAATCTCTGACTCTTCCATTGTGGTGTTGATATTATGTGATGTTGTGACTTTTGGACCGACATGCTCACAGTCAGGATCATGATATCTTCTCATCAGAGTAGCGGAAGCTTTAGTTGATTCATGATATTTGCAGCAGCGTAGCAGAAGCATGGAGTGAAAATATCAGAGTCGTTAATGCACTTATCATGATTTCTTTAGAAATGAATGTGATGTGTGAGCATGCGGCTATGGATTGACTTCTCCATTCTGACCAGCTGCAAACGTCGGGCGTACTTGCATACAACAGTTAGCAATAAAGCACAAGAAAGTGTCTTTGATCACTTTCGTTGAATTGAGGTACACGGCCCACGGTTCCCCGTTGATCAGTACAAGTACTGCATGTGATCAGGTAAAATTCCGAAGAATTTCCTTGACAGGGTTTCGCAGCTGCTCTAGCTGTTCTCAAACCGAAACGGCTCTAGAAGGCTTTCCATCTTCCTTGTGAATATGTTAGTATATCACTCAGATGTTCTGGCAATACCACAAGGATAATGCGTAGGACTCTTAAGATATAATCTCTCTTTCCACATTGTGTGAAACAGAGAGTCTTCATTGATAGTGTCCTAAAGAGATTTATTGATGATCTCGTGGCTCTAGACTCAATTGTGCACATTTGGTTCCTATGCTGGAGACTAGGGAGAGGGTCTCCTTTTTCAATATCAACAATCTCTAAGAGAAAGTCGATAGATTATGTAGGTTCCCCGTGAGAATGAAACAAGTCCCTTTTAAGAGAAACTTGAGTAGCTTGGGAAGTTTTAGTGCAGTGCGTCACTGGGTCCATGACGTCTTGTCTTCAATACCGATGTTACCTTAGCAACAACCAGTAACATATGTATTGAACCCCGTTTCTGCCCTAAGGTTGAATAATTGGAGGGCTATTTATTTTCACCCTTTTCTCATTCAATTCTTTTTCATTCTTCA
Source organism: Chrysanthemum makinoi (assembly GCA_910596185.1). Lineage (NCBI taxonomy): Eukaryota > Viridiplantae > Streptophyta > Magnoliopsida > Asterales > Asteraceae > Chrysanthemum > Chrysanthemum makinoi. The sequence goes on from OU343218.1 coordinate 140,257,820, forward strand.
ACCCCTTCAGTGCTTACCGAGATTTCATAACTAGAACCTTATTGGGCTTATTCCAGTTCTAGCTCTATCTCAGTCTGCACTCTTCCCATATCTCACTTTTCTCCTTTTTTCATCATACCTAAGGACTCTACACTATCTAGTGGATTGTCCCTGGGTAGATCCCTCCGGCTCTGGCGGGATCGTGGGAATGAATACCTAACCTAACCATCCTTATATCACCATACATAAAGTAAATTTGGTCGGTCTATTTGGTATTGTTCATCTGCCATTGGAACCAGTTGAAAACCATTTGAAAATCAATCCAGATACTTTTGATATATTATCAAAGCATTTTGTATCTGAATTGTTTTAGATATTTTTAGAAAAAAAAAGCTCCCCCTCAACATGTGCATCATGTATTTGAAATCGTTTTGGCACACGGAGGCGAGAGGAAGGATTCACTTCTTTGATTATCATTTTCTAAAAGATATCAACATCACTTTCCTGATCAAAATTAGCATTTTCCATACTTTGTTAAGGGTATTTTTGGAAAGGATGTGGTTTTCAAAGAGTTGCTCCCCCTCAATATGTGCATAGAGATTTGAAAGTGTTTTGCACATATTAGGGAAAATCTGCACATTGAAACAAATCAATCACGTTTCAATCCATTTTGGTTTGAAATAGATGCTCCCCCTCAACATGTGCATGGAAAATTTGAAATCGTTTGGCACATGTGGGGAGGAGAGCTTGTAAATCATTATAAAACCATTTATCAAATTATCAGTTTAAATCCAATTTAAATCACAAATTCTCCCCCGATCACATTTTTCAAATCATTTGAGATTTGTGATCTCTGGAGATTTAAATTGATTTTGAAAGCTTTTGAGGAGAATTGTGACTTTGCTTATGAAAACATTTTACCGATAAAGATCAAATCTGAGACTTTAAACTCCAAAGATTAAACATGCATGAGTATCTTTTGAAAACAATTGTATGACAAATAACCTTTTGATTTAATTGAAATCATTCTCCCCCTCAATCAATGACATAAGTTGTTGATTGAGAGATAAAGATTTTGACAAATAAGTCCAGATGATTTTCCAAAATTGAGTCCGAGTTATTTTTCAAAGCTATTAGTTTTCATTAGATAGTAAATATTAGTTTAAAGAATCAGAGCATGAGATTAAAAAAATAAAGTATGGCTCTGTTCTTTCTATAAAAACGGGTTATAGACTGAAATGACTATAAGCCTTTGTTTCACTTTCTCTCAATATATATATATATATATATATATATATATATATATATATATATATATATATATATATATATATATATATATATATATATATATATATATATATATATACAAATTATGTACATTCGAATAACATCTAAAAGCCCGTGACATTCTTTGAATGTCAACACAAAGTCCGTAGATGATATCGAACAAAGAAAACATGAAAGAAAGAAAAAAACAATATTTTTGGGATTTTTCAAGATTTTCTAATTTTTATGGATTTTGAAAATTTTATATTTTTCTATTTGCTTTTTGTTGGTTTTTGAAATTTTGTATTTTGCTTTTTGAATAACTATTTGCAAGAGATGGATGAAGAAAACCTTTTACTCCTGTTCTTCCTCTTGAAGACCTTTAAGTGTTTCCGGCTGTAGACTCTTTAGACCAAGTCGTGGGAGGATAAACTCAAAACGTTCTCTAGGAAGAGCTTTGGTGAAGATGTCTGATAACTGGTATTCAGTCCTCACAAAATAAAGTTCCACCACACCATTTTCTACTTGCTCCCTGATGAAATGATGTCGAATGTCGATGTGCTTCGCTCTTGAGTGTTGTACGTTGTTGCATGAGAGAGCAATGGCACTTTGTTATCACAATACTGAGAGGATTTTGTTGAATTCAAAGCCATAGTTCGATAATTGGGATCTCATCCATAGGATTTGAGCACAACAAGATGACATGGCTATGTATTCAGCTTCTGTAGAGGATATCGAAGTACTCATTTGTTTCTTAGAAGACCAGCTCACAAGCTTATCACCCAAAAACGGAGCACCTCCAGACGTACTTCGACGTGTATCATGACATCCTGCATGATCAGCATCTGCATAGGCTGTTAGTGACATACCGGTGTCCTTTGGGTACCAAAGTCCCATATTGATATTTCCTTGGAGATACTGAAAGACCTGTTTAACCGCTTCAAGGTGCTTTTTGGTAGGCTTAGCCTGGTATCTAGCACACATGCAAACAGCGAATAGAATGTCTGGTCTATTGGCTGTGAGGTACATCAGGGATCCAATCATACTACGATATTTCGTTTGGTCTACCATGATCCCTGAGTGGTCCTCATCCAGTTTAGTACGCTCTATCATGGGAGTGTCAACAGGGTCACAAGAATCAAATCCAAATTTCTTTAAAATCTCATTTGCATATTTAGATTGAATTATAAAAATGCCTCCGGGACTTTGTGAAATTAGTAATCCCAAGAAAAATGACATTTGTCCCATCATTGACATTTGAAATTTGGAGCCCATCTCCATAGAAAAACGATCACATTCATTGGGGTCAGTCGAGGCAAAAATAATATCATCAACATAAATTTGAACGTGAAGTAAATGTTTTCCTGACTTTCTGGTGAACAATGTTGGATCAACTGCTCCTTTGCTGAATCCAGTAGATAGAAGAAACTTTGATAGCGTATCGTACCATGCCCTTGGAGCTTGTTTCAAACCGTAAAGAGCCTTCTTCAAGCGATAGACATGAGTGGGATGCTCTGGATTCATAAAACCTTCAGGTTGGCTGACGTATACGACTTCCTTAAGATCTCCGTTAAGAAAAGCCGTCTTAACATCCATCTGATAGACTACCATGTTCTTACTTGCAGCATTAGCAAAGAAGATTCTGATTGCCTCGATACTAGCAACTGGAGCAAATGATTCTTCAAAGTCAATACCTTCCTCTTGACGGTATCCTTTTGCAACCAATCGAGCCTTGTTCTTTAATACATCACCATGCTCATCAAGTTTTACTTTGAAGATCCACTTTAGAGCAATGATCATAGCACAGTCAGGAGCAGGTACTAATTCTCATACATCTAGTCTATCAAACTCATGAATTTCTTCTTGCATGGCATTGAACCAGCTGTCTTCATTCATGGCAGTTTTAACATATTTTGGTTCGACCTTGGATAGTACGGAGTTGAAGAAGCACCATAAGGCATCAGTTGCAAGTTTTTTACGAGTGGATACTGAACGAGAGGGATTTCCAATGATGTTGTCCAATGGATGATCATGTGTCCATTTTCTAAGGTGTTCGTGTGGTTGTTATTGAGGAACTAAAGTAGCAGTGTCGATTTCTCCTGAAGAAGATGGTTCTGATGATGATTCAGGAGCAAATATGTTTTCAAAGGGGGCATCTTCGGGAGTAGCAAAGGGATTATCTCCATCATAGGTGCGGACACAATTCCATGATGTACACTCGATGATTGATGATTTGTTGATGAGACAGAATGATCAGCAGCAGGCGCTTCTTGACTTAATGACATAGAAACTGAAGGGTTAACTTCGTTGAAAGGGATAGGAACAGCCTCTGTTGATGGAATTGACAGATCATTAGCACTTGGCTCATAGTGTTCATCAAACATTGGATCAAACAGTTTCTTCAAATCATCTTCTGACTGAGGTACATAAGGAGTTGCTGGTGAGGGATTAAGAACAAGAGTAGAGCTGATAGGACTACTTGATGAAGGTTGAGATGCGGGTCCAGAACTGGATTGTCCTGGAGCCATTTGCCCGGACAGCTCATCGAACGTGATGTGAATAGTTTCCATGATATCTCGAGTTATTTTGTTGTAGATTCGGTAACCCTTCTTGTTTGATGCATAACCTACAAAAACTCCAATGTCCGCCTTAGCTCTTAATTTACCTAAATCTTGACCGTCATTCGTTGGATAGCACAACGAACCAAACACACAAAGGTAGGAAAGATCAGGTTTTCGTTTATGGACAAGTTCGTATGGAGTTTTTCCATGAGATGTGTGTATGAGGGAATTATTTTGGGTGTAGCAAGCAGTGGCAATGGCTTTAGCCCAGAGAAACATTGGAACCTTTGAATAAATTAGCATTGTTCTTGCGGCTTCCACAAGAGTTCGATTTCGTCTTTCTACTACACCGTTCTGTTGAGGAGTTCGTGGAACACTTCTTTGATGACTGATTCCAACACTTTCATAAAATTGACTTAAGTCTTTGTTAACGAACTCTGTGCCATTGTCTGTTCGAACAATTCTAACCGTATTGTTAAGTCGAACCTGAAGCTGCTTGATAAGTTTGATTATGACATCTGGAGTTTCATCCTTTGTCCTCAAAAACTTTACCCAAGTAAATCGAGAGTAGTCATCAACAATGACTAAAATATATTTCTTCCCATTAATCGTTTGCACTCTCATTGGTTCGCACAAGTCCATATGAAGGGTATGCAGAACTTCCATTATAGAGTTTGTGGGTTTGGGTTTGTGGGCATATTTCTTGCTTTTTCCCAATTGGCATGCTGAACAGAGATGATCTTTTTCATACTTTAATCTGGGTAAGCCTCTTACAAGATCATTTCTGGAGAGATTATTAATGGTGCCGAAGTTCAAGTGATTGAGACGACGATGCCATAACCATGATTTTGTTTTTGAAGCCTTTGACAACAAGCAGATTGGAGAAGACTTCATCATGTCTTCGATATAGATGGTGTATAGATTTGAACCACGAGTTCCTCTTAACAGTTCCACACCATCGAGTTCTCTAACGAAACAAGTATGTTTTCTAAATGCCACTTCTATATCGGAATCACAGAATTGACCAACAGAAAACAAGTGATGACCAAGACCTTCAACATAATATACCCTGGAGATTACACTTTTGCCGACAACATAGTCTCCATAACCCATAATTGCTCCAAAATGGTCGTTCCCGAATCTAACAGTCCCGATGAATTTACTCACGAAGTTCATGAGCATGGCGATCTCCAGTCATATGCTTGGAACAGCCCGAGTCCAGGTACCACAGAATGATTTGAACGATCTGCAGTTGAACACAGACAAGAATGGATAACTGGATAATTGGGATCCCCATGCAAGAATGGGTTCCATTTGTTTAGTAACAGTGATTGGAACATCCACATCGGAAGTAGAAACAATGGAATCATCAGGAATATATGCAGTGCTAGTGTCCGTATTTGACCTATTCAAAGTATGTTCACTTCTTAAAGGAATAGTTCTACCAGTAGGCATCCATTTTCTAATGGGCATTGACTTAGAAAATTTAGGGCAAAACTCATTAAGATTAAACTTACGGCCAGTAGGTATCCATTGATAACCAATATTACTAAATTTTCTTCCTGTGGGTTTCCAATGTTTTCTAACTTTTTTTCGCTTTTGCCTTTTAGCCTTCTTAGTTTGATTTTTGACATTAACAACTTTAACTGGGCATTTAACAACATTAAGCAAAACATTCACACCACATTCATGATCAGTAACAGAAAACAAACAGTCATCATTACATTGTTTGCAGATAGTAGCGAATTGAATTAATTACAAGATGCGCTTATAGCTAATACAAGAATCAACACGATTCGTTTTATTCAACTCAAACTTAGTGTTCCTAGGGTGGTCTTCTACTCTCTTCCAATGCACATTCTTAGCTTGCGAGGTCCTATCTTGCTTTGTATTGCCTGGAGGCTTTGACCCGCTTGCTTTTATGTCACTGATTACTCATGTAGAGTGAATTATGGGAACATTAGTTGGTTGGGCTACTTTTTGCATTCCTGAACTAGACGTGCATGGATCAGAACTACTTGTAGGCACTTTAGAGTTCACTCTCTTAATACTGGGAATAAAATGGGTTGCATAATTGGCACTAGGCATAGAACAAGGCATCACAGCTTTATCTTTTGCACCTAAGGATTTAGGACATGTCGCTCTTAAATATTCTAGCAGCTCTTGAGATCGTTTGGCCTGAATGCAAGCAAACCTAATCTCTATCAAGTGGCTTATTTATGAAATCCTCTTCTACAATCTCACGGAGACATTCTAGACTATCCTTAAGGTGAGCGAAATAGTTATGAAACACAAGTTTGTTATTTCTAAGATGAGGAGGAATGTATTTAACAGTCACAGTATATTTGTAGTCTGCAGATGACTTTGATGCAATATTCTCATTAAAGACAAGTGGCAATTTCCCTTTTTCCTGACTCCTCAGATTCTCAATTTCCTTTTGTAAAGATGTTATTTTTTCGTTGTTCTTGTCACGGGTGACTTTCATTGAATCATATAACTCTTTAAAGTGTCGTTTAACCTTTTCATTTTCTTCTAGAAAACTCTCATTTTCCTTTTGTAAAGCATTAACCACGTTTTGAAGATGAAACGTTTGAGAACACTGAGAATCTAAAGGAGGAGGCATTTGGGAGCCAGTCACGTTGTTCTTTTCACCCTTTAATTGTGAAATTTGGGCTTTCAACTTTCTGATCGTGTTACAATGAGCTTGAATCTGTTCGTCACGTTTGTTTATTTCAAAAAGTGCATCAAACTCTGGAACATTTGAGGATGTCTTGATGTTTGAGATTTTGACATTTTCTTTAAGATGTTGATATTTTAGTTGCAAATTAAAATGTTCAACTTCTAGCTTAGAAAACTGTTTTACCAAATTATCGTGATCATCCTGATCAATTTTCTCATTCAGTTCTGAGTTTTTGATTTCAAGCTCAATGACACGATCATGGGAAACTTTCAAGGCAACAGTTAATTCATGAAATTGAGAGGCAGTAATAGAATGCTTAGTAACAGTATAAAACACATCTTGAGCCACACAACTTAATACTAAGTTCTCATTTAAGATATGCAAGTTCTTCCTTTCAATTTCATTATATTTGAGTTCCCGTTCATAATCATTTACCTCAACAATCATTGCATCAAATTCATTTTCCATTTCTTTGATATCTGAGTTAATCCCCTTTTGAAGACTCTCAAATTGACCTTTTAATTGTTTAAAGAAGGGCATGACCTCAGTTAAATAAAATTCTTTAGTTTACTCAAAACCCCTTTCCCCTTCAGTTATCCCTGTAGGTGTGATTCTCTTCTTACATGTCTTCTCAAAATCAACGAATAATTGATAAACAACATACAGGCTGATTAAGGTCTTGCTATTAGTGGCAATAGTTCTAGGAACTAAGTGCATTGGTGTATTTGGAGGATACACAGTAGCTGCAGGCATTTTCCTAAAGGGAGTGTTTGTTTCAACAAGTACATTAACTATTTGCTTATCCATATCTTTCTTCCAAAAAATATGTTCTGGGGTTAATTGAGTTTGAGGCTTAAACATGTTCAGGGAAATCCAATTTTCCTTAGTGTAATCATGGGGTTTGATCGTTATGTTATTCTTTTTACACGCAGGATCGTTAAGCTTCTTATCCATTTTCTCCCTAGATGCATCATCTAATTTTCTATCCTCTTCCGTACTTCCAATACATGATGGTGTTTGCCTAGGCTTAAGAATCTCATTGCCATCATATACAATCTTATGGAAAGCTTTAGCTCTTTTGCAATATTCGGGATTTGGTTCCTCCACAAGGGGAATACTGTGCTTATCGCTTAAGACTCTATGCTTAGTGATCATGTGAGCAGTCTGAATGGTGTTCCCTTGTACGTACAACTTATTTTCAATCTTGTTTTTCAAAGTTTTTAGATTAGAAAAATCATTCAAAAGTTTTGATTCCTTAGCACTGAATTCTTGTTTAAGCACTTTAACATTATCTTGCAGCTGTTGCTTTTGCTTAACAGTTTTAGAAAGCTTTTCTTGTAAGGAGTTTAACTCTTGTTTTAACACTTCTTCTCTAAAATTACTTTTCTAATAATTGTACGCATTTGGTCATCCATCTCCTGCTCACGAGTAGTTAACTCAAACTTAGCACGTTGTTCATAAATAGCAACTTGTTCTTTATATGCATTCAGTTCAGAGATAACAGAATCATCAGGAGCACATGCAGTATATTCATCAAAAACATAGTCATCATTGACTACAGAAGATGCAATACTTGGTACAATCTCTCTTTCACTTTGCTTCACATATTGATCATATGGGACAATATTGCTATTACCCTCATTATCAATATCTGATTCATAAGTTTCAAGAGATTGTATTTCATTATGCATCTTTTGCTCATCAACTACATCGTATAGTTTTAATACCTCTAAAATGATTGAATCTTTTGACTGACCAGCCTGTTGTAGTGATGGGACCTTTGGAGAGACCATAGGTGAGATGCTAGCCATGAAGATTGTCTGGGCAGTAGGTTCATCATCGACATCAGAGTCAAATGCGTCACAATCTGCTACTTGAAAGGCATTTTGATGATTTTGACTTATTTCCTGAATTGGCTGCTCATATACATCCGGATCATAGGTCTTAGCATTCCCTTCAGCAAGAAACAACAACTCCTCTTCATCCAGAACTGCTCCATTATCCTGAGCTTACACAAGCAACATCTTGTCTCTAAAGTATTCGCATTCGTGGACGTTTTGGAGATGTTCAGTTCCTCGCAATATGTCCCTCACCACCACAGTTGTAGCATTTGATTGGCTTTCTTGCCCTTGATTGTCATTTCTTCCACGATTCTGATTTGCCACATATCCTCCACCTACTCCAGCATTACCATAACCTGCTCCAACCATCCCTTGTTCATATCGTCTTCCTTGCACATTCTGCACCACAACCTTACCATCTCGGACAGTAGCTTGATTGTGTGGATTAGATGCTGTTCTGAGATTATTGTTGGTGTGTGGGAGGGAGTTCATGTTTTGACTAACCATGAGAGATAGTTGATTGATGAAGTTTTCCATGAGTGTGTTTGAGTCAGGAGGCTTATATGCTGGATCAGGGATGAGCTTGTAATTACCATTACCAGTGGGTATGACTTGAGAAGCTTTGGTGGTAATTCCAACATTGGTGTAAAAGGATGTAGAGTCATTTGACGAACTAGTTTCTCCCTGCTTAGATTTGAACTATTCAAGAATCCTTCGTTCAAACATAGCATGTCTCTCATTCTGAAGAAGGAAGGCATGCAGTTGCTCATAGTTGGTGTTCTTCAATCCTTTGGTTAGCTTCACAGAGGTGACAAATTTGTGCCATTCGGGATTCATGTTGTTCATAACTTTAAGTTCAGCTGAATATTTGGCATGGTCATTTTGATATTCCTCATATCATTCACAAGCTTGTGGAATCTCACGTAATATTCATAGACACTTTCTTCTGGTTTCATCTTAAAGTGCTCAAATTCATCATACAGTTGTGATTCTCTGTCTTCCTTAGTTAATTCAGAACCCGAGAGAAGCATCTTAACATTATCCCAAACCGCTTTGGCTTCAGTGTTGTGATTGATAAGCTTGTAGATATCTTTTGGAAGACCTTGAAGTATAATGTTTGAAGCCCTGATATCAGCATCGAATCTCTTTTTCTCCTTATCACTGAGCTCATCATACGTCTTAGGTCTGTCCAATCCAAAGATCATTGTTCCATCTGCGGCAGTATCAATTATGTCTCTTGTAGTCTCAATCTGATAAGGTCCTTCATCAATTGACTTGAGAATGTTGACTCCATTTTCCTTTCCCAGACAGTACAACCTAATTCGTTGAGCCCATGAGTCATAGTCGGTTCTGTCAAGCATGGGTGGACGAGTGTCTGAACCAGCTGCTTGAACGTCCTCAGCTACAGTAGAGATGATTGTAGGCACGTTGGTAGACATGTTTACAGATTTCACAGGATTTTATAACTCTATGATTAAACCGGGAAATAAATTCTTTCACGGGATTTTACTAAATCAAGAGAAAACCGTATTAGAAACAACTATTAACCAAGTCGCTATAACCCTTGAACCAAGTCGCTAAGTCACCAAGTCGCTAAGTAGCAACTCGCTAAACCACAAGTCGCTGTGAATCAAGTCGCTAAGACCCAAGTCGTTGAACACAAGTCGCTAAAGCACCAAATCGCTAAGCTGACAAGTCGCTAAAGAGCAACTCGCTAAGTATCCAAGTCGCTAAGAATCAACTCGCTAAGAACAATAATGACAAGTCGCTAGAAATAATAGAGACAAGCCGCTACACCAACCAAGACGCTAGCCGAAGTGGAACCTCCACTACGTTGTACTGTTTTTCGGCTTGTCTCAATAGACAAGTCGCTAGGTTCAAGTCGCTACTCCTCTAACTACAAGTCGCTGGAATTTAACAAAGTAAATCGCTACCAAGAAAATCACTCCGAGAGCCAAGTCGCTAGGTAGAAAACTTTAAGAACAATACTTTTCAATCCAAAACAAGCCCAACCACAGTGATTCAAGCTTTCCAAATCAAAACCCAAGAACTTACAATGATTCTAAACACAAAAGTACACTCAAAATTCAAACTTTAACACAAGAAATGATCCAAATGATGCAAAAACTACTAAACTTTTTCAAACCCAAAAACCATATAAAACAACTAGAAATCCAAGGATATGTAAGAGAGATGATCAAACCATGGCTCTTGATACCAATTGTAACATATTGGATTTCACAAACACATCAAACCATGATCAATAAGAGGCGTACACAATAAGGTTTTAGAGTGAGAAATAGTTAGAGGTTTGGGAACTTAGTGAGAGAAAGTAAAAGTGTTATTATGAGCTCCAACCCTCTACCTTGGGAGGTAGAGGGTATTTATAGTCTTACAAAAGTCACCACCTACGGGCTGTGGATCAGGCATACAGTGGGTAAAGACCCGTCCGTCCTCCACGGTGTTACTTAACTAGCTACTACTTAACATTAAATAACTACGACTACGAGCTTTCTAACGATTACATATACTTGAGTTGACCGACACTTTAATAACTGGATTTACTAAATCCTAACAAGGGTTATCACCCCTAAACCGAAAATCAGGTTTTGTAAATTTGTTAATTTGATGCAATTATGTTCTGCTAAAAAACATGTGATTCAGGCTCGGTATTGATTATTGTATCTAAATGATTATATCTTCTTTTATACTCTAGATTCAGGTTCGGTATTGATTATTGTATATTATATCTTCTTTTATACTCTAGATATATTAACGAGGAATGGTGTTCTGAATGTGTGACATTGATTTGCAAATGGAGCAACTATAGCTTGTTAGGACTTATTTTCTATGATATTTAAGGTATTGTTTGAATTGATTTTCTCTAGCATACCAGTACTTGTAACCTTTAAGCTTTTATATCTTATCTTAAGTTTTTCAAGTAGCTGTTGAAGTATATATCTACTATTTTCAGTCTAAAAGGGCCGTTTGGACGTACTTTTTATATGTCCGCAGCACTTGGATGTATGGGTTGATTTGATGTGGCTATTTAGACCAGCCGATGCAGATTGGGCTTTAGCTTACCGTGAACGGATGCTTGAATATACGGAACCACAAGGTTGAATACACAAATTGATAGCCGTCTTTCAAGGTACGATCCTTAATGTCCATTTGACCCATAATTATTGTCAAATGTTCACTTGTGAAGTCTTTTTCTTTCAACTTTTACTATATGTATTTTTACTTGTGTTATATATTAGTCGATTATTATAATTTGTTTTTAAATCAACGACATTTCTTTTGTAAATACCCGTGCACATATACAAAAACGGCTATGGTTTGCAAACCACTTCTATATTGGTTATGTGTACTTTATTAATATTTGCTATATAGCAGAATATAATATTTGGTTGCCCAAAAGTACATCACGGTACATGTCCTTTAATGTCTTCTGTTCCCAATCACTTTCTTTAATACAATTTTTTTAACAAAATCTTTCTTTCTTCTTTTGGTCTATTGACTTCATATCTTTATCCCAATCTTTCTGCTTTTGTTTAGAAAATATTTCTGACAATATCCCACTGGATGTTCAACTAGATATCATCCGTAGGCTACCTCCTAAGTCTATACTCCAACAACGTAGTGTTTGCAAGTTATGGAAGGCTAGTATAGATTGTGAAAGCTTCATCTTTAATTACGGTGTTCGTCGTAATGATTACTGTTTATTTACGCTAACATTTGATATGGGTGACCAAGGTTTTATGTTAGCTTTAGATGAACAGCTAATCGCTACGCCACTTAATACAGATTTAATGCTTTCATCTATGATTACAGTTGGCAATTCTAATGGTCTTTGGTGTTTTGTCTATGGTTCTAATCTAATGACTGTTATTTGGAACCCGGCAATCAAAAAATCACTTGCAGTATTTGTCCCGGTTTACACGCATCATATCGAACGTCAAAAGATTTGTTTTGGTTTTGCCGTCCGTCCGGACACTCTTGAACCGACGATCGTGAAGGTCTCGTATCCTGTTTTCGAAAGTGGTTTCTGGTTTGTGTCTGTCTTTTCTTTGAACTCGTTAAGGTGGACAATCCTTGAAAATTTCCACCCCCTCGTGAAACTATCAAATTGAAACGTAAAAGTCATGCAGTTGTAGGTCGTTTTATGTATTGGACTGGGAGTGAAAAGTTAACTAATGAGGACGGCGTTATTTACAAGATTTATATGTTGATTTCTTTTGATTTGGTAACCAACCAATTTAAAGTTAAGGACTACCGCAGATTTTAAAAAATGAACTCCCAGTTCCATTCAATGTTTTCGATCTTGGAACCTCTCTAGTGATTTCTGGGACAATCATTGGTGAAGATATACCATTGTTATGCGGATGGTTGTTGGACGTCAATGGTTCTCCCATAACATCATTTAGAAGCCTATTCGCCATCCTTACCCTATATTCTGTTCGTTTGCTTGGGTTTACAAAGGATCAAGCTCCAATAGTGGAAGCGTACAACGGCAATCATTTGGGTCAGTCGGTATTTGTGTACAACAAAGAACTTGAATTATTTGTCTGCATGGGAATGTTAGGAGATGCGGGATCTTTCTACATCGCCCCATACAAAGAATCTCTTCTTTTGTTAAATCAGCCAGACCATGCTGTTTATAGTATGTTTTATTTTTAACTTACCATTCTATTAATGTTTTATTTTTAACTTACACCATTATATTCATGTTCAACAGGTTTGTTCAGCAGAAGTTAGGGATCATGCTTAATGGGAATGAAGCTTTGTGGTTTTAGTACGATGTTTTTATGGGAAGGAAGTATGGAGTGGTTAGCTTTTTCTGCGTACTTGGTGAATTTTATAAATCAAATGGTTATATATTATGTAACCATTAAACTTATAATTATGTAGTAATCGTAATATGTAGTAGGTTGTCTGTATGAAACGTTGTATGTCAACATATTTACTATTTCCTATGTTCTGTAATCCCATTATACATGTTTGTTTAATCTGGTGAACTAGCAGTTTTTTCCAATAAACAATGTGGCAACTAACTGTTGTTCGTAGGGCAACTTCTTTTCACTATTGACTACTTTTATAAACCAAGGAGTCGTTCAAGTTGTTACAATTCGTATTCTACAATCAACTAAAAACTACCAACTAGTGACTATGCAAACTTGTAAATAACATATTTACCATTCAACACTAGTACAATTTAACTAGCAGTTGTAAGTTTAATACTAGCAGCACTAAACCACTATGTGCCTATTCAGGCCCATAATTGCAAGAGCAACACCTACACAAGGGCACCAGAATGGTATCAGCAGCACCTACACACGAGAAGCACAAACACGGCCGTACACGACAGTATTAACGACTGTTGCATTATTTCGTTGATGTCTTCTATCATAAGCAGTGGTTAAAATAGCTAGCAGTAGTTACCAAATTACTGGCAGTTGTAAGTATACAACCAATTTAGTTTTACTAGCGGTTGTAAAAATAACTATAGCGGTAGTAAAAATAACTAGCAGTTGTAAGTATACAACCAATTCAGTTTTACTAGCGGTAGTAAAAATAAGTATAGCGGTAGTAAAAATAAGCTTGCATCTGTATCATGGGAAATAGAAAAAGAGATGCTACAAAATACTGTATATTTTTACTCTGTAGCCTAACCCACGTGGCACTTTTCAAACCATATATGAGTTCATTAGAAACAAAATGTGGCATTATTTTAAAACAATAAAAGTTGCATCTTCTTCATTTCATTTTTCTACAACTATTTCCGACCGATCATTATTGAAAAATTATTTCTTTAGTTTTCTTTCTTTCTCTTTTCATTTTAGATCCAAGGTAGTTCCCGGTTAATTTCCAAGGTAGGTCCTAGAATTATTCACTATATCGCTTCTAAGTAAACTTGGTTTCCAAGGTGGTTCCCGGGCACCACCTAGTGATGCCTAGGTCCGCCTATGATCCAAAGCCTCCTGTCGAGAATTAAAAAAACCAACAAAATTTCCTTGAAAACCATGTCGTTTCGAGCTAATGTTATCACCAGTATGAGAGATTATATTAGCATCATGCCAGATACAGTGATCGGTAACATTTTGAATCGGTTGCCAATAAAAAAAGCGGTGAGCACCTCTATTTTATCTACAAACTGGAGGTTTAAGTGGACCTTGCTCACCGAAGTCATAATTGATGAGGATTTCTTTTATTATTTAACATATACGTTTGATGGGAGGCATGTTACTAGACTTTTAAATCAGCTTACGGGTCCCATAAAAAAGTTTGTCTTCTCTGTAGATCCGAAACCGTTGTCTCGAATGGAAGACTTGAATTATGAAGAGATTTGTGATTGGCTTATGTTTTTGGCACTGCAAGGAATTGAGGACCTGACAATTAGAAATTGGTATAGACAACCAGTTACATTGCCAACCCAACTTTACGGGCGTATTGAATTGAAACATCTTGAAATTCATTGTTGTGATTTTCCTAGTTTGGTGTTTTTCACTACTTTTCCAAATTTATTGAGCTTAGAATTGTGTTTAGTCAAATTTCTAACCGGTACAGTTTGGGATTTAATTGCTGGTTGTCCCTTACTTGAGTCTCTTACATTGGATGTTGAGAGTACAAACGGGATGAAAACTATGGAATCTTGCAAGTCTTAGGAATTTGAAGAAGCTACATTTGTCATTCGGTATTTAGAATCTTTGTCACGACAATCATAGCATCCAATATCTTTCACCTGACAAGACTTCCATCTTTTGAGACCCTTACATTGAATTTTGACTATTGCACGGTAAGACCGTTTTGAGATTTACACTTCTAATTTTACAATGTTAAATATATGTGTAACTGTAACGACATTTAATCTTTTAAACTAACCCAAAAGTCCACATGTTGTAGTTGATGCGTGATGGTAATTCCAGGATGAATGTCCCTTTGCCGTTTGTATCCCTCGTTAATCTGAATCTAAAAGGAGTTGATTTTGGCGAGACTGTTATCGTGTCACTCATTGTCCAAATGATTCGCGGATCTCCAAACTTGAAAAAGCTAGAAACCAGAGTAAGTGTAACACTTTATTAATTTATTTCATACGTATCAAATAAAAATCCGTAAACTGCCATGTTTTTGTATCTCAATACTATTTGATTTTCCAGGCTGCACACACGCTTAGTGTTTTACCTTTGGAACAACGTTCATTAGATTTAGACACAACCACATTCAGCCATGGGTCAGACAGTGATTTTTCGATCCTTTCCTAGATCACAGAATGAATTACACATAATAAAGTTTATACTTGCTTGTTCCACGTCGTTAAAGAAAATGTATATCGAGGGCGGCGATTTGATGGACGATAGTTATGATAATATCAAGACGAATTGGGAGTTCGCTAGGAAGCTGTTGAAACTCCCCCAATCTTTCGTCACAGCCGTTGTAAAATTGTTCTAGTGGTTGTAGTTTTATGTATGGTTTGAATACCATGTGTCAATTAAATTTGTGTACAGAAAGTTTGGTGTGCCTGTTTATCAAGGGGTTATATAATATGTAACCATTAAACTTATAATTATGTAGTAATCGTAATATGTACTAGGTTGTCGTCTGTATGAAACGTTGTATGTCAACGTATTTAGTATTTCCTCTGTTGCCATTATCCATTTTTATTTCATATCGCCAGCTAGCAGTTGTTTCCAAATATCAATTTGGCAACTAACTGTTATGCGTAGGACAACTTCTATCACTAGCGATTGTTATAATAACTAGTCATTGTGCATATAATACTAGCAGTTGTAAGTATACAACCTATTCAGTTTACTAGCAGTAGTCAGTATAACTAGCAGTAGTAAAAGTTAACTAGCAGTTGTAAGTATACAACCAATTCATTTTATAATTACAGATATTTAATTTAAGTAATCAAGCATAAAAGCATTGTACCATTTTTGACGTTTAGAAAAGTCGCATAAACCTCAAAATAATCAACTCACTCTACACATCTAATAACATGAAGCGTTATGTGCTTACGTCAAACTGATGATGTTGATGTTTTTACAATGGGACTTTAATTGGTCAAAGGCTAAAGCTGTTTGGCACCGCATGATAAATATTTTCGTCTTTCCTTTCATTACCTTGTATTTTTTTTATAAGTTCTATACACTAATATTATCAACAATTTATTTCTGTTGCATGTTTACCATTTTCATTTTTAATTTCACAAGAAGCTTATACTAAAGGGCTAATAACCTATTAAAGCATCATACTTGTCACAAGTGTCAGTTCGACGTAGTGAAAAAAAAAATAGCTTTTCTAAACATTAAACTTGAAATTTTTGTCTTCAATTGAGTAAAATAAATTTGTGATGACTATTTTACCCTTAAATTTATAAAAATTGCATCCTTTGTCCTAGTATATAAATAACCCTTTTAACTCATTTTAACCCCCACAATTAAACCTACACCTCTCTTCTCTCTTCTCTGTCGCCGTCATCTACCCCTCTCTTCCCTGTTAACGTCTTTGATCCGTTGAGCTTCGACAGCTTGTGTGCTCATGAAGAATGAAGAGATTCATTTCTTTTGGGATGTTTCAAATCGAGGGTTTGCTTCCTTGCTTGAATCTCAGTTCATGATCTCTTGAAAAGTGATGATTAAACCTCTTATTTTGTTATGATTGGTTGACCAAATTCGGCGATTGTTTATATGTTGGTGATTACATGTTAGTTTTTCAGAAAATTTGCCCGATCTGGTCTCGATTTTGTTAACCAAAGTGTTGTTTTGGTCTTTAAAGTCAAATCTAGTCGATTTGTGGTCATTGCTTGCTCAATTTTGGTCTGTTATTATGGTCAAAAGGCGATTAATCAATTAGGAAATATTGAGTAATAACTAGACTTTAGTTGGTATTTGAATCGATAGACAAGTTTTTGTTTATCCTATTTGAGGCAGAACATGCTTGCTGTGAAATGAAATTAGGGCTTTTGTTTTTTTTATTGTGTGTTTGGTTTAATTCGAGAATCTCAGTTTCGTATTTGTATTCTCAGATTCATTTAATTTCAATTGCAGTTTTCCTTCACTTTGTCTCAATTTTATTTCAAATTCTCAATTGTTGTAGTACTGTTTCATTAGAGTTAATTTCTTTCATACTGGCTCACATAAGCTTAACTTAGCTTGTGTGAGCTTATTAAGGTTCAAATTAGTTTTTAATTTCATTTATTGCATAAAGTCAAATGGTTTTGGATAAATTTCTGTTCTAAATTCATTTTATAGCAGAGTTTTAAGTTGTTTTTGAGTTTTTGAATTCATTTGTGGTCAAAACTTATTAATGTCATCATGTTAAATTGCTTTTAGAACCATAAAGGAGTGTTTGGTTTTTAACTGTTTTTGGAGTATTGGTTAAATTTTCAAGCTAAGTTTGATGCAAGTACCTTCATAAACCTGTTTTCATGTGATCTCAACCATAGTTTCAAGTTACTCAATGTTAATTGATGATTTCAAGTTCAATATCAAATCTGTCCAACTGCTTTTTCCTGTCCAAATCAGTCCCAATCTTCATCCTTACCATTGATCAAATCAGGTTCTTACTTAGCTTTTATTGATATTAGGATTGTTAGTATCATCTGAGTTCAGCTTATTGTGTGTTGTGAAGTCTTAGCTTGCTTATTTTAGTGCTTAAATATTGCCATTTCTGCCCTTAGTTTCTGTTGCTGCAGCATAACTGTTCTAAGTAGGTCTGTTCTTAGCTTTACAACTGCTTAATTAGTAGACATATAGGCCTGATTGTTAATGCTCTAGATAGCCTCTAGTATCATCTTAATATTATTTTTACTTAGGAGTTATGTAGTGCTTATTTAGTGGCCTTAATCAGATCTGCAAGTTGTCCCCTTAAGACTGCTGCATCAATCCTCTTTGTGTCCCAATTAGCTTTTATTTTTGATTTTTAATTTCTCCAACTCAGGTGGTTTTCTAGCCTAAACGACACATAAATATGTTGCTTAAAATTAGTGTTTGGTTCTCTAAAAGCCAATTTTTTAATATGATTTCAGGGTGCAGTGGCTAGCCTACATATGGTGCAATGGTTTCACTTGGCAGGCTTTCCAAAAGGATTAATCAGCTGCGTGACTGGAAAAGGATCAGAAATCGGAGATTTCTTAACTATGCATCATGGAGTTAACTGTCTCAGGTATTGAACATTCACTCCTAAAAATTGGTCAAAAACCATTTGTGATTTGTACTGAGAGTGAAGAAATTAGAAAATTTTCTTGATCCACTAGTGTTTAGAATGTGAGTTTTTAAAATTCTCTGTATTTATGATCTTTCTAGCTTTACGGGTGGTGACACTGGAGTCGCAATCTCCAAGAAAGCCGACATGGTGCCACTTCAGATGCAGCTTGGAAGAAAAGATGCTTGCATTGTGCTTGAGGATGCTGATCTTGATTTAGTAGCGGCAAATATCATCAAAGGAGGTTTTTCTTATAGGTAACTAAAAGTAGAGAATATTTGGAATTATATCTGCTGTTTAGTAATGTATACTACCTTTGCTACATTTCAGTTGCTACCAAATTTGTGACATTCTTTTTATAAAATGGTGCATGTAAAGCGTAAACTAATTGGATGTGTTTACAATGGGCAGAGATGCAGAACTGTTATGGTTTTGTTGGTAATGGAATATGTTCTTTGATGCACTAGTCGAAAAAGTAAATGCCAAGCTGGCAAAGTTAAAGGTAGGACCACCCGAGGACAACTGTGACATCACCCCATTTGTATCTGAGTCTTCAGCTAATTTCATTGAGGGGTTGGCTAAGGATGCAAAGACAAAAGGGGCAACCTTTTGCCAAGAGTACAAGCGAGAGGGCAACCTCATTTGGCCGTTGTTGCTCGATAATGTCCGGCCTGACATGAGAATTGCTTGGGAGGAGCCGTTTGGGCCCATTGTGCCGGTTATCAGGATCATCTCAATCGTAACCAGTTAGGGATAATTGTTTTGGTCAGTTCTGGTTAATTGTGTCTACTGTCTACGTCGAATATTATTATAGTATAAATAATTTTTAATGTTACTTCAGGACTTGAGCTATCTTCTCGTATTATTTTCTTAATGAAAACCTTGTTTCTTTGTACTTGGGGTTGTAGATATTCATGTGATATTGTTGGTTATGGAATATATATTGTGAGTTTTTGATTTGTTTTTGTAGTTATGGAATCCGTTATGTGAACTGATGTAATTGTTGTAAGGGACGATGGACGCAATGTTTTCCAAACGATAGGGACCATTTATGTAATTTAGTCTAGGGACGATGGATGCAATTTTCGCAAACCCACAGGGACCATTTATGTTATTTGGAAGGGTAAAATGGTCATAATACTCAATTGAAGACAAAAATGTCAAGTTTAATGTCTAGAAGAGCTATTGTTTTTTGTTCGGTACGTCGAACTGACATTTGTGACAAGTATGATGCTTTAATAGGTTATTAGCCCTTAGGTTTAATCATCACTTTTCAAGAGATCATGAACTGAGATTCAAGCAAGGAAGCAAACCCTCGATTTGAAACATCCCAAAAGAAATGAATCTCTTCATTCTTCATGAGCACACAAGCTGTCGAAGCTCAACGGATCAAAGATGTTAACAGGGAAGAGAGGGGTAGATGACGGCGACAGAGAAGAGAGAAGAGAGGTTTAGGTTTAATTGTGGGGGTTAAAATGAGTTAAAAGGGTTATTTATATACTAGGACAAAGGATGCAATTTTTATAAATTTAAGGGTAAAATGGTCATCACAAATTTATTTTACTCAATTGAAGACAAAAATTTCAAGTTTAATGTCTAGAAAAGCTATTTTTTTTGTTCGCTACGTCGAACTGACATTTGTGACAAGTATGATGCTTTAATAGGTTATTAGCCCTATACTAATGTTAGGATCGTATGTATGGATGATTTGGTGAATCGGGAGGTCTTGGAAAATGGAAGAAAGCCATCTTCAATTTAGAGAAAGAAGCTAGAGAGAGAAGGGAAAACTAGTGTGTTTATTATTGATGAAAGGTGAAAGATTACACAAGAGTCTCACCCCTTCATGGAAGTATGGAGGGGTATTTATACCCAAACACTTACATCTATCACTAAATGACATAACAAGCCCTTGTGTTTAAGGTAACAAAGATAGAAAATGTAATCCCGTCAATGTCGTTCCATTTACGAGTTAGGAGCGATTCCAACAATCTTCCCCCAATGGGAAGACATAAGGGATTACTTAAAACATTTACTACAAATATAGAAAACAAATAAAGAAAGGTCTTCATAAGCTCTTCAAGTGCTGAGGATGATGAAAGTTTACGCTCTTTGTCTTCTTCTTGTACCTTGACTTGAGAGCCGTTTTCTTCACTTGTAGGCAAATGATGTAATATGCATAAATTGGATTAACTTCCCCTAATTCATGCCGCATGTCTTTAGCAGCTTCTCCGTACACTCCTTTTGGCGAAGTTTCGAATCGGCTTCCCCAAACCGACAACCGTCTTCAGCAGATTCGAAACTTTGATGTAGTGAACATTTCCTCTAACTTTAGAAGTTTTCAGTACGCAGCGGAATTTGTAGATGAGCTGTAAACCACACAAGGTAAATCTGACTTGTTTACGGAAAATCCGTTTGGGGGTAACATGCAAGAAATCAACAAGATCTTCTCACACATGTAGATGCTTCACACCAAACAAACCATGAAAGATGGAATGAAACGACTTCCCCCTGAATGTTGCGGTCTATCGGAATAATAATCACTTGTTAATATGCAGTTACTCGATAAAATGACCGTGTGTGAGGCATCACAACATCAGATTTAGGTAACTTCACGCACGATAACTCTGTGAAAGTGAGACGATAACACCAACTTGAGAAATTTTAACCATTGATCGTCTCATTTCTTCCCCCTGATTGAAGAAATTCATGAAAGGAGAGGGTTTTCGAAAAAATCCAAAAACATCAAAGGAAGCAAACACGACCTATACTCTCTTCCCCCCGATGTTTTCAATGAATCAGAATCATACACCACGTATGTTGATGATGAATTGGAGACATCGAAACCATGTATGTTCAATTAATCGAACAAGTGTGAAGTACCATAAATATCTCGTGAGAATCAGCTGGCGATAAAACTTCTCTACTCGTGTATACTCTTCTCAGCTAACTCTTTACCGACCCTATTATCATTCTGACGGCTTTTTATAATGACTACTGATGGAGAAAACCCAATATGATGAACTTGAGACTGAAGTAGTATAACCCGAACTTGTGACTTAAACTTGCACTATTGTCAGACGAAGAACCATTTTTCTTAACTCCATCGAAAAAAGGTAAACTTAAAGTTTCTCAGATTATCCACACCTTAGTGTGACACTTGAGCACAACAACGTAACTCCTTAAAAGTGATAGTTATAAGCTGTGAGCACAACAACGTAACTCCTTACATCAGGTTCAACTAGATATTTCAAGTCTTTGTCATTCGAAACGGTTAAAGCTCGAACAAGGATCTCGAAGAATCATGCATCCAACCAACCCGGATATCTTCAGATACTAAGTACACGCACCTGTGATATCCCACTTCAACCTCAAATAAATAATAGTGAATTCACGCCGTAGTCACACCTTGCGGTTAAATGCGCAAGACTAGCCTTCGTTAAATGTTTAAATGAACTATGATAATGGTTTTCCCCGATCTTGTCAAAAATGTATCCCCGTGAAAAGTTAGTAATACCAAAAAATACCACTCGTTTACCAAATGTTATACCAAAAATGCGCTCAATGTATAAAACATACATTTGATAGTAAGGAATTTTCAACTCAATGCATTTTGATCTAACCCAAGTCCAATTCAATATAACATTTACCCATTTAATTGTAAGAGACACATTGGCCCAATCGAACCCAAAACAAACCCGGGCCCAACACATATCACCGATCCATTCTTGTGATTAATAACTATTTAGCCCATACATACTAAACGGATGACCACACCCTAAAAATCCCTCGTATAAGATACAATAAATCATGTCCTTAGTTTCATTTGACTCATCCTAACCCTAAACACAAATACACGCCTCCATCTTATCTCTCACCTACCAAGAACTCGTCTGGATCTCATATCCTCCTCAACTTAGTAAAGTATCTCCATCCGCTTCTTAAAAAAACGAATCAAACAAAGAAAACATACAAACGAATCACCTAAGGACCACAAAGTCACATTAATCTTGATGTGAATATTAAACCCAGGTAGGTATTTAATGTTTTTTCGTTTACTTTTACATCAACGAATAAAAGAAATGATTATAACAAAGTTGTTATAAATCATTCTTTCAACTCGGATATAAAATGAAGCAAAGCTTCAACATGGATCTGTGAGGATTTTGGTTATCTTGTTATAATGAACTTTTAAAGTTCTTAAATCTCTAAAAGAGATGTGAAAGAAACCATACTGAGATCTATAAGTGTTAACTTTTAAAGAGCAAGTCTTGAAGTAGGAGTCATGATACATGTTGTTGGTGTTTGTATGAAACGGTTAAGATGAGTCTTGATTGATTGAGAGGATTGTTGGTTGTTTAAGTTGGGATAAGGAAAGTTTGGGTCGATGGAAATTGTTTCAGATCTGTATTTCGTTGCATTTTGATTTCTTTATTGAAATGAACATTGACCAATGATGTTAAAACTGAGGTTGAATGGGTTTGTTGGTATTTGGTAAATGATGTTGGTCGCGGTCAAACAGTCTCCAGCTTCATCTCTTTCTCATGTCTTATGCGTAAAGAAAAAAACCTTTAGGCGTAAAGATCTTACGCGTAAGCCCATATGCGTAAAGATTTCTTACTATTAAGCCCTTATGCGTAAAGCTTTACGCGTAGGGTATTACTCGTAAGGTTCTTATGCGTAAGGCTTATGCGTAAAAACCTTACGCGTAACTGTTCTTACGCATAACTTCACAGTTATGCGTAAATATCACTGAAGATGGCTCCTTAGGCGTAGAACTAGGGTATTGACCCTTTGTTGACTTTTTCCGGCGACCTTTTTTCGACCAGATTAATATGACCCAGAAAAAAGCATAGAAAAGTTACTTTTGACCCATTTTGGCCTATTAGACCAGATTTGAACCATTGTTGACCACATATAACAGTCATTTGACCACAAATAATTTCACGGGTTTGGTAAAAAAAAATGTATTGATAAGTGAAAGTTGTGACAACAGTTATGTAACCTCACTAACAGTTTTTTACCAAAAAAAAAAAATACACGAACCTTTTAAGAAACTGTTAAGACAAGATGAAATAAGAAACTGTGAAAGAATAAGTCAAAAAACAGTTTCAAAAAGGTATAAATTTGACACGATATAACATCACACAAATTAACCAAAAATGACCGACCTCGCTCTTGATACCAATGTTAGGATCGTATGTATGGATGATTTGGTGAATCGGGAGGTCTTGGAAAATGGAAGAAAGCCATATTCAAGTTAGAGAAAGAAGCTAGAAAGAGAAGGGAAAACTAGTGTGTTTATTATTGATGAAAGGTGAAAGATTACACAAGAGTCTCACCCCTCCATGGAAGTATGGAGGGGTATTTATACCCAAACACTTACATCTATCACTAAATGACATAACAAACCCTTGTGTTTAAGGTAACAAAGATAGAAAATGTAATCCCATCAATGTCGTTCCATTTACGAGTTAGGAGCGATTCCAACAACTAAAATAATAATCAACCAATTAGGGGCATAAACTCTTTAAATATGATCTCGTAAAAAAAATAAAATAAATAATAATAACAAATTTAGATGAAATAAATAAATAAGTAAGTAAACAAGGTAATATTTGTTTTGTGTTGCTCTTTATAACAATTTTGTGGTATTTTTAAAATCCGTGACCTAACAAAATTTATGTAACATTTTTTTAATCTAACTAGTTATAATAAATCGACATTTCCGTTTCATCAGTGTTCACTTGAATAGTATGTTTGAAAACAAATATTAATGTTAATAAATTAAATTCACATTAATTACTCAACTTCCCAGTTACCAATTTTATATTTAAGAAGAGATAAAGCTAATTAATAGCTATGGTCTATAAAACACCAATAAGTTATGGTCTATAAAAGACCTACATATATTATTAATACACGAATACTCTAAATAGTATTAGTGATTACAACCTTGGAGTGTATCGACTCTAAATATGACGAAAAGTTATATCAAACTCTAGCCTAGGACCTCCTTTTATAAGCTAAGGAGTCCTTTACAATATACAATATGTACTCTACAGGATAATTATACTTAGCATACTTATCTAATACGGAGTACAAAACATCCTACCCAAGAAATTCAAGAATGTTACATATTAAACAGACACAATCATACTAGCAGTGAAAAACTACATTAGCAGTGGTTTGCTCTTTATTTTATCCCGGCGCCCGCAAGCTCGTCATTTTTACCTTTACCTCAGTCTATCCAACCCGATCTGCCAGGATTGGTAGACGTACACTTGCTTCGGGAAACGGGCTGCAATCAACAGAGGACTAAGACCATAATTTTCAGCCTCTCTTTGCATATTCTATCACTCCTTCGACCCAATACCCATTATATACTTCCTTCTTCCGCTCGGGTAGAGCGAGGTTAAGAAGTAACTGGCTGAAATTTGAACATCCCAAATGGCTAATGAGAGTCTAATCGGTTTAAACTCCCACCTTTGGTACGCCATATGGTCTGGGCATGCTTCCACAAACTTCAAAGGACACGGGTTTTGGGTGAAGGAATGTTGTGAATGGTCGCGGGGATGTGTTATTAGTCGTCATTCTCGACAATTTAGAAACGACTAATTGTTATTAGTAGTCATTTAAGAATATGTTTCAGTTGTCGCAGCAACTACTTTGCGCTTATGTTTTTGTTTTGGGGGGTAAAGGTTAGGCTATGTATGGGCTTTTTGGAACCGACGGTGCGTGGGCAACGGGTTGTTAACATCTTCAACTTCTCTTTGGTGTTTTTTGTTGGTGGAGGATTGGTTGTTTTTTTTTATGTGCTTTCCCTTTATTTACCTCGCGTATTTAAAGCGAGGATTTTACTGTTCTTGCACGCGGTATAATTAATTTCCATTTACTGTTTTGTGGGTAGGCACGTGCCTAGGCTCCTACCCTTCTATATTTCCTGCTGGATTTGTCATAAAATTTCTAGGGAACGTGAATATTTACTTGCAGATTTTTTCACCTTTTTTGGTCTTTGGATAAGCCTTATCCGTAATTACAAACCATTTGAATTTATCGGTTTATTATCCTTTTTTATACTGAAAGTTTGCTATGTCTGTATATACTTTTTTTTGGAAAAATGTAGCTTTCACAATTTGTTGTTGGTTTTGGAAATGTTGCTTATGCACGTTTGACAAATTGAAGTAAATTATTCATATCGGCGCTTTAAATTTCACTTTTAAAATTTGAACTTCAACTAGTCAACCTTTTAATTCGCAAAAAAACCATATTGTACTTTAGGGACTTTTTTTTATTATAACTGATTTGGAAAAACAGAAACAAAGTTGATATTTGCGTCGACACTAGCGGTGGTTTGAGCAACCCTAGCAGTGGTTTGTTAAACTGTAGCAGTGGTTGCGTATTCACATATGCATATAATTGAGAATTTGTTCAAACCATGTAGCCTCCTTTGGTTTTTCCAAAAATGCAACCATGTTGTGAGTTGCAGCAAAAGAGTTGGGCACCATTGATGTTTATTTTGAAATTGATTGCAACAGATTGTTAGGTGTTGCGAATTATGATGTGTGTGGGTCTAAACTATGTTTTGCCCTAGCAGTTGTAACTCTATTTTTTTTATCCCCAATTGAATCAAAATTAATCTGTACTTTCAAAACAACTGTTTTAACTCTTGTAGCAGTTGTTAGTATTTTTGGACGTATTTATCCCCAAACGTGCTATTCTAATCAAAGCAAACCGTTATCGTCATCTACTATCTAGACACGATACCATTTTTGACGTTTAGAAAAGTCGCATAAACGTCAAAATAATCAACTCACTCTACACATCTAATAACATGAAGCGTTATATGCTTACGTCAAAGTGAAGATGTTGATGTTTTTACAATAAGTTATGGTCTATAAAACACCTGGATATAATATTAATACACGAATACTCTGAATAGTATTAGCGATTACAACCTTGAAGTGTATCGACTCTAAATATGCCGAAAAGTTATATCAAACTCTAGCCTGGACCTCCTTTTATAGGCTAAGGACTCCTTTACAATATACAGGATAATTATACTTAGCATACTTATCTAATATAAAACATCCTACCTAAAAAATTCTAGAATGTTACATATTAAACCGAGACAATGATACTAGCAGTGAAAAACTACATTAGCAGTGGTACGCGACTTCACTGTGAGTTTGGATTCCTTCTTGTTTGCTATCATTTTCTTGAAGGATTTCCCGTGGCTTGGTTCCTCCTAGGGCGGCCGTATTTTCCTATAGGATTCCCTGAGAAGTTCGATAGGCTTCTCAACGGGTTTCCCGTGTAAATCCGCCCCTCTGCGCGGTACTGGAAGAGCTTTTAGTGGGGTTGCTTTTCAATCCGCGCAACTTTTATTTTAGAGCAATGGTAGAACCACAAAGAATTCAGAAAAATACATCCACACGCTGACGTGATAGGTTTGAATTGGAGTGAGGAGAGAGAACTGTCACAAAATACACCAATCATCCCTACACGATAGCATGGGATTTTTTTTATGAATTCTTTATGTGGTTTGCTCTAAAATTAATCCCGATACCCAAGCTCGTCATTTTACCTTTAACCCGATCTATCCAACGATATGCCGGGATTAGTAGAGCGTACACTTGCTTGGGGGCCGGGCTGCAATCAACAGAGGACTGAGACCAGAAATTTCAGCCGTGTTGTTTGCCTCTCTTTGCACATTCTACCACTCCTTCTACCCAATACCCATGATATACATCCTACTTCCGCTCGGGAAGAGCGAGGTTAAGAAAGAACTGCCTGAACTTTGAACATCCCAAATGGCTAATGAGTGTCTAATCGGTTTAAACTCCAACCTTTGGTACGCCATATGGTCAGGGCAGGCTTCCACAAACCTCAAAGGACACGGGTTTTGGTTGAAGGAATGTTGTGAATGGTCGCGGAGATGGGTCAATTTAGTCGTCTTAGAAACGACTAATTGTTATTAATAGTCATTTAAGAACATGTTTCAGTTGTCGCAACATCTGCTTTGCGCTTATGATTTGGTTTTGGGGGTAAAGGTTTAGGCTATGTATGGGCTTTTTAAAACCGACGGTGCGTGGGCAACGGGTTGTTAACATCTTCAACTTCTCTTTGGGGTTTTTTGTTGGTGGATGAATGGTTGTTTTTTTATGTGCTTTAAATTTATTTACCTCGCGTCTTTATAGCGAGGATTTTACTATTCTTGCACGCGGTATCATTAATTTCCATTTACTGTTTTGTGGGTAGGCACGTGCCTAGGCTCTTGGGCATCTATTTTTCCTCTTTGGATTTGTCATAAAATTTTTAGGGAAGGAACATGAATATTTACTTGCAGATTTTCTCTCCTTTTTTGGTATTTGGATAAGACTTATCCGTAATTACAAACCATTTGAATTTATCGGTTTATTATCCTTTTTTGTACTGAAAGTTTGCTATGTCTGTATATACTTTTTTTTTTCGTAAAATGTAGCTTCCACATCTGTTGTTGTTTTGAAAATGTTGCTTATGCACGTTTGACAAACTGAAGTAAATCATTCATATCCGCGCTTTAAATTTCACTCTTAAAAATTTAAACTTCAACTAGTCATTTGGAAAACAGAAACAAAGTTGATATTTGCGTCGACACTAGCGGTGGTTTCAGCGACACTAGCGGTGGTTTCAGCGACACTAGCGGTGGTTGGGTAAACTGTAGCAGTGGTTGCGTATTCACATATGCACATAATTGAGAATTTTTTCAAACCCTGTAGCCTCCTTTGGTTTTTCCGAAAATGCAACCATGTTGTGAGTTGCAGCAGAAGAGTTGGGCACCGTTGATGTTTATTTTGAAATTGATTGCAACAGATTGTTAGGTGTTGCGAATTATGATGTGTGTGGGTCTAAACTATGTTTTACCCTAGCAGTTGTAACTCTTTATATTTTTTATCCCCAATTGAATCAAAATTAATTTGTACTTTCAAAACAACTGTTTTAACTCTTGTAGCAGTTGTTAGTATTTTTGGGCGTATTTAACCCCAATTGTGCTATTCTAATGAGCAAACGCAACCGTTATTTAGTTAGCTCATACACATATTGTTTATTACGTTATTTAGTTATTAGCATAGTATAGTCTAGTGCAACACCGTGGAGGAAGGACGGGTCTTTACCCATTGTATGCCTGATCCACAGCCCGATGGAGGGCGTAATACTTTGTATAAATAGCCCTCTCCCCACAAAGGAGAGGGTTGGATGTTCATTTGGAATCTAACCTTCCATGAGTTTCTCTCACTAGAATATCCCACTTTCTCTCTCTAAAACCATATATTCATATGCCCATATTTATTATGTATTGATGTGTTTGTGAAATCCAATATGTTACAAATGGTATCAGAGCCATAGATTGATCATCTCTCTTACATGTTCTTGGATTTCTAGTGGTTTTATATGGTTTTTGGGTTTGAAAAAGTTTAGTGGTATTTGCATCATTTGGATCATTTCTTGTGTTAAAGTTTGAATTTTGATTGTACTTTCGTGTCTAGAATCATTGTAAGTGCTTGGGTTTTGATTTGGAAAGCTTGAATCACTGTGGTTGGGTTAGTTTTGGATTGAAAAGTGTTGTTGTTGGATCGATATACTTTAATCAAACTAACTTAACTAGCTTGTTAAGGTTTAATAACCTCGGATAAATCCTAAGTTATTAACAAAGAAACACTGAGCAATCTTAATCAAGTACGCGGAATTTACTTAACAAAGCTAAGAAGAAAAACTTTTATAATAAACTCTAAATCTGCTTATTATGCAGATACTCTAATACAACTCTAAGATAATCGAACTTTTCTCTAAAACACTAATTCGTAAACTCTAAAACTCTTTTTCTGAAATCGTATGTAATCGTACATCTAATGCCAATCTAGGAGTCCTTTTATAGGCTCAAGGATATCCTAGTCGGTTTACAATTGATAACCTTGTACGACAAGTAATCTAAACATAGAATACAATACTTTCCATAAACGAATAACAGTTCTTTAGTTCTTTGCAGTACTTTGACTTTTAGATGCAGTACTTTGACTTTGTCTTTAGCAGTATTTTGACTCTTTGACTTTTCCGAGTACTTTGCAGCTTACAGTACTTTCATATCTTCAGTACTTTGATATCTTCAGCACTTTCATATCGCAACAATCCTCCCCTAACTTGAATTCTACTTGCTTGACTTCAAGTTCCTTTGTGAATATATCTTTAACAACTTCATCTTTTAAAAACGGATTGTTTCTTAGTCTTTAAGCTTTTATCTCTGTAACATCTGTGCTTGTCAAAGTATCTCTTAGAATTGTTCTCTTTACAGCAACATCCAGCAAGCTCCATCTTTTCAGCAACATAGCAACATATGACAATTTGTACATTTAATTCAGTTTAAGTTGCATACTATTCTCATCACTTCCAAGTGAATCATTGAAAAATTAATGGATTTAGATCTCTTTACCAAAGCCATTATCTCTGGAGTAGCCAAATGTTTTGGTGTGTAAGACCATGGTACATTGATAACCATTTGATTTTTAGCAAACCACCGCTATCAACGATTTGATTTGTCTTTTCCAAAAGTTGTACCCTTCTGGACTAGTTAGTTCTTCTATCTAATGGTGAACTAATTAGCAATAATGGTTTTTCCACAGCCTTTACCACAAGCCATTTTCTTGT
The DNA here is from genome assembly GCA_910596185.1 of Chrysanthemum makinoi. Classification (NCBI taxonomy): domain Eukaryota; kingdom Viridiplantae; phylum Streptophyta; class Magnoliopsida; order Asterales; family Asteraceae; genus Chrysanthemum; species Chrysanthemum makinoi. The sequence continues at coordinate 140,288,038 of OU343218.1, forward strand.
GGGCTAGCCAATTCTTCACATTCACTGATATGGTGAGTTGATTACCATCCAACTTATTAGCAAGTTGTCAACTAAAATCGGATTTGATATATCTTTACCAGAGCCGTTTGCTCATGGATTAGTCAATCCTTTTGTAACCATGGTGGATTGATAACCTATAGATGTTATCATCACAAAAACCATTTATTCATCCTTTAGTTCAAAATATTTATTACTTAGCAAAAAGGTTTCTTCTAAAATTTATTTAACGGTTTAGTTCAGAAAGCGATACTTTGATAAAAGTATGTCGTCAGCAGTACTTTGAATAAAAATCTGATATATCAAAAAGTATTTATTCAAATAAAATTCATACCGTTATTGATCATTCTCAAATGGTAGTCCAGGTTTATAAACAAGTTGATAACCATGCAAGCGGTTTCATTATCCTCTTCTACTTCCAATCCATGCTCTAGCATTCTTCTCATGAGCTCAACTGTGAGAGGGTATCTTCTTTCTGCAAACATGTGTATCATTGTTCCATTTTCCAGCTCCAAAACATGAACTCCAGATTCTTCAAAGAATCTCCAAAAACTATTTCCCGCTTTCTTGATTCTTCCGGATATCATCGGTGCTCTCTTCTTCGTTTCCCATATAGTTATAAGATCACCATGTAAAACCAAACCAATCCCTTCCAATGGATTATTTTCAAAGTAAGCCTTCACAACATGATATAAGTAGAATAGGTCTACTCTATCTATAATATGCAGTAAATCCCATAGCCTTTTGAAAACTTTGAAGCTTTCATCTTCTTTATGAAAAATCATGTAATCTCCATTCTTGGATTTCACAACTTTAAAAACACTGATCTTTGATCTGTTCATCTTCATGTCATCATCTTCCTTTGTATAATCAAAATCTACCACTCTGAGATAATTCTTCAATTCATCACTAGTCTCAGATCTTAATTCAACCTTTTCTTTCTTTGAAAACTGAACATCTGTAACTTCAGTTTTCCTTTTTCTTTTCAAATTCTTCTTTCTTTTAGCTTCAGTCCAGGTAGCTTCTTCTCTAAAATCTTTGATGCCTGCAACATTCTTTTTATAATCCTCCCTAGCAGCATCATATAATCTTTTCATCTCAAGATAATTAAACTTCTGTAATCCTTTATACCCTTGACTTTTCAGATAAGCCATCATAGCATTTCTGTCTTTAGCTTTATTAAGTCTTCTTGGCATAAATCTAACAGGTGTAGGGGACTGTAAAGGTTCAGTAGCTTCAGCATCTAATTCATCTTGCACCTTTTGAGCCGCTTCTCTATTCAGAGCTTCTTGAGCTTCCTGTTCTTTTCTATCTTTAGCATCTAACTCTTCTTGAACTTTTCTAGCTGCAGCTTCATTCCTAGCAACTTCAATTGCTCTAAGTTCTGCCAAAGTGAGTTTCTTTTTCTTTGTTTCAACCAGAATACCTTTCCCTTTATCTTTTGGATCAATTGCAGGTTGAGAAGTTCTTGGTTGTTCTTCTTCTTGTACATCTCTAATAGTAACTCCTCCTCTTGGTTGTGACAAATCTAACATTGTAGCAATTAATTCATCATCACTTGCAGAATGAATAGGTTTGAATGTAGCTTCCTCCTCTTCTTCTATAACAATTGTAGAAGGACCAGCATCTTCTTCAAAATTCAATACCCTTGGTGTTATTACTTCTTGCCTAGATGTATCATGAAAAACATTACTTTGATGTTCAGTACCTTGATCATCGGTACCTTGAACTTGCACTTCTTCCTCGAATCAAATAATCTTTTCTGCAGACAGATTCTTTCTTCTTTGTAACATCTTCTTTCAAATTTTCCTTTTCTAAATTCCTCCCCAAGTTGACAGAAGATGATTTAGGAACCTTCTTTCGTTTTAATTCCTTTCGAAGTTGTTTACGACGTTTGTTTTCCTCTTTAACCCATAAGTTGAAACCTTGAATATATGGTTTAATAAAATTCCTCAACCAGATATACTTACGCTTCAAGTTCCTAAGCGCTTTAGCTTGAAACTCAACAGTCTTGTTCAACCTAACGAGCTCCCTTGTCAAAGCATAATTATCCAAAGTCAAACCTTCACGAGGTATAGTATGATCGTCACCTTGAAGATGTGAATGTTCCTCCGAAGCGAGGAACGAACGTTGTGGAGATGGAGTAGGTGTTCTTTCAATCTCTGCTTGAACCTCAGGACTTGGAGAAACAGTACCATGTAAAGATGCAGTACCTTCAATAGAAGCAGTACTTGCAGATGCAGTACCTTGTGGGGCAGCACTTTGTGAAGCGGATCTTGGAGAAACAGAACTTTGAGAGGCAGACTTTGTGAAGCATACCATGTACGAATCGGGACCTTCACTTTCTTCATCCTCTCGGCTTGACGCATACTGAACAACTTCCATCATAGTAGTAGTTAATGGAATATCTCCACCTCTGAACAAATCACTTCGCCTAGCCATAAATGTAAATATTTTGGCTTGTTGCACAATGACAGGTAACAAAGCAGGCGGTTTTGGAACATCACCAATTGCTTGTTTAAGAAAACACAGTACAAACCTTGGATACATCACCATTTTGACCCAGGAGGATATATGTGATAGCATCCCATCCAAAATAAGCCTTGAAAAATTAAACACTCAGTCAGTAGCTAGTCCAACCACTGCAGATGCTATATTGGACCCAAACTGCTCCCAAGAAGTACTTTTAGAACTTATGCAATGAAGCGATGCGTGAATCAAGAACTTCCATTGAGGACAGAATAATGCTTTCTTGAATGTTTGTTCTGTTAAAGATCCTTCATAACCAAGATTTCTAAAAGTATCCCAAATCAGTTGCTTGTCAAATCGAATAGCCCCATCTTCATCTCCAAATAATAAATCTTCTCGAATAGAGGATTCTGTAATCTTGATAGTCCGTCCAGAATCGTAGATCTAATATAATAATCATCCTCCTCCATGTTATCTCTAGCATTAGCCCAAAATTCTTGAATCCATGATTCAATAATATCCGGTTCAACTAAAAGAGCATAACTAATAGGCGACCCAATAAGATAATCAACAATATCATAAAAATCCATATTCGCCTCAGTCTTGTCCAAATTAGCCACCATATTGTGCTTTGAAACAGTTAAACGATTCGCCATTGTTGAATAAGTGAGCACAATAAAGATTTTATCGAAGAATAAAGAGATGGTGATTGGGAGATAAGTATGGAAAAGATGTAAAGTAATAATAAGAGAGGAAAATGGAAGTAGTTATTTATTGGTAGGATTTGAAAAATCACAGCCTATAATAACAAAGTTACCGTTACTATCAATTACCCATAAATATTACCGTTGGAACGATTACTTTAATACGACAAACGATACTTTTCACATAAGCATACTTTCCCAAGCAAGTACTTTCCAAGCAATACTTTCAGGAAAAACAGTACTTTGCCAAATTCCTTCATATAAACTAAGTATAAACAAGCATCCTCCCTTCAAGCAATACACAGGACTATACTAACACCTTATAGTCCTCCCCTCAAACATAGCTTAGTAGTTAATCATTCCAATGCTCACGACCAAGTGATTGAATCGTGACACATCAAAACCTTTTGTGAGTAAATCAACTACATTGTCATCCGTGTGAACCTTAACAACATTGATGAGCCTGTGCTCATAACAATCTCTGATAAAGTGATGCCTAATCTGAATATGCTTTGTCTTGGAATGATACACAGGATTCTTCACAATACAAATTGTACTCTCATTATCAATATTGATAGGAGTATTTTTGAAATTGAACCCATAGTCCAAGAGTTGATTATGCATCCACAAAACTTGACCACAACAACTTGCAGCAGCTACATATTCAGCTTCAGTAGATGATGTTGCTGCAATTGTCTGCTTTTTGCATTGCCAGGAGACTAGCCTTCTTCCAAGATATTGGCATCCTCCAGTGGTTGATCTTCTATCATAGTTATCACATGCATAATCACTATCTGAAAAAGCCTCCAAGTGAAAAGGGGACTCTTTAGGATACCACAACCCCAACTTTGGTTGTTGCTTCAAATAACAGAAGATTCTTTTTACAGCATTCATGTGAGAGATCTTTGGTGAGACCTGATATCTTGCACATAGACAAACTGCAAACATTATATCAGGCCTTGATGCAGTGAGATACATAAGAGAGCCAATCATTGATCTATAAAGCTTGACTTCAACAGGGTGTCCATCTTCATCTTTGCCCAATGAATTGATAGATTTAATAGGTGTAGTAACAGACTTCATATCATCAAAATTGAATTTCTTAAGTATGTCAGTAACATACTTGTCTTGACTGATAAAAATACCCTTCTTTGACTGCTTAACTCGAAGTCCTAAAAGAAAGTCAACTCTCCCATTGAACTCATTTGAAATTCTTTCTGCATCAGCTCAAACTTCTTAACCATGGACTGTTTGGTAGCCCCAAAAATGATATCATCAACATAGACTTGAACTAACATGATATCTTTCTTGTCTCTCTTGATAAACAAAGTCTTGTCAATAGCTCCCCTTCTATATCCATGTTGCAATAAGAATGTGGAGAGTCTCTCATACCAGGCTCTAGGTGCCTGATGAAGGCCATAAAGAGCCTTAACCACCTTGTAGACTTTGTTTGGATGTTTAGGATCTTCAAAACCAGGAGGTTGTTTGACATAAACTTCCTCTGTAATCTTGCCATATAAAAGGCACTTTTAACATCCATCTGGTAAACTTGAAAGCCCATATAAGAAGCAAAAGAAAGAAATATTCTAATAGCTTCTATTCTTGCTAGAGGAGCAAATACTTCATCATAATCTACTCCTTCTTCTTGTCTATATCCGTGTGCTACTAACCTTGCCTTATTCTTGATAACATTACCTCTTTCATCTCTTTTGACCCTAAAAACCCATCTGGTTCCAATAACTCTCTTCCCATCTGGAAGATCACATAAAACCCAAACCTCTTGAAGTTTAAATTGAAGAAGTTCTTCCTGCATAGCTTCAACCCAGCTTTCTTTAGTCAAAGCTTGAGCAATATTCTTGGGTTCTTCTTGAGAGATAAAACAAGTAAATAGACAGGTTTGATGGTCCTTATGATTCAGCCTGTTTTGTTTATACACAAAGCTAAGTAAAGCATTGTGAGGTTTTGTGAAACCCTTAGCTTTGTGTCTTGTCATAACTCCAGAAGTAGAAGGACCAATGATTTGATCAGTTGGATGATTCTTATGAATTCGTAAGATTGGAGACTGTGGAACTTCATATGTATCATCCAAGTTAGTATAATCAGCACCTTCATTGGAATCTGTGAAAATACCTTCATCTTCAAGCTCATCATCAGTGTCTTCTAACCCAGGCATGGTATGATCATCCAGATCAGCTAAAGTACTGTCAACAGGTGCAGCAGTACTTTGTACAAAAGTACTGTCCAAAGTACTATGAGAGTACTCTGCAGTCTTGTTCTTCTTCTTTGCCTCTTCATAAGCTCTCCTTTGTTCATCAGTGTAAGAATGTGCTAAAACATCTTGAAGAAGCATCTGATTAAGTTCCTCTTGAATAGATTGATCCTCAGCAGATAATGAGGATTGTGGTGCAACAGTACTTTGTTTTGGAGAATCAGTACTTTGCTTAGGAACAACAGTACTTTGTTTTGAACTTACAGGATCTTTATCAGGAATAGCATCAGGTCTAATATGAACTCCATGAACCACATATTGGAAATCTTCTCCACTGTGCACTGGTTGATTTTCTTCTCTAACAGGTACATAGTTCATAGATGGAGTTAAAACCTCAAGATCAAACATCCAATAAGGACCTTTACCTTTCTCATTATCTTGATCTTCTAAAAACTCAACATGAAGACAATCTTGAATCTTCTTAGTAACTCTGTTGTAGACTCTAAAGCCTTCTTGTTAGTACAATAACCCAATAGGTAACCTTCTTCAGACTTGCCATCAAACTTCCCCAGATTGTCAATAGTGTTTAAAATAGTAAGAGGGCATCCAAAAGGTTTCATAAAACGAATGTTGGGTTTATTGCCCATCAGCAATTCATAGGGTGTCTTCATCTGTGGTTTGGTGACAGATACCCTGTTAAGTACATAGCATGCAGTACTTACACCCAAAATTGAATAGGGAGATGAGAATCTGCTAACATTGTCCTTGCAGCTTCAATCAAGGTCCTATTCTTCCTCTCTGCAACACCATTCTGTTGTGGTGTTCTTGCAATACTAAACTCCCTTTTTATGCCTTTGTTTGCACAAAATTCATCCATAAGTTTGTTCTTGAATTCATTCCCATTGTCACATCTAATACCTCTAACCTTGAGTCTCAATTGGTTTTCAAGAGCAATAATCGATTCGGATAGCATCAAAAGTATCATCTTTAAAACCCACAAAGAAAACCCAACTGAATCTACTACAATCATCAGTAACAACCAAACAGTACTTTTTCTTATTTAAACTTGCCACGGAGACAGGTCCAAATAAATCCATATGTAACAGCTCCAATGGTTCTCTAATAGTTCTTTCCTCAAGCTTCTTGCAGGAAGCTTTGTGTTGTTTACCCTTCTTGCATGCCAAACATGATTGATCATTCTTGTAAGTCTTTGAAGGTAGACCTCTAACTAAATTGCCTTTGACCAGTTTGTTGATGTTCTTGAAATTAACATGGCCCAATCTTCTATGCCATTGATGTGCCTCTTCAGATGTTGCTTTAGCCACCAAACATGTGGCTCTTCCATAAGAATGTAGAGTCTTCATGTCTAAACTATACACATCATTTGTCCTTGGTACTCTAAGTACTACCAAGTCATCATCAACAGGTTTAAAGTCAGAGGAAAGGATGAGACATTCTGTGTCAGTGAATAACACAGGATGCTTTTTATCACAAATTTGAGAGACTGACAACAAGTTGAACTTAAGCTCCTTCACATATATGACATTCTCAAAATCGATTCTTCCAGCTTTAATTGTTCCTTTCCCAGTAATTCTTCCTCCATTGGGATCATTCCCAAAAGCAACTTTTCCTCTACTAATATTCCTAAAATCAGACAGGATCTCTTTGTCTCCTGTCATACTTCCAGAGCAACCACTATCCACAATAAGATGATCTTTAAGCTCCTCTTCCGGGTTGCCCTGCACATAAAGAAAAGAGTTAGAAACTTTTAGGAACCCAAGCCATTAATGACTTGTGTTCCCCTTGTGGAGTTACAAACTCAAATTCTTTGAGTATGTAATTACCACTATCTTTCAAATGATGATCCAGAATTATCTTTTGATCTTTAGTATGTGGATTTTCAAAACTTTCTGGTTTTTCAACACAAATCTCTTTTTCTGTCATCACAAAACATCTGGTTCACTTTTAGTTGAAAGTACTGTCTGTCCCTCTGCAGTACTTTCCCTTTTAACCCATTCTGTTTTAACACTTGGTTCCTCTGATCTAAATATCCTATGTGAATTGTAATACCTTCTAGGTTGATAGTGATATTTCCTAGAATTTCTATACCAAGTATTGTGATCAGTACCTTGTTTTGTCTGAGCAGTACTTTGTGAAAGTCTTGGGCCAGAGTTATGATACTTTGGAAAGTACTGTGAGATCTTGAAGGTTTTGAAAAAGGTTTTCGGTGTGGGTATCTATGATCCGGTGAGAAATTTCTCGTGATTGACCCTATTTGAATTATTCCAAACCGGTTTGTACTCTAGGTTTCGGTTGGCAGTCCTGTTCTTTGGAAATTTTCTAAGGTATTTTGAGTGATGTTCACAATCTTTAATTAAATGAGTAGGACTAAAACACACAAAACACAGTTTCTTACCCATACTGTCAAAGTGACATCTTCTATGTCTATGCCCAAAATTATTTTGCCCTCTTGGTGAGTGATTAAACTTGTTTTGACCAAAATTATCCCAAAAAGGTTTAGCAATACTGTTTTGAAAAGGTTTTGAAGAAGGTATCGCTTGTGGAGCAAGATACTTTGATTTAAAGGTACTTGCTTGATTTTGAACATCGTTTTCAACAGATTCATTGGGTTTTAGCACCTAGATTTAGCAACTAGATTTTTCCTAAACTCTAGATTGTCTACTCCAAAACGAGAAACATCAGGCCTAAGGGGTTGATGAATGCCGATAGGATGTGGAACAGCATGATAATCATTAGCTTTCTTATATTCAGGAGGTGAATCACTTATTGAACCATCATTACTAGATGTATCTACATAATTAATGATTTCTTCATCACTAGTGGTTATATCCTCATACTCACCTTCATCCTGATTACTAGATTGGTTTCTTCTATCTTACAAAAATCCATACCAAAACCTAATCCAGTTTTAAGGTAGGCTCTTTGCTGTTTTTGAACATAAGAAACATGTGACAGACCAGCTTCACCCCAAGCAGCAAACTTAGCTAACAAATCATCTCTTTCCTTAGTTAATTTCTCAATTTCAGCAATTTTACAGTTTAATTTCCATTCACTAAGCTTTAACTGGTAATCCTGTTGTGCATATTTTTCACCCCAAGCTACTTCATTAGTTTCATGTGCTAAAATTTTGGCTTCCATAGATTCTAAGGTTATTTGATAACCTGCTACCTCAGACCTAGCCTTAACACAATTATCTCTCTCAATCACATAACGGCTAAGCAATTTATGATAAAAATCATAGCAATTTGAGCATACCTCAGAGATAGGAGATTGATTTGGTGAAGTAGCCACCAATGCTAGTTGAACAGGATCATCTTCACATTCCTTGCTCCAGTCAAATCCTCCAAAGCCATCATCAGATTCCAAAACAGCATGTTCGGGTTCTTCAAAAAAAGCGATGCTCCAATCCAATGCTTCTATTGAATCTTCAATTTCTTCTTCCACTGCTACCATGCAATAAGTTACTGGTTCATCATCAAACTCTTCACTCAGTCAACTTCGATAACTTCTCTTGAACAACCAAAGCCTTTGTTTCAGTAATGGGAATTTCCTTAAGCTCAAGTTTTGGCTTTTCAGATGTCTTGTTTGCTTGATACTTAGCAAACCTGCACTCCCTTGCAAAGTGACCAGTCTTTTGACAATTGAAGCATTCAATTTTAGATTTGTCAAAAGTTATGCCCTGTTTTGGTTTGAAATCAATGCTTTTGCTTGTCTTCTTCATGTACTTTTTGATCCTTGCAGTGATCATAGCAACTTGCCACCGGATATCAATTTCTTCAAGTGCATCTTCTTCAATCTGTGCTAGATCCTCTTCATAAGTGATAGGTAAGCTTGCTTGTTGTGCAAAGAAGGAGCACATAACTTCATCTGAGGCCATAGTGGTAGTTGGTGGGGCCTGTTGAACATATGAGGGGGTGTATAGACAACAGACTTTGAGAAACAAGATACTTTGAGGAGAAGCATACTTTTGGAAGTACTGGCCTTCTTTTCAGATGATAGAAAAGCAATAATGTGAGACTTAGAACTTGTTTGACCACTCATCTCATGCTCATACACCTTAAGTTGATGATATAGATCATCAAAGTCCATGACATCCAAACCTTGTTGTCCTCGGATCATTGTAGCAATCACATGCCATGAAGATGGCAAACTCCTTAGAAACTTCAAATTAGCATCTTCAACTGATACTTCGGCCTTGTATAGCTCCAACATGTTCAGTAGATTCTGAAACCTATCATATGCAGCATCAAGACTCTCTCTTTCTCCTACTGTGAAAGTTTCAAACTGTTGCTTGAAATTTCGTGCATCTTCTTAGAGGCTTCATTCCCTCCAAATCTGGTCTTGAGAGCGCCCGAGTCGCTTAGCATCTTTAGCATCATGAAACTTGAGAAGATGACCATCTGGAATGGCAGACAATAGAATGTTTAGAGCCTTCTCTTGATTCCTTAGGGTTGCTGCTGGTAAGACTGGTTTAGGTGCCTTTGGTTGACCAGGAATATCAATGGGGTCTGCTACAACTTCATTCCCATTCATAATAACATTCCAAAGAGCATGGTCTGTAATGGCAATGTCTTGCCTCATCTTCATGCACCAGAGATCATATTCTCCCTTCTTGATTATTGGAATTCTGAGTGAGGTGATTGAGGGTGGTGGAACACCTTCAGTCGACATCTTGAATATTGTTGAAGTAGGGTTTCTTCCTAGTCAGAGTTTCCACACAAACTCTGATACCACTTGTTGGATCGATATACTTTAATCAAACTAACTTAACTAGCTTGTTAAGGTTTAATAACCTTGGATAAATCCTAAGTTATTAACAAAGAAACACTGAGCAATCTTTATCAAGTACGCGGAATTTACTTAACAAAGCTAAGAAGAAAAACTTTTATAATAAACTCTAAATCTGCTTATTATGCAGATACTCTAATACAACTCTAAGATAATCGAACTTTTCTCTAAAACACTAATTCGTAAACTCTAAAACTCTTTTTCTGAAATCGTATGTAATCGTACATCTAATGCCAATCTAGGAGTCCTTTTATAGGCTCAAGGATATCCTAGTCGGTTTACAATTGATAACCTTGTACGACAAGTAATCTAAACATAGAATACAATACTTTCCATAAACGAATAACAGTTCTTTAGTTCTTTGCAGTACTTTGACTTTTAGATGCAGTACTTTGACTTTGTCTTTAGCAGTACTTTGACTCTTTGACTTTTCCCAAGATTTGCGATTACAGTACTTTCATATCTTCAGTACTTTGATATCTTCAGCACTTTCATATCCCAACAGTTGTGTTTGAAATTTTCTAGCTAGCGACTTGAGTCTCGGAATAGTATTCTTTGTAGCGACTTGTATCGTTATTATTCAGCGACTGGTAGCGACTTGAGCACTAGCGACTTGTCTTTTGAGACAAAGCGACAAATAGTACAAAGTAGTGGCTGTACCATTTCGGCTAGCGACTTGTCAACTTAGCGACTTGTCTTTACAATCTTCAGCGACTTGACTTTGTTGTGAGTAGCGACTTGTCTCTTGAGACAAAACGACAAAAAGGACAAAGTAGTGGTTGTACTGTTCTGTTTAGCGAGTTATTACGTTAGCGACTTGTGCATCTGGCAATTTGTATCTAGCGACTTGTACCTATAGCGACTTGTGTCTCACCAACAATGTCAATCTAGCGACTTGAATATCTAGCGACTTGTGTGTGAAGCGACTTGTCTCAATGATATTTAGCGACTTGCTGAATTAATGCAAGCGACTTGTGCCTAATATCCATCAACATAATGACTTACACCACTGACCCTTTAATCTCCAAAGTGCTCGAACTCTATGATACCTCACAGAACAAAGAAACTGCTTGCTACTCTGAAAGTTTAACCATGATTGATTCAGCAAATTATGATCAAAACATTTCACATTCTGAGTCAAATATCAATGAATCACACTTGTTAATGATACATAATGCAGAGCAAATGGAATGCAACATTGAGCCCTATCAACTTCTCCATCTGCACCTCATACATCTGTTATCAACAATCGAGGATCGAACATGTAGTGCTCTCTTCCGCCAAGACTTACCTACATTGACAAGAACCTTGCTGCTGAACTTCGAACAACTTAAGCTTCAAATTACCAAAAGGAAGGTATTAAAGGATGATTCCAAAGCCGTACTTCAGGTAATCCACAACCAATTTCAGTCATTTATCAATGGGGAATATTCAGCAGATTTCGATCAACATGTGACTGGAATTTCCTTCAAGAAACATACTGGAATGGAAATTCATGAGTTCATCAATACATTTATCCAACTTATGGATAATGTGGAAAAGTACATTAAGGAAGCTGCTCAAGAGGATGATAATTTGAATGAGTGTCAGGTGAAATTAAGTGAGAGTTGTGATAAGTCGGGTAATGGTTCAGTTGAAAGGACGGGTGATGCTGAATGCAGAATATCAGATACAACAAAGGATGATGAAACCGGCTGTACTGAATACAGAGGCTCAGAGTCAGATAAGCTTGAAACAGCCTGCAGTTCAGTGACTCTTGTTATGCATGATGTGAATGCAGATATCAGACCGACAAATGAACAGGTTTCATGTGATGAGGTACCCTTAAATAATCAACATAATACATCTGCTAATTTACCTAAACAAAATGATCCTAATTCTGAATATGATGTTGATAAATGTTTCTTGGTTGAGACTGAGTCTATAATCTTTAAAACAAATGAAATGGTTGAAAAAAGGGTGTTTGATGAACTTTCAAACAAATACTCAATTCTTGAAAAACATTGTGTTTCCTTAGAAATTGCAATACAACAAAGAGAAGAAAGTTTTCTTGCTACAAAACCTTGCCTAAATCCGGAATTCCCAGAATTTCGAGAATTTTTTGAAATTAACCAGTTAAAACCCAGATTCAGGACAAAGACTCAACCATATGTAATCAAATTACAACTCTCGATCTGCATAAGAAATGTAATATAGGGATGAACAATCTTAACTATGAGGTGAGTGGTCCGCTTAAATCTAGGAATGATGAATTGGCTCTATGTGTGACCAACCTATTAATGGAAAATGAGTCCTTGAGAAAGAACTTATTAGAGAAAAATTCCAAGCTGATAGATCAAACTAACTCCTTGTTGGCAGACATTGATGCCCTCAAACCCCAAATTCAGGATAATAGCTTCACCATTGTTGCCTTAAAAAATGAGCTTAGGAAATCTATTGGAAATAGGGTGAACACTAAGTTTGCAAAACCATCGACCTTGGGTAAGCCAATTGTACTGAATAATACAGAACGAGCTGTAGTTAGGCAGCCCAATGCTTTTAAAACAGAAATATTTAAACCATCAAAATCTAAGCTTGCCTCCCAAGTTGATGAGAATATTGTTTTGTCAAAACCAGTCACTTTACTAATTCATTCCGATATGATAAATAACAATCCCCACTTTTAATGTTCGAAGCCCTTAGATCAGAAATATCAGGAGATCATCTAGTTCATATAAGAAGCATCAAATGGCTGATCAATCCCCTAAGAAACAAACTAATTACAAAAGGACCAATGTTCAAAACAGGGAAGTGGCTACATCCAAATCTACTAGCAGTTGTTTCGAGTGGATTCCTACTGGTAGATTATTTAAGTTTACAGGATCCAAACGGACTTACACACCTAGATCTTGCCTTAAGTGGATGCCCACAGGAAAAATCTTCAAGAATATTGAACTTATAGGGATTTCTATTAATGATACTCCTAGACCAGACTATACAACATCCAAAAATGAGGATACACCTGTCACTAACTCATCTATTTGCAATACTTCATGTGCTATTAGTGCAAAGTGTCCTCAGTCTTTTTTAGGTACAATGCTCAATTCAATCATGAACTGGTTTCCAACAGAAATGAAGATTGTTCACTCAGGGATTGTAGCTTGTCAGAATTGATGTACCTCGTACATTGACTCCTGTTTGACTTGAATCTGGACTCGTTCTCATTAATCCGTGTACAAATTAAAATTTCATTTGTATTTTATAAAATATATATATATATATATATATATATATATATATATATATATATATATATATATTTAGAGATGTATCAATTTTTTTATTTTTTTTAATTTTAATTAAATCTTTATACAAAATCTAATAAAAGATGTATCACTTGTTATCGATAACATCTACGGTCCAAGAAATGTCATTCAATAATGATACGGGTCCTTAGATAAAGTTCGAACAGATGATATACTCTATTTTTAAACGGGGGGTTGTATTTTAATCAATGTTCACTCACTCTTAATTGGTGACATTGATTGAGGGGGAGAATCTTTCATTTTATCTCTGCATCATTGTTTGATATATGTAATGTGCTTGTTTGCTGCTGCATGTTTCTTTACATGGAATGACTAAGTCTTGATTCTTTATGTACACTGTGCTAGATAGCTTATCCATGTTACGTCATATATGGTACTTGTCATATTATTCAACATGAATGTTACTTATCCACCGTATCTGCATGCAATTTGCTAAGTACAAGGGCTGATAGAGTCAATAGTACAAATTTATGTGTGATACTAAGATAGGTAGCGACTTGTCTCTATTGTCATAATACAAGGATCAAATGTGTCATTTATTGATACTTGAGAATGGTATTTTTGACATAGCGACTTGCATCATTCAGGTTAGCGTTTTGTCTCACAACTTTGTCTAGCGATTCGTCTTATTTAGGTCTAGCGACTTGCCTTGTGTATTATGTATTGCTAGCGACTTGTCTCATTTTGATAAAGTATAAGGACTGAATATGCAAATCCGTGATTCTTGAGAATAGTACTTAGGCGGTAGCGACTTGTCATTATTAACATTCTTTCAAAAATCTCAAAGTATTTCTCTCCCTCTATCGTGACCCTCCTTATAGCGATTTGAAGTGGTAAGATTTTTTTTTAAGTTTTGATTTGAATCCTCCATGCCTAATACCTTATCTAATACACCTTTGTTTTAACAGATTTCACCGATTTTCCTACCCGCGACTATCTATCCCATTCTAGGTTAGTGTGTGGTCGTTAATGGTGGTGCGCAATATTGATTAGGTTGTATTTAGGGTATCTTGAATTTGAATTGATGGTGCATTCGTGTGTTTTCATGGTCTCCCTTGTGCGCTTTTTGTAAAAAGTTTATGTGATTGTTGGGATGATGATTGTTACGCGTTTATGTATATGATTGTGTCGTGGTGATATTCAATCGTTGTAGTGCTTTTGGTCATGACTGATGTCTCATTTTCTTGTGTGATAAGTGTTAGTTGGATATGTCAATACGTGTTCTTGTTGGCGACTTATCACATAGCAGGTTGTTCTTGGTGGCGGTTTGTCTTATATATTCCTCATGGCGAGTTGTCAATGTTTTAAACATTCTTGATAGCGACTTGTTATGTAATTGGGTGATACTTGTAGCTACTTTTTGGTAGCGACTTATCCTTGTATTTTTATAAAGGTGACTTGTCTTGACAAGTTAGCGACTTGCTAAAACATTTTCACAAAGGCGACTTGTCACTGGTTTTTCTTATAGTGACTTGTTTTGACAAGTTGTTTAAAGCGACTTGCTATAATATTTTAATGATAGCGACTTGTCTCTGGTTATATTTGTAGTGATTTGTCTTGACAAATTGATCATAGCGACTTGCTATAACACTTTTGTTAAAGCGACTTGTGTGACACACGGTAAATTTTCACTAAAATTTAACTGATGATTAGTAATTTATTATTACTAAGCCCAATTCATTAAGCATGCATAAGCTTTGCCTGATCATATGAGTAGATGACTCGCATGCAACAAAAATTTCACCACACTTGCATTCATATCATTTATGAATATTTCATTTTGTCTTATGATTTAAATTATAAGACGAGAGGGTATCTCGTTTTCCCCAGTGACCGACACTGCACGCGTACCGACACTATGATAAGGACTAGATAAAGCAAATAACAAAAGTCCGCGACATGGAATATTACAAAGATAAAAATATTTCAGACACGTAACAATAAAATACTACGAAGAAAAAGTTATCAAACAATGAAACTTTGGTCACAATATGACTTCGCAGAACATAAAATGTTTGACACACTATCATTTAAACAATAACTTTTATAATGCTCAAGTGCAAACATACATAAGTATAATGCATAGACATACATTTTATACAATAATTTTTCCTACATACATACACTTACTCAAATAAATTAAAAGCCTACATATACCTAAGTAAAACATTACATGTACAAACCCACCTAGATGCAATATCACTAAAATAATAATCTCTACTTTAAAGACTTGAAATATTGTCTTTGACCCTCTCATCCACTCACGACAAAAACTAGGTACCCAAAATCAGGAAAAGGGAAGATTGCAATCTTCTCCTTCAACCTATGCCCCTGCGCCTCTCCTAGGCCGAATATCACCAAAAGAAGATAACCCAACATATCCTTCCAAATATTCCTCATCTTTCATACCATATCCATGTAAGTATTGCTTCCCCAAAGCTCTCTTGATGCGCCGCTGCCCTCCAAAGAAATCCAAGGAAGATCAAGTTAACCACAAGAAAGAAATCTTCCACCAATCTATCTTGAGCTTACATCCAAGATTCCCTTGGTTTTGGAAGTAAACCATTTTTAGCTTCAAACAAAGATGCAAGGTGTAAAGGCTTGGTCAAAGACTCCTTCTTAATCCCTTTTTATGCAACTCGAGAGACTAAGGGCACACACAAATCAAATCTCAAACCCACCACAAAAGAATAGTGTTCTTAAGGGTTTTGTGAAACTATTGGGTTGTTGCTCAGATTCGATTTGGAGGTTCGGTTTGTGTGGAGCTCTCGAGTTAGCCTTCGCCTTCGTCATTTTCGCCTCACTTTCATAAGGTTCACCTTTAATTCTTTTCCTTGTAAATGGTTGTACAATAAACTTTGTTAATAAAATGTTAAATGGTGGTATCTTGTTGTGATTCGAGTGTATGAGCTAGGTGTGGTAAATGTGTATAAACTCGTGTTACGATATGTAAGATTGTCACTTTGAAAATTTAATATGGTCATTAGCCTTGTCAAAATGTTTCCTGTCGTGTAGATGGACCCCGAAAACAAAAAAAAAAAGTGTTGTGTTCGGGAGGTTGATAATCCTTTGTTTGGTAGATAATATTGGTCTCATTGAAATTTAAGTTGGTTTTAACATCTGGATAGTTGGTACCTTTCTTGTCGAAAATGAAGAATGTGAGTTGTAATACTTTCGAGTAGTACTAGAAGTGTATTGCAAAGCTTGGTGTCTGGAAAAATCAATTTGAACCAAACCCATTTAGTGTGTCGGAAAACATGATAAAATCTTGCCAAAACTTGAGAAACAATGGTTGATAACTTAATACCCTCCGTCTCGAATCCCAGTTTTAATCATTGTGTCTAGATGGTCATGCATATCTAGGAGAAATACATGTCGAGTGTACTCTTTGCCATTTAACAATGCGAGTGGTTCATACTTGTCATGTTCCGTAAGAGTAAGGTAGTGGACGAGATGAGACCAAGTTGGGTAGTACTCGACTACCATGAGGTTTCGTCACACCTTGCTTTTACCAGCCGTCAATGGTTTAGTCAAGTCTTGTTAGAGACAAACCTCATTCATGGTCAATTTCCTTGCGTTAACTTATTTTCCATAGGTACAACTTGTCATCAAAATAAAAGCATTTTGAAAATGTATAAGTCGACAACCTCCCTTTTGTAGTACCACGGTGACGAGGTCATTTACCCCACCCTGATCGAGAAGCCTCGGCTTCACGAATTGGAGCAAGTATGATCGAGCATGTCTCGAGCCATGTAGCACGTTAAGATCCTATAACTAAAGTCGTACTCCTTGGCAACAAGGTTCTGAAGATGAGTAGTTTCTCAAAAATTTGATCAACAAAAGGTAGTAGAAGTTTGTTGGACCAGCCCTTTTCTTTCGTGTAAATCCCCATCAGGCCCAGGCCCAAGACTAGCACTCGATTATGGTATTCAAATCCGGGCTACAGCCCATGGGAAACCTTGGGACGTTCGTGTGAATGCATAGCAGGTCATCGAATAATGCCTGAAGCATTTTATCGGATGACAAATAATGAAACCTGTTCCTGTCTACTCCTTCACTTCATCTCGCTACACATTCTCTAAATGTCAAACATGCAAAAAGTCTTGATACCAATAAACTGGTGCTAGAGTAGTACTACACGAAAACAAACGTTGAAAATGCAATCTACATGAATAAATGTTACACCACAGTTTAACTTCTAGCACACCCGAATATTTGTACCTATGTTAAGTAAATCTCACATTAAGGACTATATAGTAAGAACAAGCTTTGATAAATAAATAGAGACCACCAATTCATTTTATCATGCAATAAACTTTATCGTCTCCAAATTTAACTTACATGTTTTCTAAATACAATTGGAAAAATAAACAAATACTAGTTTTTGACAATATCATTTTGCGTCGACTAAAATAAGTATATACACATTTATATACTTACTAGTGGAACATTGTAATATCAAACTTTGGATATTAAAACCATATTAGTGTCAATATGAAAAGTATATATACATTCATATACTTACTAGAAAAATATTTCAATTATTTTTACAAGCTAAAGTATAGTTTTAATACAATTATAAAAACAATTGAACTACTTTAAGTAAGAAATACTTACAACAATAAACTAAAGCATTGCCCTCCTTATCTAGGTCGTGTGTCGGTGCCGCTCCACAACCATCACTAATCCCACATTTGGATTTCACATTTGCTAAGGTGAGTTTCATAGCCCCACTTTTGCTTGATAAATTGTTTTATACATTTTGGGGTGAGAAATATGCAAAACATTTTATGGACCAAAACTATCACATGATTACTATTACGTGGTTTAGCCTAAGCCCTTATGTCCCTAGAGATTGGCCTTTTTCATGAACCGTCAATTCCCCATTGGGAAACGCGAATGTTATAAATAGATCTATTGAGGGTGACTCCTCCGTTCGGTTGGCCATGCTTAGGCCAAGGCGAAACGTATACCATGTCGGAATCAAGTGTTGAGGGACAAAACACTTGCTATGGGCCCCTATATTGTATGACATCTTTTAGCATACAGAAACTGTCGTAGTATCGGTTGCATGAACTTAGAGCTAACGTAATAGACATTCATACATATATCATTATATTCGTTGTAATGATTATATGCCTTTGCTGATGGTCCAAGCTTACTATTTTAACTTAAACCTATGAACTCACCAGCTTTTAGCTGACCTTTTAGCATATTTTCTCAGGTGTTTAAGTTATATTCATGAAGGCAAGGCAAGAAGCGGATGTATGGTCGTAGTAGTATTAAAGAAGTGTTTTTACACAAAAATGATGTTTTTACATTGGGACCACTAAAAGGAATGGGATGTGCCCATTTATTTAAACTACGTTGTAAGACAATGTTTTAAATCTATTCTATGAAATCAAACGGAGTATGTATTCCGTTCTTTATTTCTTGTGTTATGATTTACCGATCCCGTAACGCTCCCGAATAACACGTGTGCTTCCGCTAAACCAAATTTGGGGGTGTTACAGATTGGCATCAGAGCCAAGGTTATAGAGAACTAGGTACATATAAACCCTAAACTATAACTACTTTTCACTAAAAACATCATACTACGACCACCGACTGCCGCTTGCCTTACTTGCCATTTTACTTAGAGTTTATTTAAATAGGACTACATGTTTTATTTTCTATTTACTTATGCACTATTTCATATTCATTATGAGCATATTTTCCACATACTTACACATATGCACCGTCTTGTCACAGACTATGCCTTCACCAGCCTTCACTCACAATGTTCAGGAGGATATCCTACTAGCTCACTCACCTACCACCCGTCAGCTTGCACACTTAGCCATTGATCCGTATATTCAGGCCACATTAGCAGCTCATCCAGCTATTACACCTACTCCATCTATACCTACCCTTACCACCACTCCATCAGCTTTGTTGACGCGAGGGGCAAAAACCCATGATTGTGAGAGTACCTGGATATCGAGAGCGGTATTCATTTGTGCCTGCACTAGCTTCTCAGATGACCCGTGCTGCTTACATGGGTCCTTCTACTACTCGAGTCACTGACACCATCATCTACCGAGTCCCCACCTCATCGAGACTCGGAGATCTACTGATTCCTACTGCACTAAGAAGATCCGGAAGAAGATCCGAGGAGGAACTGCCAGAGCCTATGCCTACTGAGAGTGTCCCGGACATGTTAGCACACAGCAGAGATATGGATATACTGGGTCTGGAGATTGTCCAGAGTATTCGAGAGATAGGACAGAGCTCCAGGATGGCTCAGGGGTTGGACGAGGATATGGATATTGATGCACCATTTGGATTAGGACAGAGAGCTGCTTTCCTCCGTAGCCAGGAGGAAAGTAATGAGATTACTTGGAGAGATATTGATTGTGTGATCAGTTCTGCACCACACATCGCCAGTCCGAGCTATAGTCCATCATCACCTTCATTCATACCATCTGCTGCAGACATGGAGCGCCTTGAGCGCGCCACTAGACAGCTTGAGACCATTGAGGAAGCTGCACCGGTTGAGGCACAGTCCGAGCCAGACTTATCAGGATCTCCAGATGGTGATCTGACCCTCACTGAGAGGATATTTATTCAACTGGACTCTCATGAGACTCTGCTAGGAGTCCACACTGATCAGCTAGAGAGAGTCGATCCAACACGCTTGCAAGCCTGCGAGCAGCGTGTTGAGGGTTTAGACCGGGTTACTGATGTATTATTTGAGAGCGTGGAGCTCGAGAGACACGAGCGGATTCGACTGGGTTTTAGAGTTGAGGCTCAGGGCGAGGATGTTAGAGAGTTGGATAGCAGGACGCGAGCTTTGGGCAGAGGTCAAGCTCAGATGCACGGACGACTAGAGGAGCTAGAGCGCATCCAGTGGATGGCTAGAGATACTGCCAGAGAGGAGTGGCAGAGGACTACTGGTTTAGAGTCTATGTTAGCATCTCGGATGAGACGTATCGCGAGTTTGGAGGATACGCAGGCGAGTTGATTGCTACCATTGAGCGACTCCGTACCGAGCGTGGATATCCTTAGATATGATTTCATGATGTATCACACTAAACTGGATTTATAACAGTTAGTGTTAGTTATCACTCTTGTACTTCAGTTGTATTTCCGTTGTATTTCCGTTGTATTCCAGCTAGTATCTCATCATGTACCGTAGGAACCTTGTAACCGAAGTTCTATCTATGTCAAACTTATTTTCCTATCCAATTGTCTCTTCTTTTATAGATTGCTCATATAATCTACAATATTTACACTATTACTTGGCACTTACCTTGTTTAAAAGGTTATGTATCTCATTACCTTTTTACTGCAGAAATGCCGCCAAAACGAAGATCGAAACGTACCAACCCTGGTGGAGCTTCCAATACTCTTATTCCAGCGAGGGTTACGCGCAACCAAGCTGCAAATGCTGCTATTCCAAACAGAGTCACACACGATCAGACTGCTGAAGCCACTACTCCCGCTAGGGCTACTCCAATCCAACCTGTCATGAACCAAGCCATGATTGACCAACTAGTCAATGAGCGAGTGAACGCCGCTTTGGCTGCAGCAAACCACTCATCTACTAATGCTGGAACTTCAAGACCAACCACTCATAGCCGCACTTGTACTTATCAAGACTTTCGTAAAACCATGACTGGAGGTTTTAGTGGAACCGAAGGAGCTGTCGGTCTGACTAGATGGATCGAAAAGCTCGAGACTGTGTTTCGAATCTGCAATTGTGAAGAAGAGTCTAAGGTTAAGTATGCATCATTCACCTTCACGGATGCTGCCTTAACCTGGTGGAACAATTTTCTGAAATCTGCTGGTTTCGATGTTGTCTATGCCATGCCATGGGAGAACTTCAAGGAAATGGTACTTGAAAGTACTCGTCCTCGTAATGAGATAAAGAAGCTCGATCATGAGTTTTGGAACCTCAAGGTTCAAGGCACCAATATGGCAGCTTATAATCGGCGATTTCAAGAACTAGCCTTATTGTGTCCCGAAATGGTTCCCACTGAGACCCGATTGTTAGAGAGATATATCGGAGGACTGCCCCAACCTATCAAGGGCAATGTCACCACTTCTAAGGCTGCTGATCTTCATGAAACCATCGAAGTAGCCAACAAACTCATAGACCAAGTGATTGAGGATTCCATGGACAAAGTGGTTGACAATAAGAGGAAATGGGATGACCATTCTCAAGGTTACAACAACTATGAATACCATGGCAACAACAGTAGGAACAACCGCAACAATCAAAACAAGAGGCAAAATGTTGCTAGAGCTTATGTAGTGAATGTTGGGGAAAGGAAACCGTACTCGGGATCACCATTGTGTAATCGATGCACCTGCATCACAAGGGGCAATGTACGTATCAAGTGCCGAATTGTCAGAAAATCGGACACTTAACTAGAAACTGCGCAGTCCAAGTCATTGGCGACAGTTCAAACAGCTCCAGCTCAGGACCAAAAAGCTAATATAACTTGCTTTGTTGTGGTGAAAAGGGCATTATAAGAATGAATGCGAAAGACCGAAACCAAGGCCATGGAGGAAATCAAGGAAACCGAGAAAATCCAGGAAGCCATGGGAATGGCAGATTCAGGAAATGTTGGACAAACGAGTAATCAAGGAAATGGAGAAGGAGCTCGTGGGAGAGTCTATGCTGTAACCAAAGTGGAAGCTCAGGAAGTCCCGAATGTTGTGACGGGTACGTTCCTTATAAATAACCGTTATGCATCCATATTGTTTGATACGGGGGCCGATAGGAGTTTTGTTTCTAATACATTTAGTCCACTACTCGATATTGCCCCAACTGCATTAGGAAATGCATACAACGTGGAATTAGCTAACGGTAACGTAGAAAGGGTAGATACCATCATAAGAGGTTGCACCCTTAACCTGTTAAACCACCCATTCAATATCGACTTGATACCAGTAGCATTGGGTAGTTTCGATGTCATCGTCGGGATGGATTGGTTAGCAAAATATCATGCTGCCATCACTTGTGACGAAAAACTCGTTCGAATACCCTATGGAGATGAAGTCCTAACAATAGAAGGAGACAGAAGTGATAGAAGAAACGCATCAAGACTGCATGTCATTTCCTGTACCAAGGTGTTGAGGTGTGTCGAGGAAGGATGTCACATCTTCCTAGCGCAAGTCACCGGAAAAGACGAAACAGAAACATAAGAAAAACGTCTCGAGGACGTGCCAATAGTGAGAGAATTTCCTGAGGTCTTTCCGAAGACTTACCCAGGGACTCCCGCCCGACCCGGCAGGTTGAATTCCGTGATCGATTTAGTGCCTGGTGCCGCACCAATGGCAAGAGCACCTTATCGATTAGCTCCAACGGAACTCCGGAGTTATCAAACAGTTGTCAGAACTTGCGGAAAAGGATTCATTAGACCGAGCTCATCACCATGGGGAGCACGGTCTTATTCGTCAAGAAGGACGGAACTTTTAGAATGTGCATCGACTACCGTGAGTTGAATAAACTAACCATTAAGAACCGCTACCCACTACCGAGAATCGATGACTTATTCAATCAACTTCAAGGTTCAAGCGTTTATTCAAAAATCGACTTAAGGTCCGGATACCATCAGCTAAGAGTTCGGGAAGAAGACATTCCCAAAACCGCCTTCAGGACTCGTTATGGACATTACGAGTTCCAAGTCATGCCTTTTGGGTTAACCAACGCACCGGCTGTGTTCATGGACCTCATGAACCGAGTGTGTAAACCCTACTTGGATAAATTTGTGATCGTATTCATTGACGATATCCTAATTTATTCCAAGAGTGTGAAAGAACACGAAGAGCATCTTAGACTGATCTTGGAATTATTGAAGAAGGAAGAGATGTATGCAAAGTTCTCGAAGTGTGAATTCTGGATACCGACTGTACAATTCCTAGGTCATGTGATCGACAGTCAGGGTATTCATGTAGATCCCACTAAGATCGAGTCAATAAAGGATTGGGCGACACCCACAACTCCTACTGAAATACGCTAATTCTTAGGACTCGCTGGATACCATGAAGATTCATTGAAGGATTCTCAAAGATTGCCAAATCTTTAACCAAGCTAACCCAGAAAAACACCAAGTTTGACTGGGGAGAAAAGGAAGAAGAAGCTTTTCAACTCCTTAAAGAAAAGTTGTGTAGTGCACCCATTCTAGCCTTACCTGAGGGTAGTGAGGACTTTGTTGTTTATTGCGACGCTTCACACAAAGGGCTTGGAGCGGTGTTAATGCAAAGAGAGAAAGTGATAGCATACGCCTCTCGCCAGTTGAAGACTCATGAGAAAAACTACACAACGCACGACTTGGAGTTGGGATCAGTTGTGTTCGCATCAGATTTGGAGACACTACATGTATGGCACAAAGTGTGTCGTATACACCGATCACAAAAGTCTACAACACATTTTGGATCAGAAAGAACTGAACATGAGACAGCGCCGATGGTTGGAATTACTCAGTGATTATGACTGCGAGATTCATTACCATCCGGGTAAAGCGAATGTAGTAGCTGATGCTCTTAGTAGGAAAGAGCGACCACAACCTCTTAGAGTCAGATCCTTGGGTATGAAAATTAGTTCACCTCTCCCAACCAAGATTCTTGAGGCTCAATTGGAAGCACTCAAGGAGGAAAATCGTCCGAATGAGAACCTTTACGGAATGCCAAAAAGTGAAAACGGATTCGTGAAAAGGTCGGATGGAACTTTGTGTTTCAAAGAGCGAAGTTGGATACCACTCTACGGAGGAACTCGCGACATTATTATGCACGAATCCCACAAGTCTAAATACTCCATCCACCCAGGATCCGACAAGATGTACCTTGATCGAAGAAATTGTACGTGGCCAAACATGAAATCCGACATTGCAACATATGTCAGCCGGTGTTTAACCTGTTCAAAGGTTAAAGCTGAACATCAGAGACCCTCAGGCCTACTAGTACAACCCGAAATTCCCGAGTGGAAATGGGAACGTATAACAATGGACTTTATCACTAAGTTACCTAAAACCTCTAAAGGCTATGACACTATTTGGGTAATAGTTGACCGCCTCACCAAGTCAGCACATTTTCTACCGATGAAAGAAAGTGATGGAATGGAAAAGCTTGCACAACTATACCTGAAGGAGATCATTGCACGTCATGGTGTGCCAATCTCCATCATTTCAGACAGAGATAGCCGTTTCACCTCGAATTTCTGGAAATCACTTCAAGATGCTTTAGGGTCTAACCTCGACATGAGCACCGCTTACCATCCTCAAACTGATGGACAAAGCGAAAGAACAATCCAAACACTGGAGGATATGCTAAGAGCATGTGTGATAGACTTTGGAAATGGCTGGGATAAGTACTTGCCACTAGCTGAATTTTCTTACAATAACAGCTATCACACAAGTATCAAAGCCGCACCATATGAAGCACTCTATGGTCGGAAGTGTAGATCACCTGTGTGCTGGGCCAAAGTTGGAGAAAGTCAACTTACTGGTCCAGAGTTAATCCAAGAAACTACCGAGAAGATTGTACAAATCAAAAGCCGACTACAAGCAGCTCGTGACCGTCAAAAGAGCTACGCGGATAAAAGGAGGAAACCACTTGAGTTCCAAGTGGGAGATAAAGTTATGCTCAAAGTTGCGCCGTGGAAGGGCGTGTTCCATTTTGGAAAACGTGGAAAGTTAAATCCTCGTTATATTGGACCTTTCAAAATTCTCGCGAGAATCGGACCGGTAGCATACCGACTTGAATTACCACAAGAACTCAGCTCTGTGCACAACATGTTTCACGTGTGCAACTTAAAGAAATGCCTTTCCGACGAAACTCTTGCCATTCCTTTGGAAGAAATCCAAGTTGACGAAAGATTGAATTTTGTCGAGAAACCCATTGAAATTATGGATAGAGAAATCAAACGGCTTAAGCAAAGCCGCATCCCGATCATCAAAGTCCGTTGGAACTCTCAAAGAGGTCCAGAATACACGTGGGAGCGTGAAGACCAATTCAAGCGCAAATACCCACACCTTTTCTCTACTTCACCAAGTAATCTTAACTGAAAACCGAGGACGGTTTTCTCTTCCAAGGCGGGGAGGATGTGACACACGGTAAATTTTCACTAAAATTTAACTGATGATTAGTAATTTATTATTACTAAGCCCAATTCATTAAGCATGCATAAGCTTTGCCTGATCATATGAGTAGATGACTCGCATGCAACAAAAATTTCACCACACTTGCATTCATATCATTTATGAATATTTCATTTTGTCTTATGATTTAAATTATAAGACGAGAGGGTATCTCGTTTTCCCCAGTGACCGACACTGCACGCGTACCGACACTATGATAAGGACTAGATAAAGCAAATAACAAAAGTCCGCGACATGGAATATTACAAAGATAAAAATATTTCAGACACGTAACAATAAAATACTACGAAGAAAAAGTTATCAAACAATGAAACTTTGGTCACAATATGACTTCGCAGAACATAAAATGTTTGACACACTATCATTTAAACAATAACTTTTATAATGCTCAAGTGCAAACATACATAAGTATAATGCATAGACATACATTTTATACAATAATTTTTCCTACATACATACACTTACTCAAATAAATTAAAAGCCTACATATACCTAAGTAAAACATTACATGTACAAACCCACCTAGATGCAATATCACTAAAATAATAATCTCTACTTTAAAGACTTGAAATATTGTCTTTGACCCTCTCATCCACTCACGACAAAAACTAGGTACCCAAAATCAGGAAAAGGGAAGAGTGCAATCTTCTCCTTCAACCTATGCCCCTGCGCCTCTCCTAGGCCGAATATCACCAAAAGAAGATAACCCAACATATCCTTCCAAATATTCCTCATCTTTCATACCATATCCATGTAAGTATTGCTTCCCCAAAGCTCTCTTAATGCGCCGCTGCCCTCCAAAGAAATCCAAGGAAGATCAAGTTAACCACAAGAAAGAAATCTTCCACCAATCTATCTTGAGCTTACATCCAAGATTCCCTTGGTTTTGGAAGTAAACCATTTTTAGCTTCAAACAAAGATGCAAGGTGTAAAGGCTTGGTCAAAGACTCCTTCTTAATCCCTTTTTATGCAACTCGAGAGACTAAGGGCACACACAAATCAAATCTCAAACCCACCACAAAAGAATAGTGTTCTTAAGGGTGTTGTGAAACTATTGGGTTGTTGCTCAGATTCGATTTGGAGGTTCGGTTTGTGTGGAGCTCTCGAGTTAGCCTTCGCCTTCGTCATTTTCGCCTCACTTTCATAAGGTTCACCTTTAATTCTTTTCCTTGTAAATGGTTGTACAATAAACTTTGTTAATAAAATGTTAAATGGTGGTATCTTGTTGTGATTCGAGTGTATGAGCTAGGTGTGGTAAATGTGTATAAACTCGTGTTACGATATGTAAGATTGTCACTTTGAAAATTTAATATGGTCATTAGCCTTGTCAAAATGTTTCCTGTCGTGTAGATGGACCCCGAAAACAAAAAAAAAAGTGTTGTGTTCGGGAGGTTGATAATCCTTTGTTTGGTAGATAATATTGGTCTCATTGAAATTTAAGTTGGTTTTAACATCTGGATAGTTGGTACCTTTCCTGTCGAAAATGAAGAATGTGAGTTGTAATACTTTCGAGTAGTACTAGAAGTGTATTGCAAAGCTTGGTGTCTGGAAAAATCAATTTGAACCAAACCCATTTAGTGTGTCGGAAAACATGATAAAATCTTGCCAAAACTTGAGAAACAATGGTTGATAACTTAATACCCTCCGTCTCGAATCCCGTTTTAAAATCATTGTGTCTAGATGGTCATGCATATCTAGGAGAAATACATGTCGAGTGTACTCTTTGCCATTTAACAATGCGAGTGGTTCATACTTGTCATGTTCCGTAAGAGTAAGGTAGTGGACGAGATGAGACCAAGTTGGGTAGTACTCGACTACCATGAGGTTTCGTCACACCTTGCTTTTACCAGCCGTCAATGGTTTAGTCAAGTCTTGTTAGAGACAAACCTCATTCATGGTCAATTTCCTTGCGTTAACTTATTTTCCATAGGTACAACTTGTCATCAAAATAAAAGCATTTTGAAAATGTATAAGTCGACAACCTCCCTTTGGTAGTACCACGGTGACGAGGTCATTTACCCCCACCCCTGATCGAGAAGCCTCGGCTTCACGAATTGGAGCAAGTATGATCGAGCATGTCTCGAGCCATGTAGCACGTTAAGATCCTATAACTAAAGTCGTACTCCTTGGCAACAAGGTTCTGAAGATGAGTAGTTTCTCAAAAATTTGATCAACAAAAGGTAGTAGAAGTTTGTTAGACCAGCCCTTTTCTTTCGTGTAAATCCCCATCAGGCCCAGGCCTAAGACTAGCACTCCATTATGGTATTCAAATCCGGGCTACAGCCCATGGGAAACCTTGGGACGTTCGTGTGAATGCATAGCAGGTCATCGAATAATGCCTGAAGCATTTTATCGGATGACAAATAATGAAACCTGTTCCTGTCTACTCCTTCACTTCATCTCGCTACACATTCTCTAAATGTCAAACATGCAAAAAGTCTTGATACCAATAAACTGGTGCTAGAGTAGTACTACACGAAAACAAACGTTGAAAATGCAATCTACATGAATAAATGTTACACCACAGTTTAACTTCTAGCACACCCGAATATTTGTACCTATGTCAAGTAAATCTCACGTTAAGGACTATATAGTAAGAACAAGCTTTGATAAATAAATAGAGACCACCAATTCATTTTATCATGCAATAAACTTTATCGTCTCCAAATTTAACTTACATGTTTTCTAAATACAATTGGAAAAATAAACAAATACTAGTTTTTGACAATATCATTTTGCGTCGACTAAAATAAGTATATACACATTTATATACTTACTAGTGGAACATTGTAATATCAAACTTTGGATATTAAAACCATATTAGTGTCAATATGAAAAGTATATATACATTCATATACTTACTAGAAAAACCTTTCAATTATTTTTACAAGCTAAAGTATAGTTTTAATACAATTATAAGAACAATTGAACTACTTTAAGTAAGAAATACTTACAACAATAAACTAAAGCATTGCCCTCCTTATCTAGGTCGCGTGTCGGTGCCGCTCCACAACCATCACTAATCCCACATTTGGATTTCACATTTGCTAAGGTGAGTTTCATAGCCCCACTTTTGCTTGATAAATTGTTTTATACATTTTGGGGTGAGAAATATGCAAAACATTTTATGGACCAAAACTATCACATGATTACTATTACGTGGTTTAGCCTAAGCCCTTATGTCCCTAGAGATTGGCCTTTTTCATGAACCGTCAATTCCCCATTGGGAAACGCGAATGTTATAAATAGATCTATTGAGGGTGACTCCTCCGTTCGGTTGGCCATGCTTAGGCCAAGGCGAAACGTATACCATGTCGGAATCAAGTGTTGAGGGACAAAACACTTGCTATGGGCCCCTATATTGTATGACATCTTTTAGCATACAGAAACTGTCGTAGTATCGGTTGCATGAACTTAGAGCTAACGTAATAGACATTCATACATATATCATTATATTCGTTGTAATGATTATATGCCTTTGCTGATGGTCCAAGCTTACTATTTTAACTTAAACCTATGAACTCACCAGCTTTTAGCTGATCTTTTAGCATATTTTCTCAGGTGTTTAAGTTATATTCATGAAGGCAAGGCAAGAAGCGGATGTATGGTCGTAGTAGTATTAAAGAAGTGTTTTTACACAAAAATGATGTTTTTACATTGGGACCACTAAAACGAATGGGATGTGCCCATTTATTTAAACTACGTTGTAAGACAATGTTTTAAATCTATTCTATGAAATCAAACAGAGTATGTATTCCGTTCTTTATTTCTTGTGTTATGATTTACCGATCCCGTAACGCTCCCGAATAACACGTATGCTTCCGCTAAACAAAATTTGGGGGTGTTACAACTTGTATCTGGTTTCTCTTGTAGCGACTTGATTTGACAACTTGATTTAGCGACTTGCTATAACACTTCCATTATAGCGACTTGTCTTATGAAATCCTATTAAAGCAATTTAGTTTTAACAATTTTGCTCAAGCAACTTGTCTCTAGAAAACCTTGTCAACATGATTTGTTACTCTGAGAATTACTAAAGCAACTTAACCTATTTTCTGAGTATTTCAATCCGCTTTTTGTTAATCTGTCATGTATGCTACTCATTGTGCTTATGTCATGAGGTTGCATTAAAGTTGTTTAGCTAACCATGTCTAACCTAACATGCTCTCGAATGCTGTTGTCATATGTGTGATTCTACAGAATTTCAATGGCAGACACAACCTCTTCCGAGAACCTTGCTACTTCTGCTCCACCCACAGTTCTTACAGACAACGAAATTTTTCCAAAAGATAAATGGGTAGAGATAGGCAAAAGCAACTGCTATGTGGACATGGAAAGAACTCAACCAAATCCAATCTTCAGGGTTGCTATTGATATTCTGAAAAACACTAACTTCTTTAGTGCTTTGACCAAGCAATGCGCGATCCCTTCCATTTACCTACAACAATTTTGGAACACCGTTACATGGGACAGGATCACAGCCACTTATTCTTGTAAGCTTGATGATAAGGGATATGAAATCACCTCTGACATTCTCAGTAAGGCCCTAGGAATCACACCATGTGACCCTACTAAACAATCTGTCCCTCCACCTACTGCAGAAGAACTAATAGACTTTCTAAATGATTTGGGTTATCATGTTAACGTAACAAGGGCTTCAGATATCATCACCGGCCACATGTATCAACCTTGGAGAGCCATTGCTACTATTCTCAACCTATGCTTATCTGGAAAAACCTCAGGGTTTGATAAAGTGAGGATACCTATTCTGCAAATCTTGTGGGGTCTCATCAAAGGGGTGAATATTGATGTCACGGAACGTATTTGGGAAGAATTCTCGTTGTCTATGCACACCTTCATCACCGATAGAACAAATGTTCAGAATCAAGCCCAAGGAAGAAAGAGAGTGCACAAACTTGTAATTCCTAGCATAAGATTCTCGAAGCTTATCATTAAGTTCTTGCAACAGACTCATCAGTTTAATCCAAGGAGTGAGTCAGTCCTCCATAAATCTAGTGATGAATTTGTGCTTGGTAACCTCAAATATGTTGCCAGAGGTGTTAATAAAGAGATCTTTGGAATGCCAATTCCAGATGTTCTTCTCACAGATGATATTAAGAAGACTGACTACTTCAGAAAATACAAGAAAAGGGTATCCAGATCCAATGTTGATGACGCTCCCGATCCCTCACAACCCAAGTCTACAAAGTCTACTTCTAGCACCAAATCATCCTCAAAAACCTCATACGCCGCTCTTCCAAAGAAGAGAAAGAGAGAAGCCAGAAAGGGAAAAGATGAAGGTTCCAAGGATACTGACAGAAAAATGAGTTTAATGGATGAAGATGAGACCGCACTACAACAAGGGATTCAACAAAGCCTGGATTCCCTAAACTTGCCTCAGAGACCATCTGTAGGAGGTGTTGTGATATGTGAACCAGTATCAGCACCACAACAATCCGCACCAGCTACACATGACAAAGGCAAAGGGATTGCTGGAGTTGAAGCTGAACAAGCCGCTCACATGCTTCTGACCATCTCTTCTCCACCTCCAAAAACTACTACCCAATTTGAGCTGAAGAAAAGAAGCATTGAATCGTCTTTAGCTCAAGAACCAACTGGAATGGAAAAGGATGTGTCCGATACACAGGAAGATACACTTGCATCTAGTGACACTCAGTCAGAAAGCCTGGAGACTGCACCTTTTACTAAGGAGGTTCCAATGCTTGAATCAGTAAATGAAGAAAATGAGCTGCTGAAAGACCCACGGGAGATCCTTGAGCCAAGATCTGAAGAACACAAGTGCCTAGATGAAACAAACATGTCTACTGGATCTTTATCCTCACTTAAGAATCTAGATGATGACTTTTCATTTGGTGATCAATTTTTGAATGACAAACCCTCAGACACCGAGATTTATAAACAAAATGATGAGAAAGAGGAAGCTGAGTCTATGTATACGGTCAACATCCAGCAAGACACATCTACCATCCCTCCGATGTCAGCACCTGCTCATACAACCGCACTTCCACCACCCGAACCAACTCTAACAACCGCACTCCCACCACTCGAACCTGCTAATGATCCATCACCGGAACCTGCTGTCACAATTAATGACACGGACACTCCACCAGTGTCACCACCTCTGATCTTATCATCTGATAAATTGCTCGACAAGGCAGTGAAACGAATTGAAGCTCTTGAGAGGCACCTGCCTAAATCTATCAACGTCCTCGAGCGTCGTGTCTCCAAGCTGGAGAACCTTAACTTTGATGAAGGAGTTGCAGACGCAATTGAAGCAGAGGTTAAAGATGTTGTTGAATAGGTAATGCAGGATCCACTGCTTCAACAATTTAAAGATTTTCCTATTTCAGATATGAGAGTTGTCCCATCTGAGAAAATGTATGACTCTAAAGAGCATCTGGATGAGGTCCATAAGAAACTATATGTGGCACTTGAAGAATCAATAAACCACGATAATCACTTACAGTTTCGTGAGGATATTCGAGAAAGAGAGGCTAAGAAGAAAAGGAGGACTTTTGTGTTGGAGTCATTGCGTAAAGGTCCTAAATCTCCACCTCCTCCTCCTCCTCCGCCTCCAACTGGAGGAGCTGGAACTTCTGGTGCTGGTGGATCTTCTGGCACAACCACTACACCTCCACCAAAACCACCAACATCTCCTCCAAAACCTTCAAATCAATCCAGTTCATCCGGTGATCAGGGTACTCAGAAGAAGTCTACAGCATGGACCACGGTTGATTCAAGGTTTACACCCACCTTCTCCACTATCCCGGAAGACCAGGTACTACATGAAGAGTCTTATGTCATGGCAGAGTCAGAATCCGATGACGATGATGCATCCACAAAACATATCCCTAAGCCGTCTGAAGATGAGGATTGGTTTGATGCATACATTTCGGGTGAACGCGTTAAAACCTCTAGAGTTGCACCTTCAAAGGACATAACTCAAAGCTGGCTCACCAAAGATAAACCTCAATCTCCTGAACCTGCATGGTCCATTCCCGAGTCTGATTCGATAATCCCTGACAACAATTGGGCTACAACCATTATCTCCAACTATGAAGCTCCAGCAGAAGACTCTCTTCTTCACTTCACAGGGGATATGGGAAGCTTTATGAAGTGGTTTTGTGAGAAGAAGGGGATTTCATCAATCACTCCTAAAGATCTTGAAGGCCCAGCGTTTGAAATCGTCAAAGTCTTCCACTCTGATGCTAATCAGCTCCAATATCAGATGGAAGAATGCCATAAAATGCTGAATGATCAAGTCAGTGAGCAGATCAATCGGTTTGATGTGAACAACCCTCTTCCTCTCGGTGGTGAACCTGGACAAGTGACTATTCAATCAGAGTTCTTCTTCAACCATGACCTGGATTATCTATGTGCTCGAACTACAGAAAGAAGACCAGCTTTATCAATTTCTAAGATGAAAGCTGCAACTTACATAGATCAGGGTCTTGAACAGATGGTACTGGATCAATTCTGGATAGACAAAGAACAAGTGTATGACATTGCTGCTTCGTACGGGATTTCTCATTGGTGGTTCAAAAAGAAGAAATTATACATTGATAGACATGGAGCTAAAAAGAGTCGCAAAGCTGTTCGATCCAAGCTTCGAATTCTAAGTGTTGTTAGTGTAGAGATCTTCCCAATCTATGGCTATGATTATCTGAAGAAAATTTTTCTTCGAAGAGCAGACTTGAAAGATTATGTTATAGAAGAAAACGACTTCAAACATTTGCTGCCAAGTGACTTTGAAGATCTCTATCTTCTGGACCTCCAAGGACATCTTGACCATCTACATGTTCGTGAGAAGAAGGCTCTCTCTGCTGCTGTCAATCTCTGGATCAGAGGATTGGTCATTCGACAAAGAGTTGGTGATTTTCAACTTGGTGTGGAAAGCTACCAGACTCGGGTCAATCTAACAAGACCCCAATGGGGAGCATCTGGGCATGAATTCTGTCACGACTACATAGTGATTGACTCCCCTAGAGCAGTCCTTTTTACTGACAGATACGGGTCAAGAATGCTAATGAGGTTGTGCGAGCTATACAAGTTCAGTGATGGTACGCTCAAAATGGCTGAAGAAGAATTAAATTCAAGGGCAGGAAATCAAACTTGACTTGAAGCCGTGGAACAAAACGAGATTCTGGTCTGATCAGGATTTGAAGAGGTGTAAAGAGTTCATTGCTGCGATCGGACGAAGACTTAAGATGAGAAAGAACTTCCGCAGCCTTGAAAGTTTTGTGGGTGATAGACTTCGTGAAGGTCATTACAAGCTACTTCAATGAACTGAATGAAGACATCTTCCTGTAGTAGTTTGTTATATATTATGATTTGTGTAATGTGGTGATTGTACTATAAACAACTATAACGTATATTGTAGTGATAGGTTATGAATTGTTGTTCCCTTTTAGACAAAAAGGGAACTTAGGAGTAGTCCTTTTCAGATCAAATAAAACCGGACACATTTTTCTCCAACAAGTTTTGTTTCTTACATATTTAAATCACTTGACATCCAAAATCTCAAAGGATTTGAAATTTTTGATCGGGGGAGAAAATGTGATATAAATATGCAATCTGATAAAAGGTGACCAATTTTTCTCAAAGTTCATACTGCTCTCTAATATGTGCTAAACTCTTTTCGAATCTCGACGCATATATTGAGGTGGAGCATTTCAAAATGAAAATAAACTTTCAAGGTACAAAGATTTCTATGTTTTAACATAAAGTACCTTGATTGATCTTTAAATGGTTTCTAAATGGTTGTGTGATCGTGAAAGTTCTTTAAAAAGAACTCTTTCCTCTATGTGAAAAAAATTATTTCAAATATCCTTGCACATATTGAGGGGGAGAATTTACCAAAGAAATTCAAATGGCTTTTTCTACGGAAATTGTGATCAAGGTTATATTTCAAAGATCTCTTGCCTCCATGTGCTAATCAATTTTTAAAATCATATGCACATGTTGAGGGGGAGCATTTCTAAAAGATCAAAACAATTAAGGTACAAAATGCTTTGATATTATATCACAAGTACCTTGATTGATTTTCCAAAATGATTTTTCAATTGGTTTCGAGAAGGAAAGAACAATACCAAAAGACCGACCAATTTACTTTATGCATGGTGTTATAAGGATGGTTAGGTTAGGTATTCGTTCCCACGATCCCGCCAGAGCCGGAGGGATCTACCCAGGGACAATCCACTAGATAGTGTAGAAGTCCTTAGGTATGATGAAAAAAGGAGAAAAGTGAGAAATGGGAAGAGTGCCGACTGAGATAGATCTAGAACTGGAATTAACCCACAAGTATCTAGTAATGAAGTCTCGGTAAGCACTGAAGGGGTTGAAGAATGAAAAAGAAATGGATGAGAAAAGGGTGAAAAGAAATAGCCCTCCAATAATTCAACCTTAGGGCAGAAACCGGGTTCAATTCATATGCTACTGGTGGTTACTAAGGTAACACTGTTATTGAAGACAAGACGTCATGGACCCAGTGACGCACTGCACTACAACTTTCCTAGCTACTCAAGTCTCTCTTAAAAGGACTTGTTTCATTCTCACGGGGAACCTACATTATCTATCGACTTTCTCTTAGAGATGGTTGATATTGAAGAAAGGAGACCCTCTCCCTAGTCTCCGGCATAGGAACCAAATGTGCACTTTTGAGTCTAGAGCCACGAGATCATCAATAAATCTCTTTAGGACACTGTCAATTAAGACTCTCTATTTCACAAAGGGTGATACTGAGATTAACTGAAGCTGATGATCTCAAAGTTGGCTCAATACTCATCAAAATGTGGATCAGCTCTATAACCTCCACTTAATGTACAAAGTAATTGGACCATGAAGAAATCACCACGAAATCACAAAGTCTGAATATTATGATGAATTGAAGTCTACGAGCTCAAGACTGATGATTAAATAGAATGCTAGGATGCAAAATTGTAAATCATGGGGTGACCTCCCTTAGAGGGAGAGTGTTAGGAATTGGAAATTCTATAGTGAAGCCTCGGTCACCCCAAATATAATCTAGCTTAAGTTAGCTCGTAGACATATCGTTTATTACGTTATTTAGTTATTAGCATAGTATAGTCTAGTGCAACACCGTGGAGGAAGGACGGGTCTTTACCCATTGTATGCCTGATCTACAGCCCGATGGAGGGCGTAATACTTTGTATAAATAGCCCTCTCCCTACAAGGGAGAGGGTTGGATGTTCATTTGGAATCTAACCTTCCATGAGTTTCTCTCACTAGAATATCCCACTTTCTCTCTCTAAAACCATATATTCATACGCCCATATGTATTATGTATTGATGTGTTTTTGAAATCCAATATGTTACATAAGTTATTGGGCAATTTCGTTTGAACCTCAGGCCACCTTCCAATTTGCAATCTGGGCAACTAAATGCCATAATTCGGCAATACTTGTTGTACGATCGGGCAACCATAATTCTTAACCATATGATCATAAAGGATAGACTTAACAGCATAAACCTAACAACACTAAGTTTGGCATAGAAGCACTATCGCATGGTTGGCAGCATAAACTCATAATTATTTTTTAAAGGCAACAAACATTCATAACAGGTGGAACCATTCCTTGTGCACTAGCCCTTTTTTTCTATGATCTCGAACCCTCTTTCAGTTTTCGTGATAGAAACACGCTTTGTTAGCTTCCTTCTTTTGAAAGGTGTTGCACTACCGCACCGCATGCCAGCGTCCTCTTCCTGCCATACCATGTTTTTGAAATAAAATTGTGACAAAGCCTGTACCTTGTGCACAATTTAGACGTCCATGGATCCATTCTCATCCGCAAGGTCATACATTCGTCGAACGTCATTGTATGTGTGCAACAATGTTAAACCATCTTCTAGTGCCTTATTTGGTACATCATAAAATAAAGCCCATTTTTTCCCCTCTAATATCATTCAAAACATGATCAAGCACCCTGGTAAATGCAACCCTGGTGGAGCTAAAACACCAGACATTAGCAAGGCGACTGCCTACATAGCGGAGTGGCTGAAATTCAAATTTCCCGTTGTGGTGCACTTTAAATATGACTTCTTTGGTTTCCGCCATGTCCTATAAAACATAAACCCTAATAACAATTTTAATAACTTTTAATTAAATAAATATTTAATAATAGAATATAAAATATAAAGCTGCACAGTTATTTATATTCATGTACTCTATTAATATATGAACGAATAAGGTAACAAAGTACATACGGGGGAGTACAACAAACCTGGATTTGTTTATAAAAAAGAAGAAAAGGACAACGATTTTTTTATTTGGATTCTTCGATGAAAGTCAGTCAGGGTAAGCATCCGCAATGGCAACTTGATGAAAGTTTTTTTTTACTATTCTAATAAGATATTCAAATGACTTGTTCCATTGTGGCAATAACTTTGAAGAAGACTTTTTACACAAACACTTGTAAAGACTTCAAGCGTTTGAAGCTATTGTCAAAAAGCTTTTGTATTTATAAAATTTCATTTTTCACCCAACATTAAATATGCAAAAGCTTTTTGCAGTGGAGTAGTTGGTTTTGCAAAAGCTTTTTACCTCAACAATTTAATTGTATTCAATGAATCAAGTCTTTTATGACTTGATGCATTGGTAATGCTCGAGGAATGTGTGGATGTTGATAGTTGAAGATTATTAAATTGATTTAAAAATACAAAAACCATTTCCCAAAAAGCAACTGGCATCCTTACCTGTAAACAGGTGAAAACAAAATAGCCAAATGCTAGAGTTCACAAAAAAGTCAAAACAAGTAAAATGCAGAGGCCACTTAACTCTTAGTGACCACAAAAAACCCATTTGCAAATACCAATTCTTACAGTTACTTTGGATTATTCACACTATACACCAATTCAAATTGTCAATAAATAATACAGCTGTCTACACAAAAACTAAAAACACCTTTTCATTTGTGAAATTTACCTTTCACTTCTACTGTGATATTTTAGTCAATTAACATTTAGATCAATTAGATTATCAATCATCACAATCATTTACGAAATGCCTTGTTCTTTGTGTCAAGATGGTACATGCACTCCGAATTGTACTAATTTGCATGATTCTTTATTTAAAGACATGATAGACCATTTCAAGAGAATGGTAATTGCTTGTGAGCCGGGAAAGACTTTCCCAATAGAAGGAAATTTTAGAGAGAAACAAGAGCTGATTGATAAGAGGAAGAGAATGATTGAACAACTTCCAGAGTATGAATGTGAGTATGAAGATATGAAAGCGCGTTTCAAGAGGATCGAAGATGATAATGGTAATTTGGAAGCAACGTGTGAAGAGGCGATAACTGATTTTAAGATTTAC
Source organism: Chrysanthemum makinoi (assembly GCA_910596185.1). Classification (NCBI taxonomy): domain Eukaryota; kingdom Viridiplantae; phylum Streptophyta; class Magnoliopsida; order Asterales; family Asteraceae; genus Chrysanthemum; species Chrysanthemum makinoi. The sequence goes on from OU343218.1 coordinate 140,326,050, forward strand.
AAAGATTATAATGCTGATGCTGAAGCGAAGTATGAAGAGATGCAAACCAGTTTTAAGAATTTGAAAGATCATAATGCTGTTGTCAAAGCTAAGTATCAAGAGATGGTTGAATGTGCCAAAAAGCTTATCAACATACTCAAAGAAGTTGCAGCTGATAATGATGATTTTTAGGATTATGAATGTGTTATGTATATGTTTAAGAATGTGCTATTTTGGACTTATTTGGTATGTAAGGTAATAAGTATTTATCTAATTAACAAAGTACTAGATTACTGCATCAAATTTTATGTTATGATTTTATGATATCATTTGTGAAAACATAAATAATCAAAATAATAGCCAATCTCGATATTTTTCACATGCGAATATACTCTAACTAGACTTAATTGCAATACTAAACTCAAAATTCCATTAGTTATTGATATTATTCACTAGGAAACATAAATTTTCCAAACCTCAAGAGTCAAGATGATTCTTTAAAGCCTGCAGTTGAAGAAAAGGAGAATGAAGGGGTGCAGGAAACCACTGCCAGTAATGCTGCATCCACTCCTAGTATTGGAGTAACCACTGCTGCTATTATTATACCCACTGCCAGTTTAGACGTTTCCACTGCATAGGCAACCATTGCTACAATTATAACCACATCAATAACACCAACACCAAAACCAAAAGAGGCTGACAATGAGATTGCCATACAATTGGTCAACCAAAAGCAATCTCACCCTATCCCTGCACCTAGACCTATTGCTAAGAGTCTAAACATTGGTAAACCTGTGTAGAAAGATGTAGTTACTGAAACTGATATTGTAAAGGGTAAAGGGATTGCAGATCCAACTTTGGTGTTTCAAAGTACAGAGGATCATATAGCTTTTGATGAAAAAATTGCTAAAAGATTACATATGGAAGTAAATGCTAAAGAAATTGCTACAGAAAAAGAAAGGGCAAAGCAGAACAAGCCTCTAAACAAGCTGTAGAAGAGCGGTAAACGAAACAGATGTATTTTACCCTACATAATTACGAAAAGCAGTTCAATTTACTCGTAATGATTAACTTAGCTTCATAGTCCTAAAAAGGGTCAACAAAAATCAAAAATAATTCAGGCCATAGAAGGAATCTATACCAACGTCGTAAACAATTGCATAGATGATGCATATAAACCACTCCTTATTAGTCTACAAACTGCCACTAAATTTTTTAATGAACCAAGTAATGTTACATACTTAACTAACGACATCTAAGGTATCATACCCTACATAATTATGAATCAAATACACATAAAAAAGAGCAATGGATTATAAAATGGAATTAACACCTATCTAACATAGGTATTCATCAAATAACAAAAACGATTTATTATAACACAGAACCAATTGGAAATAATCATATGTAATAAACAACGAGAAGAATATTTACGTACCATATTTGGGAACATTTTTTTAAAACTTGATCAATCGAATGTGGTTTGCAATCAACACTGTAGCTTTAAAGATGGTGACATAACTGACGTTACAAGGAAGACAGGGGGCTGACGAAGAAGACGATTTGATTTGTGAAAATAGTACTGCGAGAAGCAAAAACAGAGAAAAACGATAACTATTGATGCTTTTTTGGTCAGTGACTTTTGGATTTTGAATATAAATCCATTGTACTTTTACTATTCAAATGTGTACTTTTTTGTCTAACGTAAAATGACGATAGAACCCTTTTTAAAATTATACGGTTGCCCAGCGCTTTTTAGTTGCCCAAAAAACAATACCTTACACATACGGGACACTTGTCGCAATGTCGACGAGTTGCCCAATGACAGCGGTTGCCCTCCGTCTATATTCAAATTAAAAATAAAAGTGGTCCGGAAAGTGATAAGCCTCAGGGCGCGCGGTCTATTTGCATCATTTTCCCATAAATAAATAAATAAATAAAAATCCTATCGAACTACACCAAGGAAATATATAAAAATCAAGGTTTTTAAGATCGAAATCCTACTTAAGATCGTTTTCGTCTTTGCAAGACCGTGATCGTAAGATCGGGTCGGGATCCTAAGATCATACAATAATGTCATTTTTTTAATGATCTTTGTAATATTATTCAAATATACAAATTATTATATATTATAAATACGAAATTATATGAATGTTTCATGAAAATGTTATCCTAAATTAAGAATATGGAATGTTTAAGAAGAATCACATGTTGTTTTTTAAATTATATAAAAACATAAACCATAAATTTGTAGTTTTTTGTTTGTGGTTCGAGAAAAGTAAGATCAGATCTGAATAGATCTTAAGATCTTATAGTCAAGATCGGGATCCAATAAGATCTTAAGCTTGTTAAGATCCTACGTAGGATCCAGATCGTTTTTGCTTTGTAAAATCGTAAAATCGTAAGATTCTAAAATCAGAATCGGGATCTTAACAACTATGATAAAAACCACGAAATCCCAACTGCCGCTTTATAAAACTCTCTAGCAACTACTCATATTGTAAAATGTAAATTGATGAAAATTTGATAAAGAACCACTTATATTGCTTATGTATTTTGTGCCCTCTATATGTTCATTCCAAAGGGATATTTATAATATCCATATATCTTGCTCAGCAAGATTTTTACATTCTAGAATAACCACATAAGGCAACTCAATAATATAGTAAATAATATAAGAATCAAGCCTCCAATACCCCCCCTCAAGTAGGTACGTGAAGATTATGAACTCCCAACTTGCAAAGTAGATAATCAAATTGTGCTTTCCCAAGAGCTTTAGTGAAAAAATCTGCATGTTGTTCTTTGGTTGAGACATACTGAGTAGTGATGTTTCCACTCACAAGTTCATCGCGAATGTAGTGGCAGTCCACCTGATGTGCTTTGTTCTTTCACGAAACACTGGATTTTGAGAAATATATAATGCCGCTTGACTATCACAATGGAGTGACATTGGTTTCGGATGATGAATACCAAGACTCAGCAAAACACTTTTTAACCATTTCAATTCACATGCTGTCAAAGCCATGGATCGATATTCTGCCTCAACCGATGACTTTGACACAATATGTTGTTTCTTGGTCTTCCATGAAATCGGAGAATCCCCAAGGTACACCACCCAACCGGTGAGTGATCGTCTCGTCAAAGGACAACCGGCCCAATCGGCATCACACAACCCATGTAGTTGCAAGTCACACATGCTTTTCAAAAGGATTCCTTAACCTGAACTCCCTTTTAAGAATCGAACAACCCTTAAAACGGCCTCCCAATGTTCAACTTGAGGATTTTGCATAAATTGTGACAAGATATGCACACTGTAGACAAGGTCTGGTCTTGTAAAGCATAAATAAATGAGACGTCCTACCAATATTCGGTATTGTTCAGGATCCTCGAACAATCGCCCTTTAGCCAATCCCAGCTTATTGTTATGCTCCATTGGAATCTTCGCGGGTTTATCTCCGAGGAGGACAACTTCAGAAATAATATCAAGAGCATATTTTCGTTGGCATAGAAATATGCCATTTTGTGCACGAGCCACTTCAACGCCCAAAAAATACTTTAGAGTACCCAAGTCCTTCATATGGAAACAATTACTTAGATAATTTTTGAATTGCACTATTGAAGAATGATCATTCCCAGATATAACTAAATCATCAACATACACAAGGACATTAAGTTGCATCTTGTTTCGTTTCAAAGTGAAGAGAGAGTAATCGGAGTGAGATTGAACAAAACTGTGGAAAACTAGAAGGGGGGGGGGGTTGAATAGTTTTGCCGATTTTAAGTTAGTTTCAAAAACTTTAGATTCGTTAATATGTGAGATCTTATGGATGTAGAAAAAGTATAGATCTAATGATAAAGCAAGTAAATAAAGTAAAGCAAATGGATAGAAATGACACAACTGATGTATAGTGGTTCGGCTACAAGGACACCTTCCTTGCCCTACTCCACTCCCCGAGTCACCTACTTGAGAGTTCAAGCACTATGTCAACAAACTCCTTCACTTGGCGGAGAAGCCTTCACAACGTTGCTTACACCTTTTTCCTGTACAAAGCTAGATACCGAGTCCATAACACGGTGGACCAAACCAACACGACTATTACACAACAAATATGTGAAATATCAAATACAAGATCTTCGCTACAGAAATCTTGCGGAGTGACAAATCAATCAAGGACCCCTTGCTTGGATGACTTGTAGAATGATCATGATCTCGCTTTAGAGAAGGACCTATATGAGAATCACAATAGAAAGAAAGAAGAACAACTCTCTAGATCAAGTGATCTATATGTTAGAAGAGAATGAGAGTGTTTGAGAGATTTAGTAAGAAGAGGGGTGAGTTAGAATGGAGAAATGGCTCTCTATTTATAGGCAATTTCTTTCACTGTTCCTCGGATCCCACGAATCCCTCCCACTTGGGATCCGTCTAGTGTAATCCTAGGGATCCGTGGGACGCTCCTCTTTGCCCATGGGTTTTTTGGTTATGGGTCATGGGTTATGGGTTGGTCCATGGTTTTTCCTTAGATTCAATGTATCTAAGTATACATTGTATCTAGCCAACTTGGGTATGGATTATGATCCATGGGTTATGGTCCATGGGTTGTGGTTTTTACCCATCCTAATAAACTATTACAAAAAATAATTAATTACAAAATTTTTGTATTTAAATGGTTGTATGTAAATGCTTTACAAAAATAACATGTATCCTTATAATTGTACTTAAGATAACATTATATTTGTTATCAACAAAACACAAAGAGATCGCAAAATATTAATAAACGTTTTTACGGTTTGTTTGTATTAACAATCTCCCCCTTTTTGTTGATGACAAAACATAATGTTATGATGAGTAAAACTTAAGAATAGATGTATGTTTTGAAAGCTCCTAAGTTTTACTTCTTCTCCCCTTTTTTGTCGAAAAAAAAGTTAAACCTTCGAAGAAATAAAAGTGTGGAAAAATTAGTCCACGTATCGCTTACTCCCCCTTGACGGTAGCTCCCCCTAGTTTGGGGCGTCAAGTGAAGAAAAAATAAAAAGAAATCCTACAAAGAGAAATGTTAGTAACATGCTTATGTAATCTTGTTATTGACGAGAATCAAGATAGGGAGCCAAGGTATGTAAACAAGGCCTTGTAATAAAACAACAAATTGTAGTGGTATTTATGCCACCTACAAGGATGTAAAAATAAGAACAAGACTTGTCCTTGAAAATGTCTCCAAAATAAAAACTACTAAAAATAGAAAATAGTAGTAATGATTCCTTCCATGCTTGCATAAGGTTATGGATGGAGGTTTGAATGAGTGGTGGTATTGATGCGATCAAGGATGAGGTTGAGTATTAATCGCATTTGTTAAGAATCGTTGCTCTAGGTTTATTAGACCTTATCTAGGATAATCAATAAGCACAAATAACAATGAACAACAATATGTATGCACAACGGAATAATCAAACTATCATTGTTATTATTAAGGTTTCTTCGTCATCATCATGTGTTCTAACAAACACATCTACAGCCCTAATCCTAGACGATCAACTCTAAGACGGTTACAATCTAACAGGGATCAATGATCCTTGAGGCTAAACACAATAAGTCGACTACATCAAAACACTAGGCATCCCACACCTAGGTTTTCCCACACACACACACCTTTGGTGTTTTACATCTTGACACACATAAACCTAATTCCCTGTAGCTCTTTATATAATAAAGATACTAAGGTTACAAATGACTACAAGGGACTAAATAATAAATACTTCTTTGCCAAGTAGGTCCCTTGTCTTTCTTTGTCATCAATAGTCCTTCATCTTTCATGTACTTTGTCTTATCAACTTTAAATATAGTTCCCAACAATCTTCCCCTAGTTGATAATGACAAAACCAAATAAGCACAAACAAAAGTATGTCATGAAAGATAAACAAACTTCCCCTTAAACATGCAATATCACCAAGGATCTTCAAGTTGCAATCTTCTATGTAAATATTCTTCCCCTTTTTGTCATCTTCAATTAGGGGACATAAGTGAGCAACCTTGATCTTCACAACTACGAATCAATATCATACGTCCAACCCATCCTTCCAATGTCTCAAATTGCCCACCATTAAGTTTTCCGCATCTTTAAATGAATTTGAAACAGTAGAAATCAAAATCAGCAGTAGTAATAACTAGCGATTGTAAAACCTTCACCGAGATGATGCATGCAAATGGGTAAACATTTTAACATTAAGCTTCCCCTTAAACCCATATGTTAACCATTTGAAGAATGTAGGCTTTATGTAATAATTACTGATGAAGAAAACCAAGTATAACCAACTTGATGCTGAAGTAGAACAACCCAAACATGTGTCTTATATCTTGCACTAAAGATGAAATCGAACGTATACCCAATCATGGTGTATAGGGAGACCGCAATCCCTTGACATTAATCACTGAGCACAATTACGTCACTCCTTTAAGTGTTATGTCAATTCTTCGTCACAATTATTGAAGCACGAACAAGTTATCTTAAAAGTGTAAACAGCCACTTTAAGATATAATAAAACACAAACCCAAATAATTCAACTTCATCTTCAAATAGGTGATAAACGCCTTTCTTCGTAATCAACTATGATAATAAGAATGAGCCATGAACCTGTTAAGAACAAAAAACCAAAATCCAAACAGTGTGTGTTGTTAACCAATCAAGCCGAAAACTAAATCGACCTCCCCTCAAATCATTCCGGTGTGTGTAATACAATAACCAAAGCACTCATCATGCTCGACTTCCCCTCAGGCCATGTAACTCGTTATATATAAAGCCTAGCAGACTTTTAACAGTGGAAACGTGTATAGCAGTGGTAACGAGATCTACCAGCAGTGGAAACCGAAAAAGGTCTGTCAGTGGAAACGAGTATGCCTTGCAGTGGAATCGCTAGCAGTTGTTACCAATCGTGCATCAGTGGAAACCAATACCACTAGCAGTGGTAATGAGTGAGGGGTAGCAGTGGAAACGAGATAACTGCTCCTTGTAAATCACATCACGTATTCCATGTCCAGTGCATCAAATCAACCAATGAACTAAACACTCACCAATCAGCAGCAGCTATAAACTTGATATTAAATCATACCATGTCAGTAATAAATCAGAACGTAGCAGCAGATTCATCACGAGAACAGCAGAGTAACCAAGTACCAATCGATCACCTTCTTTTTCTATTGTCTAGGGTTTTCTTTATGCTGAATATAATAAGCATGAATAATAGCAGCAACCAGATATGAAAAACGAGTTGTAGAAAACCCTAATTACAACCAATAGATAGTGTCTGCAGCAGCTTTCAGGCACATATATCTTTTGACTGAGACCTCAGATCAACGATCCCTCCTGTGGAAAGTTAGATGAGTATATAGAGAAGCTCCAGCCAAAATTTCAGCCCGATCCAACGGTTCACGAAAAAGTTATCGCCTCTTGAAAACTGTGCTGCAGAAACATTACGAATTTTTAATCAACTGCGAATTTTTCTTCTTTTCGCCATTCTCTTCGAGATATCAAGAGCCACCCGCTCTGATACCACATGTTAAAAATCGTTGCTCTAGGTTTATTAGACCTTATCTAGGATAATCAATAAGCACAAATAACAATGAACAACAATATGTATGCACAACGGAATAATCAAACTATCATTGTTATTATTAAGGTTTCTTCGTTATCATCATGTGTTCTAACAAACACATCTACAGCCCCAATCCTAGACGATCAACTCTAAGACGGTTACAATCTAGCAGGGATCAATGATCCTTGAGGCTAAACACAATAAATCGACTACATCAAAACACTAGGCATCCCACGCCTAGGTTTTCCCACACACACACACACCTTTGGTGTTTTACATCTTGACACACATAAACCTAATTCCCTGTATCTCTTTATATAATAAAGATACTAGGGTTACAAATGACTACAAGGGACTAAATAATAAATACTTCTTTGCCAAGTAGGTCCCTTGTCTTTCTTTGTCATCAATAGTCCTTCATCTTTCATGTACTTTGTCTTATCAACTTTAAATATAGTTCCCAACAGCATTTCTTCCCTAACTTCTATTGCAATTTCCCTAGTGGATTGGCAATGTTCACAATGTAATTGATGTGGGTAATGAGTATGGAAATCGTTCGGGTTGTTTTGATTTATGAGTTGCGGAAGTTGTGGTGGAAAAATAGGAAAATACGGATCAAAGTCCGGAATGATTGGAAGTAGTGGTGGAAAAGAACCTAGATGTTCTTGTAGTTTAATGGGAGCTAAAGGTGGTGATGTTTCAAGATCATTGAATATTGTGTTTGGAGAAGTTGGAGGTGTCAAAAAGGCTAATTCTTTTTGCTTTGGTTGTTGAGATCTTGTTGGAGTCGTAAGGAGTTCCAAAATAGTGATTTTAGGTGGTGAGTGATTTGGCGATGAAGTTGGTGTACTCGTTGGTGATGAAGGTGGTGCTATAATGGAAGCATCTTGTGGTAAGTTAGTTGATGGTGATGAGTCATATGATGATGGTTTTCCTAAGCAACAAGATCGGATGTTAATCCGTGCGGATATCCTAGAGTTTGATTTTGGTATTTTGGAAGGTGGAAGTACAAAGGTTTGGGTTTCATGATGATGATTGTTTGTACTAGGTGATTCATCTAAAGAGTTTGTGAATGACATGGTGTAGTTTGTTTGTGA
>OU343218.1:140334809-140423631 GCA_910596185.1 Chrysanthemum makinoi
AGATGAGATGGATTATGCAAGCATTTTGGGAGTTATATATATAGAAAAACAAAGCATTGTAATGAAAGCTTGACCCAAAATGTGGATTAAAATCCAATAATTAGATATGAATTTAAGGCATGTGATCATGAGAACACAAGCATTAAAGAGCATACTCTAAAAAAATAAAAAAATGTGGATTTTTCATCCAAAGTGAGAAAAATAGAAGGTAAAAATAGCTTCTGTCTCACGGATCCCACAGATCCTTCCCTTGAGGGATCCGTCCAGCATGAAGGCTGGGATCCGTGGGTCTGGTTGTTAGGTCACTAGTTTTACAACACAAGTTATATAGAAAGGAGATGAGGCGATTGAACAAGCTAAACACACACCCACTCACGTATAAGTGTAACCGGTTATGCAAAGAGAGTGAATGAGAGAAAAACTTGAACAACCAACCTTCAAATGAAGGTTATTACATGGTATTTATAGGAGGGAAGCTAGGGCAACACTCCTAGTTCCCTTCCTATCCTTATTGGGCTTGGGTCAAGCTTATGGGCCTTCTACATAAGCTTGACCTTAAACAAACATAAAGGCCATAATAAAGCTACCTATTACATATGAAATATAAATACTTGAAATACTGTTTAGGAGTGATTCCAACAATCTCCCCTCAAGTATATATGAATGTAAACAGTGAAGGCGTTGATGTAATAGTAGCAGTGACGCCTTCTGACATTCTTCTTTCTTGTGAGAAGAATTGCCTTGATTCGAACAATCTCCCCAGTGTAGAGAGATAGTTATCTTTGAACAGGTTATGCTTTGACGTTATCTTTAACTTTGTTCTTTGATCATTGTTCTTTGTGGTGAAAGTGATAGTATGTTGTTGTCTGCATCGTCTGCCTCAGTGCTTCCCTGCTCCGGTGTCTCCACGTCATTCTTCAACATGCTCACACGCTTTTGACGTTGGAAATCAATATCGATGAAGTTCTTTAAGTCTTTAACTTTGTAGATTCTTTGGTTTGACGAAGAATCATTCTGACTGTTGTGTTGCATTGAGATAGAACTTCCATTAGTGATGATGTTGGCGTGAGCATGAGAAGAATCAGCACGATCATCCCGCTCCGAGCTTCCATAAGAAGAAAACATTTCAAACGGTTAGTAATAAGCGGTTTCCGCCACTTACAAGTTTGAACTTCGAGAGTGTTAACAAAATAGTGTGAAAACACAACTCTAATTCTTACAAAGGCCGTTTCTGAACCGGAGTCCCACAAGTGAGATAACGCGATGTACCGAAGTACATCTACGTTCAGATGAGTCGCCGAGGTACACCGAAGCATCACCTCACGATCAGACCGTTTGAGACACACTCCGCGTAATCCACGGGAGTTACCGAAGTGACTCTGACAGTGGCTGTTTGATGTTGACCCTGGCAGGAGTTTCCATTCAATCACCGAGGATCACAGATGTGAACCTCTCATAAATGTTCTCGACAGATTGCTAAGATCCGTGAAGGACTCGATATGAACCACCGATGATCTTATTAGTTGATCATCAAGTGATTAAATGTCAAGTGTTCCTAAGAGATCTTTTGATGAATCTCGTGGCTCTAGACTCAATAGTGCGTTTTGGTTTTCTGAGCGGAGACTAGGGAGAGGGTCTCCTTCTTCAATACCAGCAATCTCTAGGAGAAAGCCGATAGTTTACGTAGGGTTCCCTGTGAGAATGAAACAAGCTTCGTTTGAGAGAAACTTGAGTGGATAAGAAGGTTTAGTGCATGCGTCACCGGGTCCATGACGACTTTTAATCTTCAATACCGGCGTCACTAAGTGACAACCAATAGCATATGAATTGAACCCGGTGTTGCCCTAAGTTGAATAATCTGGAGGGCTATTTCTTTTCACCCTTTTCTTTACATTTCTTTTAATTCTTCAACTCCTTCTTTCTCCGATTCTCATTTTCTCCTTTTTACAATCATACCTAAGGACTTCTAACACTAACTAATGGTAGTGTCCTTGGGTAGATCCCTCCGCTCAAGGATCATAGGACGGTTTTTCCTAACCTTAGTCACCTTATAACTCCATGACTAACCTATGTTTGCCATTAAAACCATTGTATGAAAAAATATCTCTCAAAGGGTTTGTTAATGAAAAACATGTTTGAACCATTGTGAGAGATGATGTTTTGCATAAATACTCCCCCTCCACATGTGCTTAATAGTTTTAATGGTTAAATGCACAAAGTGAGGAAAGAGCGCGACTTTTGAATTGATCCACTGAAGATAGACAATCCCCGCGAGACACGGTTACGTTGCATAGTTAAAGAGTTACATTGTCAGCTTTTAGGTGACAACTAGCTCTAATAACTACCTTGAAGGTGTAGACAAACCTTGGAAGGTTGTCAAACCCGCCAGAGTTCATGTCTATCAAAAGTTTCTCGAATGGTACATTCTACTCAGACAAGTCCTTTGCGAGACACGTTTACATCACTAGCTTAACTAGCTTGAAATTATTACCCGCCCAGGACAAGTCTTTTCGAAGTTACTAACAGCTTAAGTATCGTCAATTTGTTGGTTAAGTCTGAGGTACACAGATTCATTTGCATTTTGTACAACATATTTCTTATCACACAATTTTCTCCCCTCAAAAATGGCATATTAAAGTGTTATTTTTGAAACGTTTGAGAATAAATATGACCATTTCGAATGTTGCGGGAAGAATGACCACTGTGAACAATTTGTGAACAAAGTTTCAAATACTCCCCTCAACAAGTGATATAAACGGTTGAGGTTTTGAAAGTCTTAAGGGAAAGTACTTGTTCTTTTGAGCAAAACCTTGAAAAGTGAAAGGTTTGATAGGTTTTACTCAAAAGTAAGAAGCTTTCGCTCCTTTATAAGGATTGTGGCAATCAAGCGCACCACGTGGTCCTTTCTTGACCATTACGGGTTGTACACTGTAATGTGTGCACAAGCCATAGACATATTAAATCACACATCCAAAATTATGAAGGAAACAATTCAAGGGGTACCGGGAAGTGCAGTGATGTTCCTGTGAGTGCGCATGGCGTTGAAAGCCGGTGATGTTTCTCCCGGGTCGACCACCAACATAGCTTCCAATCGTCTGAATCGATCCCTTCGAACAACCGCTCATCAATCATGGTGATGATCCTTCTCACATCCCTCCTTTCCCGAGAATTCCGGTTAGACCCAACTTTCAGCGTATATCCTTCAACTCGTATGCTAATCCGTCCCTAACCAGCTTCAAAGTATGATACCCGAATTTCTGAAGATCACTACACGCCATTAAGCAGTTTCTTTGAAGTTCACTGCGGTAAACAACTCCGAAAGGTTTGCCGATGAGCGTATATTGAGGTAGCTGATTGAGATCGGGAAGAGTAAGCATTGGAGGAGTGAGGTTGACACGCGCCTCGATAAGATTCAACACCATCCGGATATCTTCAACACGTTCTTTGATCACAATGCGCCTAATGAAGATGAGAACTGACTTGATAAATTCACGTTGAACTTCAGTCGAGAATTGTCTCATACGACCTCGCACCTTTGGCAAGGTACATGTCTTCGATGTCGTTGAGGGACAAGTTCTCAAAGTCACCCTCGGAGAATCCATAGTCCTGTTCATCTTGTCGTTTGACTATGATATTCTTTAAGAATGTGTAGTCCCACTTAGACTTGAGATCAATGTGTTTGATGGCCACGATGTCCTTAGAACTATACACCGCATGTTGAGACTTCGAACCATGCACTTCAGTAGTAGATTCTTCGGCGTCGTGCCAATGATGAATCCCATAAAATGCATCTTGGTCGTATGCTTGCACGCTGTCAGAAAACAAGTGATTTGCACGTTCCTCGATAGCTATGCAGTTTGAGTAAATAGCCGGTGGGAATGGAAGAGTCAATGATGTAGCGTATTTTCGCGAACCATCGCTACCGTAAGAGAAAATCCAAGGCTCTGTTAAAGAAGTATCGGAAGGGAATCCGTGGTTCGTCTGTTTGGCCAATGGTCGGTAGGGGTTTGGTCCAATCGGTGTAGTATGGAGGGTTGTCCCTTTGTGTGAAGTCAATGTTTGCTTCCGGATTGAGCCAATCCATGTCGTTAGACATAGCTCGAGCGATGTTCTCAAGATGATATTCGACCTCGGCGGCGCTTTCAGAGCTGTCTTTAAGAAGTTGGAATGCTTCATTCTTGATTCGCTTCAATTCGATTTCGCCATTTTCTTCACATGGAACTTTTCTTGCAAAAGTTATGCGTGCTCCAATGTAGAACCGTCTACCAATTCTTGACCTTCATCATGGTAGGGAGTTTGATTGACAAGTGTGGAGAACCATTCAAACTCTTCGGTTTTATCGTCATCTAGCCATGAGACGACTCCAGGCCGAGTTGTCTTCTTCTTCTTTTTGGAAGGCCTTGATGATGATACTGGTTTCTGCACTTGTTTGGGTGAGGTGGGTTGTTGTCGGGGCTCAAGGACCTCTTCATCGCCACCACCCGTATACTCAAAGTAATCACCGCTTTATGAGTCGGGGTGGTAACTCGGAATCGTCCCGAGGTTTATCAATAGAAGACCGAGGTGGAGGAGACTTTTGTTGAGAAGAAGTTCGTGGTGGAGGAGGTGGCATAGAGGTAGATTTACCGGATCGCTTCGACGCTTAGGTGCGAATCCTTATCCTTATCATCGTCATCTCTTGGTCGTTTGGGTTGATCGGTTGACTCCTTGCATGATGATCTGAGTTGAAAATCAAGTAGATTTTCGAAAAATTTAGCTTCATCCGAAGTAAACGCTCCAGATCGCTTTGACATTTGTATCACAAGTTTAGCGATTAACTTCATTCAGAGAGATCGGCTTCTTTGGCCATTGTATTTTTAACCAATGCTACGATGTTAGGGGTGAGTTGTCCGGAAAATATTTCTCTAGTCACACCGGGACAGTGTCGAGAAGAAACTTGTGAGTATGATCTCTTGCCGTCTTTTCCAGTTCCTTTAGGACTTTAGGAACGATATCCTGAAGGTACTTGTTAGTGTAACCTTCGATCATTTCGTTCAGCTCCTCTTTACGATGACTCTTCATGAACTTCTGAACAAATTCCCTTTCTTTCTCCATCTTGTCATGCTCGTCATACATATGTATGTGATCGAAAGAAATTTAGCTTTTGTAGAGCACGTTTTTCTCGACTTGTTTGACAACTTTGTGAATCTGTTTATGAGCTTGAGAAATCCAAGATCGAGGTGGTTTCTTCACAGATTTGGATGATGATTTTGTTGATCTTTTGATGGTGGTGGTGATGAGTGAGATGAAGAATCTGATGAGGAGGGGACATGAGGAGATTCGGGTTCCTTTGGAGGTGCAGAAGTATCCTCCTTGGAACGAGTTGGACTGCTGAGAAGAAAGTCATCATAATCTTCTTCGCATCATGTCCAGCTTTTAGCCTTTTCTTCCGTCCTGCTCCTTAGCTTCTTCATCGCTTTCTTTCTCAGCCTTATTCTTTTCTGGTTCCTCAATGTTAAGATCAGTAGACTCCTTCACAAGCGTTTGTTGTTGCACAAGAGTGGTGGCACCGGATCCCTTATCGGGTTGATTAACCGCATCGGACCGGTGAAGAGTGGACAAAGACCACTTGATCCTCCCGGGCCACCCATTTGATCTTTTGCAAATTCTTCAGCTTTTTGAATTTGTCTAACTAATTTAAACTTCTTCTGTATGATTGATCCAGCTTGCTCTTCTTCTTCTTCAGAGCTTTCATCATGAGACTCAAGTACATGAGTCTTTCCTTTTCCATGTTCGGCTATTGGACTTGTAGATTTAGCTGGAGGAGGGATACGGTTGCATTCAGAGAAGGTAATCTCTTCATCTGTCGGTACCATCGAGCTTTCGTCCACAAGCTTTCTTTGCGGTTCAGGAATTGGGATGGGAGCAGCTTCCTTAGATGGAACAATCCTCTTTGAAGGAGGGTTCCTCTTGGGAAACTTCCTTTGACTCACAAGACTTGCCGTACTTCCTGCACTTCCTCTTTTGGTTCTCCTTACGGTGTTCCAAGATTTTTCGTCGAGATGACCAACTTTGCCTTGTCTAACCGCTTCCGCATACCTTTTGTATGCGTTTCGAGCTTTTCGACATCTTCGCTAGAAGGAAATCTGGTAGCACAAAGACCTTGTTTCTTTGTACACGTTTCCTTGATTCTAACAGATAGAATGGGTTCCGTCAACATGTCGTGATTGTTGGGGTCATTGAGCCTCTTGGGAATGTCGGGATGAAGTCCAAGTGCTCTCTGGATCAACAATTTTGTATATCCGATGTAGGGAATCTTTGAGCCAAGTTTGTTGAGAAATGACATCATGTCATCCCAAATCGGAGCTTCGATAGCGATGTGTTTCTTGTTGACCAATGCCCTGAATATTTGCAGTTCCATGAGCTTAGGGTGCTCATAGCCGCCACGACCGAAAGACTTGGTGATGATGATGTAGAGTGTTCTCCAGGGTTGAGGAATACTCTTAAGCTCTACGTGAGAGTGCTTGGTGATTACTCCCGTAGCCTCGTCATAACCGATATTGATTAAGAATTGGAGAGTGAGCTCTTCAAAGTGTGGCATATAGTTTGGTTGGATCGACATCAGAATTAGGAGAATGCCCTTAAGTCTGCAGGTGTAATGGTGACTTGTTTGTGATTCAGAGTCACCGCCACAGCAGTTTGTCCTTTGACCCTTTCCATAGTGTTCCAGAACTGTTGGATGTAGATCTCGGGAACAGTTGCAGAGTGTGAAAGCATGTTCTGATACGGATGAGTCCTCAAAATGTCAATAGCAATTAAACACGAAGATTCAGAGCAAGTGAGGTTGTCAAAGTCAACACGGAGATTATTCTTTCCTATCTTCATTGGATAGCCATGAGGATAGATATCGGCAATGGAGAGAACTTCGTGTGCATCCATATTCATTTGTTCACCATGTCGTGATCTCGAAATAACATTAGCCAAAAGAACCAACATATCGAAAGACATAATGTTAGTCAACGAAGGTCTTATTGTCTAGTTATTGAATGTAAGTGTCAATGATTGTTACGAGTCCTAAGTCACTTGTATATTCAATAGTCCAATGACGTCGTGAAATGTTTCGTGAGTTAGTTAACTTTAAGTTTTAAAGTTTATTTTATCACTTATTGTTCACAACATATCAAACGATTTCAGTTTATTAGTGACATTTTAGGATTCGTGATGATATGATTAGTTTATTTACAAGTTTGTACACGTAACAATTCATAACGAAGGTATGATCACGGCTTATGCGTAGGATTGGTAAAGTTATGCGTAGACAGGAATGATATATGCGTAGGCGTAAGCTTACGCGTAGGGTCTTAACTTACGCGTAAGAAGTGTTACGCGTAGGAAAATTGGACCTAAAGCGTAAAGCTTATGCGTAGGCTTATATTAACCTTACGCGTAAGGCTACTCGTAAGAGTTGACCTTATGCGTAGAGGTCATTGCTACGCATATCCTTCATAGGATACGCGTAGTCCCATATGTAGAACCTTATGCGTAGACGCTACGCGTAAGACAAATCTTACGCGATAACAAGCTACGCGTAAGGTGATCCTTATGCGTAGATAATAACCTTGATTCTGAATATTAAGTGTTGCAAGCCCGAAATAAAGCATCATATCATCAATGTTAAACACATAACATTCATTTTATGACAGATCAAAACACATTTGGACATTTTAACATTACGCGTAGAACTCATACGCCAGTAGTCTAAACCCTATATCTACGCGTATGAGATCTAGCCATGGAATATGCACCAAAGTTTTTCTGGTATATCTTAGATGTTGTGAGAGCATAATGACCAAGTTTTAACACTTAATTTGCAAGTGAATCAAAATACCCAATCTTAAGAACCTTAAACCCTAATTTCAAATTGTTAACCAATTGTGTTTCGGGTGGTTATAGACCTTGGAAATCATCAATTCATCATACAAGAGCATAACACAACAATCTTTTTGACCAAAACACTTCACATTTGAAAATACCCAATTCGACTCATAAACCCTAATTTTCAAAAATCATCAATTAGTGTTTCAGGGTGGATTTTGATGGTTAAAATGGTATCATTGATGTATTATGAAACGTTTTGACACAATCATTTTAACCACAAACACACACATATTGATTGTGTGTTCTTACGCATATGCGTAGAACACAAATCACGCAGAACACGTTTTAGCCGTAGGATTTTCATGAAATTCAAAACCTTATCTTAAAAACATGTTGTGATCACAAAAACACTTACAAATGATGATCAAAACACGGTTTTCTTGTGTGAATCTTAAGCGTAGGATGGTTTTAGGTATTTTGTAATAAATGAGAAGTGATAGTTAGGTGGGGGTGTTTTATTTAAAATAACTTTAAGTTTTTGACAATTTTGGTCCCTCCACCTATTCCATTTTTCATCCAAAGCCTTTTAACTTCCATTTTTGGTTACCAAATGAAGATTTTAAGAAAGAAACTTGACGACACTCCCCCTCGACTTGAGAAAATAATGAAAGGTTATAAATTTAAGTCCGAGGAGTGTCTTTGAACCAGAAAATGTACCACCATTTGTAAAAAATCAACCGAGATATGATAACATGCAAGTACACAGATGTTTTGAAACAGTGTAAGTTTATTTTCTCCCCCTCAACACTTGATCGAAAAATACTGAATTTTGAAAGATTAAAGTGTTGACGGAAGAAATGTACTTGCAATGTTGAAAGAAAAGTAGATTAGAAGAATATTTTTGTTGTTTTATCATATTTTATAATTTTGTATTTTGTTTTTGAAAAATATTTACAAAAGAGATTTGGTGTTTGACAGGTTTTTAAGACTGTTTTAGGAGATCATCCAATTCCTCTTGAGTCAAACACCTCATACCAATCCGTTGGACCAACTCATTAAACCTAGCGGGAGGCAAGGCTTTGGTGAGAAGATCGCCAATTGGTATTCAGTACTCCACAAAATATAATTCAACAGTACCCACGTGATCCTTGATGAAATGATATCGAAGATCGATGTGCTTTGATTTCGAGTGTGAACCGAGTTGCACGAGATTGCAATTGCACTCCGATTGTCGCAATACATCGGGATTCGGTCAAATACGTAACCATAGTCTTTGAGTTGTGTTCTCATCCATATGACTTGAGCACAACATGCGGACATGGCTACATATTCCGCTTCGGTTGATGACAATGATGTACAATCCTGCTTCTTCGATTGCCAAGACACCAGTTTGTCACCAAGAAATTGTAAAGCTCCAGAAGTGCTTTTCCGTGAATCTAAGCATCCTGCGTGGTCGTCAAAAGCGATTAGTTCAAAACCAGAATCCTTCGGATACCGGATCCCCAAGTTAATGGTTCCCTTTATGTATCGGAGGATTCTTTTAGCCTCGGAGAGGTGGGTTTCAGCTTGGTCGCGACCGATAACGGAGCATAGATAAACGGCAAAGACAATATCAGTCCGCTAGTCGTTAGATACATGAGAGATCCAATAATACTACGGTATTTTGTAGGGTCCACCAATTTCCCATGTAAATCAGTCTAGCTTCTTGGTATGAGCCATTGGTGTGGCATAGGTGTCACAGTTTTTCATTCCAAATTTGTTTAACAATTCAAGGGCATATTTGGAGTGACTCAAGAAAATACCACGGGGTGATTGATGAACTTGCAGTCCGAGAAAGAATGTAAGTTCACCCATCATGGACATTTCAAAATTTTTCTTCATTAGTTTTGCAAAAGCGATTGAAAACTTTTTATGTGTAGACCCAAAAATGATGTCATCCACGTAAATTTGAACAATTAAGATATGTTCCCCGTGATATTGTATAAAAAGAGTTGGGTCAACCGAACCTTTGGTGAAATTATTAGCAATGAGGAAAGATGATAGCTTATCGTACCATGCCCGAGGAGCTTGTTTGAGACCATACAGAGCTTTGTTCGGTTTGTAGACATGATTCGAAACTCGGATCAACGAATCCATCTTGTTGGCTAACATAAACCGTTTCTTTAAGTTGTCCATTGAGAAACGCAGTTTTGACATCCATCCGATAGACCGTTATATTCATATGAGCTGCGAATGCTAGAAATATCCGAACGGCCTCAAGACGAGCAACCGGAGCAAAAGATTCTTCAAAGTCTAATCCCTCTTCCCGACGATAACCCTTAGCCACCGGGCGTGACTTGTTTCGATGACGTTCCTTCAAAGATCCAATTTGTTTTTTCAAATCCATTTTAGACCAATGACGTAGACTCCTGTTGGTCTTTCAACCGATTCCCATACTTCAAGACGTTTGAATTGGTTGAGTTCTTCTTGCATGGATTCAATCCAGCTGTCTTTTGTCATTGCGTCTTTGATGTTTTAGGTTCAGATTGGCAGAAAGTGAGTGCATAAATGCAATGTTCACCGTCTGTGTGAAGACGTTGTCTCGTAACGACCGGTTGATTCGGGTTGCCAATAATGTTTTCCAGAGGATGGTCTTTCGTCCATCTATGTGTGGAGGGTTGATGTTGGTATACATTGTGCGATTCTGAGGATTCAAATGGTTTGTTGAAGATTCCGCGACATCCGGTGCAGCAGTCTCATTAGCAAACGGGTTGAAGAACGCATTTGGATCAAAATCTGCAGTGGGGGTATTTCATTCGAATATCATCACCGGTTCATCATTGTTGGAAGCGGTGTGTTCAACTGTTGTGTTGGAGTCAACCGGTGTAGGTGCTTCTTCAACAGAGTTGTTGTAGCAGTGTATCGTATAGGAATATTATCGTTGTGCAAATGGATACACCGAGCACGCTCATCAATATCGCCACTGAACAAAGGAGCAAATAACCTTTCCATTTGGTGACGAGTAAGTCGAGGGCTTTCTTCACCGATGATGGGGTTTGAGGGAAGTTTAAGCGGTTGTGACCGGGTTCTAAGTCTGTTATACTCGAAGCCATTTCGAAGTTCATCGAAATGAGCATGAATCGTTTCCATCACCTGCTTTGTACGACGATTCCAGATTCGGAAACCTTTGGAATTATCACAGTATCCGATAAAGACTCCAATGTCGGCTTTGGCTTTGAGCTTTCCAAAGTCATCACGATCATTATTCGGATAGCAAAGAGATCCAAATACATGAAAGTGTTTTAGATTCGGTTTTCTGTTATGGACAAGCTCGAAAGGTGTTTTGTTGTGGCGTTTGGTGATCATAGACTGGTTTTGAGTATAGCATGCAGAGATACACTTACGCCCATAAGTAATCTGAAAGTTTAGCATTAATTAACATTGTTCTTGCAGCTTCCACTAACGCTCGGTTTCGCTTTCAACAACTCCGCTTTTGTTCGGTGTACGTGCAATAAATGTTTGATGCTGAATTCCCACTTTCTCATAGAATTCACGAAGGGTTTTGTTAACAAATTCAGTTCCTTTGTTGCTCGATGATTCGACGGTGTTGAGCTGAACCCGTATTTTTGTGAGAAAGGTGATGATCATTTGTGGAGCTTGGTCTTTGCTACGAAGAAAGTAGACCCAAGTCCATCGAGAGTAGTCATCAACAATTACTAAGATGTAGCGTTTGCCATTGATCGCTTTGCACGCGATCGGGCCACACAAATCCATGTGAAGAAGATGAAGCACATGCTTTGAGAGTCGTGGTTCCACCTTTGAAGTAAAGTGAGCACGAGTGCTTTTCCCTTGTTCACAAGCTGAGCAAAGGTGATCTTTTGAATACCGGAATCGTGGGAGTCCTTCAAGTAGTTTGTGTCGAGCAAGGTTGGTGATGGTTTGAAAGTTTAGATGTGAGAGACGGCGGTGCCATAGCCAGGATTTTGTTGATGTTGCCTTAGAAAGTAAGCAAATGGGAGAGGAAGCAACCATGTCTTGCATAGAGATAGTGTAGAGACTAGAATTACGCGAGCCAGACATAAGGTCATTTCCTTGTAGATCACGAATGAAACAAGTTTTCTCCCGAAAAGCAACCTCCAAATCTCCATCACAAAATTGACCCATCAAAACAGATTGTGACCGAGGCCTTCCACATAGTAAACCCCGCTAATTTCGATGTTCCCATTGACATAATCTCCGTAGCCCATGATAGCTGCGAAGTGATCATTCCCTAACCCGACAGCCAATGAACTTTGCAATAAAGTTTGATAACATTTAAGATTGCCTGTCATGTGTCGGGAACATCCGCTATCAACAATCCAGAGAATGATCGACACCGCATTACACAAAGGCGACACGGATGGAATAGAAGTAGATGTGGAACCCGAAATGTTAGAGGGTTCCATAGCAGCTTTAGTAGATATACACACATCAATAGCTTTAGGTATCCACTTAAATCCTAGTGTGTTATATATCCATTTATGCCATCTATAACTACTCTTTGCTTTAGTCTTAGTGAATTCACTAGGTGGTACTACATTCCTAGGAGGTGAAACTGAGCTACAGGGACAAAAATGCGTTTCTTAGAATCTAAAGATGGCGGTCTACCAAGCACAGACTTAGAAAGATTAGTTGGCCTAGAGGTATTCCGGTTCTTAGGATTCCTTAAACGAGAGATTATAGCTTTAGCAACACATTTATCATGGCAATCGGAATTCATACTTTTACCACAAATAACACAAGGTGCATCGGACTGAATATCAAAAGTACTTAACGGTTTAGCATTCGTTACATCACTATTTCTATTACATTTGCTAGACGCAATATCTATAGTGGAGGCAACGTGTGTCTTATTCATAGTCCTAGGGTGTTCTTCTACTTTAGCATTCTTGATTGATCTTTTCTTAGGTCGCAACTTCCTATTCTTCGATTGAGTGCTCTTAGGTTGTGAAGTGCGGACGTTTGGAAAAGGCTCAACTATTCTGCTTCAAGAGAAGGAAGCACGTTTGCTACTTGTGATTTGGCAGTAGAGATTCTAGGTGCATGAGTACTAAGTGTTACGGGGCTAATCTCTTAATGATTGTTGGTGGAAGTTGTTCATACTTTCCTAACATTCCTCTTAACTTGATGATAGTGTGAATCGATCTTGATTTTCAGACCGAACATTTCCAGCAAAATGCATAACTTCTTTAGTGTGTGCAAGATAATGATCAAGTTCATTTGATGCTTCATCACGAGTCTTTTGAGTAAATCAAATATGACACCATATTCCTTTTTAACTTTTACAAGTTCTTGTTCATATTTTGAGATTTGACACTTAAAAGACACGCTTTGATCATCCAGTTGCTCAATTTTAGAATCGAAGGTTTTGCACGAATGGCGGTTGATTTTGTGTTGGAAAGCAAGTTGTTGATCGTGAATATCTTTTTGACACCAATTAAGACGACGTATTGCATTTGAAAGTTCGTTTGACAATCGCTTTGTTTTCAACTTTAAGGACTCGACCAAGCACATTATCGGTGTTCTCAACATTTACCACGAAACAAGATATCGCCAGAGATATTATCAAATGTATATGACAAAGAATTCAATAACACAACATTTTGAACATCCGCACAGATAACATCTTCCAAGAGTCGATCAACATCTTTTCTTAACATTTTCTTTTTACGCTTAGTGTTTGAAATAGATGTTTCGTTTTCTCAAAACGCTTTTCATGACCCCAAGTTCCTTATGAAAATCCTTTTCCTGTGCAATTGCACAACTTTTCAAGTTTTAACATTAGGTAAAAGATTTTTCGAAAAATGTCTCTTTGTTCTCGCGCCAGAGGCGATTGAAAATGTTCAACTTTGATTTCAGGTTGATATTCTATCTCATGTTGTAAAATTTTGAGGTCAGCCATGAAAATGTCAAAATATCGAAGAATTTTTCGATTTTCGGGTTGTGAGTTTACTTCACTAATGGAAGGTAAAGGACCATAAGTTTGTGCAAAGTCTGCTTTGGGATTAACAATAGAAGACTCGTGTGTTCGATGATAACTCTTGGTATGTTGGAAGAATCCGTTGGTGTGACGAAAGTGACCGGTTTAGAATAATTAAAAGGTTTGTTGTAAACAACAGTTTTAAATTTTGATCGACTCTCGCCTTACGCATCTAATTCCTCTAGACGATGATATTCAACAACATTCATAACAGAATTATCAATTTTATATTGTGCACCGGAAACTTCGTGATTTGGTTTGAATGATTTTATTGAAAGCTTAGGTTTGTAATCAGCAAGATTCGGTCCATATCCATTTGGATTTGGTTTTAAAGTAAACTTTTCAATGGTTGTGACCGACTCGCCATGTTTGTAAACAACAGCTTTAAACTCTTTAAGTTTGTTTTGCAAGCCGATGATTTCTTCAAGATGATCATCTATTCGTTTAGTTGAATGCTTTTTGTATGCAGAGAACTGTTTTTGACAATTTAACAACTCGGCCTTAGCTTTTTGATTTTCCAAGGTGAGAGCGTTAATTTGCTTTTTATGTTCATGTTTCAGATTGTTCTATTTCGCACAACAAAGCATTCTTCGAAGCGGCTAGATCACGCATCTGACGTTCTAAATATTTTTCGTTTTGATAAGATTTGGCAAAGGCCGCTTCAAAACCGTTTTCACGTTTTTCTTGAGTTTTGAAAAAGTTGAGTTGCTTTTGTAAACATTCAAAATCCTTTGTTAACAGCGCATTTTTACTTTTCAAGTCCTTGATTTAATGCATAACATTCTTCCATTTTGATTTTTGGTCTTGAAGTAACGAGCAAAATCCGGATGAGGCAAAAGTTCGGTTTGTTCAACGTGAGTCTCAACATGATCATTATTTAGATCCTCAAGTATGACCACAGAGTCAATTTGATTATCAAGGGAAACCATTTGGTCATCTTGATCGTCAAATATAACTACGGGTCTAGTTGAAAATCGTCGAATGAGATGTGGATGACTCATTTTGAACATTCGAGCCTTGCCGGATGGATGTTGGCGGAGATATGAGATCGAGATAAATATGGTTTGTTCGGTACCGAGACAAGCCATCGATGTCATACACTGGGCTGTGTCACTCATGTGTAACGCTCATGCATATTAGCCATCAACATAACATGCATTGGCCCGCAAGTCCTCCATATCATCATCGAGTCAAGATTTGCCATAAAGCTCTGTTCTTTGTGCGTGAGAGTTCCACCAACTTCATCCTTAAGAGCCAAAAGAAGAGCCTCTTTGAAATAAGCACTGCCCCTTAGTCCTTGGCTTTGGGCATGCATTAGCCAGGTGTCCCTTCTCATTGCGGTTGTAGCATCGAAGACCATTCAACCCATGCTTTGAGCATTTCCTTGTTCCACCACTTGAGCTCTGTTGTTATTCCTACCCACAGCATTAAACCCTTGACCACCGCCCATCGGACGACCATAATCACGATTCTGAACTTCAACACGTCCATTGTTCACAACAGCTTGAGTCCGTGTGTTAGATGAGGAACGAATCCGATTGTTGGATTTGTTGGTATAACGGCTAAAGGCATTAGCAATCATAGCAAATCCTTGTTGCAATGCTTGGAACGGATCGGATTCCTCATTAGCTTCAGCGACATATGCTTGAGCAATGTTGTTGTATGGAACCAATTGATTTTGTTGAGGTTGTTGTTGTGAAGGTGTGTTTGAAGCATTTGGTTGAGTTGCTGGTTGAGAGGGATAATTCTGTTGAGCATACAAGGCAAGTTGTTGATTTTCCGGATGTGTTGGTGGAGCAATTTGAGCACGGAGAATCCTTTCCGGATCAACTTCCTTTTCATGAGGCTTCAAGTAATCATACAACAATCCATAGGTAGAATGATGCATGTTCTTCGCTTGACGGAGAAAAATGACATACTTCTCCCATTCAGGACCAAGACTACTCAGGAACTTAGTATTCACTGCAATTCTTGGCATGATGATGTTGTGTTTATCCAAATCATTGATGATGTCTGAGAATCGATGATGATAGGACTCTAGTGTCTCTCGTGTTCAATCATGAAGTATTCATAAGCCAAGTAAATTTTGGATTCCAAATCCTCTTGATTGAGTACAGATCCTTCCATAAGAAGACGAATATGATCCCACATTTTTTGTGCGGTCTTTTGAGCATCAACACTACGAAGAATTGGGTTTGGTAATCCTAAGAGGATGTATTCCATTGCAAGTTCATCAGCTTCATAGTGTAGAAGTTCTGTAGGATTTAAATCGCAAGAGCAAGGTTGGTTTGTTCATCTCTTGGTGGAATGGCATTTGGATCTCCGGGTACAATGATAGTAGGCATCTCAAATGGACCTTCTAAGATAACCTTCTTTAAGAACTTTCCATGTGGCTTCTTTAGATCACAAAACCTAAAGAACCTTATCACCCATTGATCGTAGTTTCTGGAAGTGAGCATTGGAGGTCTATCAAGTGATCCAGCCTCATGAATTGATTGTTGGCCGCTTAAAGCTTCACACATCTTTGCAAACCAAGTGGGTTCCTTCATAGTGTTCCTTGATGGATGTTGATTGAATTCATTTGTGTATGGTTGAACTTGAAGACTTGGTGGTGGTTGAACCATTTGAGGTTGTGGATTTGCAGAAAGTTGTGGAGTATGTTGTTGATTAAATTGTTGTTGATAAATTGCTTGTTGTTGATTCCATTGCTTATGTTGTGGACTTAGTTGTTGTTGTTGTTGAGGATAAGTGTAAGGGAAATAGTTAGAGTATGGTGGTTGTGACATGTTGATAAACTTGTGTTGGTAAAAATGGATCTTTGTAGTCGAATGAACCTTTGTTGATGAAGTGTCCTTAGGCGTAGAAAAGACAAGAACCAAGTAGCACTTATGCGTAAAAACACCAAAAGTTACGCGTAACAATGAGGAGTTACGCGTAGGTTTTAGCTTACGTAGTAGGAAAAAATCTAAAGTTATGCGTAGACAACAAAGTTAGGCGTAGAAACTTAGGCGTAGGATTAGCTTATGCGTAAGACAAGGCTTAAGCGTAAGAAAATCTTAGGCGTAGGATTTCTACGCGTAAAGTTGAACTTATGCGTAATTTTAGGGTTTTATCCCAAATGATCTTTTACACTATCACATTGCAAAAGATATCCAAAGTCGGCGTATTTTCAGACTTATCCAAGTAAGAAAACACGGAATAAACCAGAAAAATAAAGATCAAACCAAGGAAAATCTTACGCGTAATTTTAGAGTTTTGATACGCGTAGGATTACTCGTAACTTTGATTTTGCCCAAATGTGTTTCTAAACCGGATTTTTGTTATGGAATAGCTTCAATAGTACCAAAAGAACACAAAAGTGTGAATTTTGATGTACCAAAATCGCTAAGCGGGTTACGCGTAGAACGACACCCACGAACAAAAACAAGCTTAAAAGCGTAAATCCACGCGTAAAGTTTGAAACTTTTTGCCAAAAACAAGTATTTTAACACCTCAAAACATTGAAAGTACAAGAATCTTGGATTAAAAGGTGTAAAAAACGAGTTTTTAAGATAACCAAAGATGCGTTACCTTTACGCGTAAGATAACCAAAACCAAAACTTCAAAAACAAACGAGTACACCCAACTATTTGGCGATTGATACCACTGTTAGGTCACTAGTTTTACAACACAAGTTATATAGAAAGGAGATGAGGCGATTGAACAAGCTAAACACACACCCACTCACGTATAAGTGTAACCGGTTATGCAAAGAGAGTGAATGAGAGAAAAACTTGAACAACCAACCTTCAAATGAAGGTTATTACATGGTATTTATAGGAGGGAAGCTAGGGCAACACTCCTAGTTCCCTTCCTATCCTTATTGGGCTTGGGTCAAGCTTATGGGCCTTCTACATAAGCTTGACCTTAAACAAACATAAAGGCCATAATAAAGCTACCTATTACATATGAAATATAAATACTTGAAATACTGTTTAGGAGTGATTCCAACACTGGTGTTTCAGGCAGCATAAAATTTTCCTTTTGGAAACATTTTTTCCTAGTGTGTGCCTATATGCAAACTATTTGGAGTTGCGGTTATCTCGACTCCTACGAAAAAAAGAAAAATAAACTAGAAGTGGAAAAGTATCCTATTGAGATAACCCGAAAACACATATTTAGTACTTGAGTACGTAATTTTATGTTTATCAATGCTCCTAATTCATTGCCGCTTAAATGAATGTACCCGAAAATACATATTAGTTATGTATCTCCTTTAGCATTCACAAGACATGAGATGCAATGAAAACGGGTTTTTACTTTGTATTAATAATGAAAAGCGATTTGTCCTAGACGTGAGAAATTGCTTTTGTGAAATTGATATGGGAAGGTATCATCCTTTTAGAAAACATTTTGAAAAGAGGTTTTATTTGAAAATGTGTATGTAATTATGTGTTTACAACTTGTATTTATAAAGAAAATAAGAAAACTATAAGTGGAAAACTTATCTTGGGTTTTGAAAATTCCCGTATTATTTGTGAGTTATGCGTGAAATAGAGATCCTAGACTCAGAAAGAAGAAGGCTAGTGTTTACATACCTTGTAGAGTCAAATAAGTTACGACGTTTGTTCCATGAGACCAAGACCAAGACGAAGTAGGTTGAATTGTTCCGCTTCAACGGTTTGGTGAGGGCGTCGGCTATGTTGTCTTCGGATGCTACCTTCTCAATAGAGATGTTCCCTTTTGAACATTGTCTCTTAAGAAGTGATGACGAATCTCTATATGCTTTGTGCGAGAATGCAATACGGATTCTTGCTTAGATCTATGGCACCTTTGTTGTCACATAGAATGGCTATGTCACTAAGATGAATGTCGTAGTCGACTAACGCTTGTTTCATCCATAGTGCTTGTTGGCATGCTTTGCCCGTGGAGGCGTATTAAACGCTTCGGTTGTTGATATTACAAGTGCCGTTTGTTTCTTAGAAAACCAAGATGTTAAACAACATCCCATGAAAGTACATACCCACTTGTACTTTTTCTATCAACGTAATCACCTGCATGGTCAGAATCTGCATATACAATTGTTTCTACTCCGGTGCCCTTAGGATACCATAATCCTAATTGTGTTGTACCCTTAATGTATCTAAATATCCTTTTACGGCTTCTAGGTGTGATGTTTTAGGGTCTTCTTGAAACCTAGCACATAAGCAAACACTAAACATGATATCCGGCCTACTTGCCGTGAGGTAGAAGAGACTACCTATCATGCCACGATATTTAGTATTATCGACGGATTCGCCGTCTTCATCTTTTGTGAGTTTGGTGTCGGATGACATTGGTGTCCTAATTGGTTTTGACTCTTCTAGACCGAATTTCTTTAACATCTCCTTTATGTATTTAGATTGATTAAAGAAGATACCATCTTCTACTTGTTTGATTTGTAGACCAAGAAAGAAACTAAGTTCTCCCATCATACTCATCTCGAACTTCTCATGCATGATTTTATAGAAATCATCACACATGTCTTGACAAGTGGATCCGAATATAATATCATCTACATATATTTGCACTATGATTATATGTGACTCTCTTTTCTTAGTAAAAGTGTGTTGTCAACTAACCCCATGGTATAGTTGTGTTTAATTAAAAATGACTTGAGTCTATCATACCAAGCTTTTGGAGCTTGTTTAAGACCATAAAGGGCTTTCTTTAATTTATACACATGTTTGGGTTTTCAAAATCGATGAAGCCCGGAGGTTGAGCTACATATACTTCTTCATTAATGAAACCATTTAGAAAAGCTCTTTTGACATCCATTTGATAAAGCTTTAGATCATTAGCACAAGCATACGCAAAAGTATTCTTATAGACTCTAATCTAGCCACGGGGGCGTAGGTCTCATCAAAGTCTATTCCTTCTTGTTGGTTATACCCTTGAGCAACGAGTCTAGCCTTGTTCCTAGACACTACTCCGTTTGCATCTAATTTGTTTTTGTAAACCCATTTGGTTCCTATTATGGTTTGATTACTAGGTGGAGGGACAAGTGTCCAAACATCATTAGAAACAAATTGATTTAATTCTTCTTGCATAGCCATTACCCAACTCTCATCTTTTATGGCTTCTTGTGTATTCTTAGGTTCTATGGTTGAAACGAAGCAAAACAAGCTACTTTGGTTTTGAACTTGAGATCTTAATGTTCTTTCGTTTAGCTTTCCTATGATCTTATCTACGGGGTGATCTTTGGACTCTTTAATGTTTATGACTTCATCATTTAAAGGTTCTTCTTCTTCATTTATCTTTTTCTTTATTACTATAACTTCACTTTCTACAATCTCGTCATCGACAAGAGGTGGAGAGGGTTTGGGTGGACTTTCATCAAATTTTATATTTAATGACTCTTCTACCTTCATTTTTTCTTTGTTTAATATGACGTAAGCTTTGCTATTTGGAGAGTAACCTAGAAAGATACCTTCGGTTGATTTAGGATCAAATTTTGTAAGGTAATCTTTAGTGTTAAGAATAAAACATTTGCTACCAAAGACTCTAAAGTGATTTAACGTAGGCTTTTTGCCTCGAAGTAACTCATATGGAGTTTTACCTAAGATTGGTCTAATTAAGACTCGATTGAGTATGTACGTTGAAGTATCAACGGCATTACACCAAAAATTTTGAGGTATGGATTGTTCATTAAGCATGGTTCGACTCATTTCTTGTAGGGTTCTATTCTTTCTTTCTACTACCCCATTCGATTGTGGAGTCGTGGGCCAGAAGTTGTGAGTAATACCATTAGCGTCACAAAAGACTCCAAATTTCACCTCATTATCGAATTCCCTACCATGATCCGTCCTAATAGACACTATAGGACTTCCTAGTTGTCTTTGGATCTTTTTGCTTAATATTTCAAAATAATTAAAGGTTTCCATTTTGTTCTTTAAAATTTTTGTCCATGTATACCTAGAATAATCATCCACTATGACCAAAGTGTAGTAGTTGCCTCCATAACTTTGGATAGCGGATGGACCAAATAAATCCATATGTAGTAATTCTAGACACTTAGTTGTAGACACCATGTTTTTAGCTTTATGACTAGAATGAACTTGTTTTCCTACATTACAAGCATCACAAAAGTGATGTTCATATTTTAACTTAGGTAGATCTCTTACTAGATCTTTGGATGATAGCGATTGAAGAAGTTGCATGTTGGCGTGACCCAATCTTCGATGCCATAAGGTCGTAGTATCATCCATAGAGGTAAGACATAGTTTGTCTTTAGGTTCATTACCGATTTTAATGACATAGACTCCATGTTTCCTAATTCCTCTTCCTATGGTTATGCCATTTTTAATATCTTACTACCGGTTTTGGTAAAAAGTACATTGCACTTTTTATCACATATTTGTCCTATACTTAAGAGGTTAAAGTTTAGGTTTTCTACGTGACACACATCGTTAATGGTTAGAGATTTGTTAGAAATCGTACCTTTACCGATGATTTTACTTTGCTATTTCCAAACACCACATTACCTCTATTGAAGGATTCATATGTGGAGAATAGATCCTTATTGCTGGTCATGTGCCTCGTGCACCAGCTATCCTTGACCCATTCATCCGGGTCTAGGTCGACCTTTAAGCACACCTAAGAAAACAATTAACTCAAAAGTTTGGTCCCCATTTGTTCATGGGTCCATTAGTGTTAAACATTCCATTCATGTTAGACATGTATGGATAAGATGAGTATGCATTCCATGGAGCAAAGTTTCGAAAAGAAAAACCATTTTGCATATTTGGGTTCCATCCCATTTGATGGTTACTTCTCGGGTAAACATTATTAGGTCTCCTAGATGGATTAGGTTTTGAAAATGATGGAGCTTTGTTTCTTGCAAAAGTAGGATTATCTTTTGGAGGTGGTTGTCTAGTGGTGACATGAGTTGGTTTCTTCCTATTGACGATAACAAACTCAGTTCTAGATGAAGAAGCTATGTTATTACCACTGTTTGCTATAGCGACCAGGGGATCCCCGGCTTAACACTAGCCGGTTCCCTTTTTTAGGGGATCCGTGGGATCCGCCACAACAGTGGCTGGTTTTTCTATTGCCTTAACAAATTGTGTTTGTTTGTTTTCACTAGTTGATGGATCAAGTTGTTGAATACCTAAACCTTTTTGGTTGTTACCGGTTTTAACACTATCTAATATCATATCTAAAGTATTCGTACTCATTCTAGCAATTTTAGAATCTAGTTGATCAACTAGTGTTTGAAGTTGAGCATAAAGTTCACATTCACCACTTGCTATTTTACCCTTTTCTAAGCGTTTTAGTTTTGCTTTTAATTCTATGACTTCTTTATCTAAGCGTTGGTTTTGACTCTTTAAAAGCTTGTTTTGTTAATTAGTTTTAAGCTAATATTGCATAGTTTGTCATATTCATTATGCAATGAGTCGTCATCAAGTGATGAGCTACTATAGTATTCGTGACATACCTCGTCATTTGCCATGAGACAAATTTCTTCGTCCTCCTCGTCGCTCATTCCCCACGTCTGCTCACGAGCGCCTTTTGATCATCCCGTTTGGGACACTTACTAATAAAGTGGTTTGGGTCCCCACATTTAAAGCAAGTACGATCATCTTTTGGCTTCTCGTCCTCTTTGCTTTTCGAAAGCCTTTCTTATCGTCATACGGTTGTTTGACGTATCTTCCCTTCCTTCTAAAGAACTTTTAAAGTCCCACACGCCATAGCATACTCCTCGTTGTCACTACTCGAAGAGGAGTTCTCTTCATCGCTTGAAGCCTTTTTGGCTTTAAGGGCAAGAGATTTGTGTTTCTCTTTCACCTTTGAGGCTTCGGAGTCTTTAGCAAGGACAAGCTCGTAGACTTTTAAGTTTCCTATGAGTTTATCAAGGGTGAGGATTGTCAAATCTTTTGACTCTTCGATCGCCGTCACCTTGGATCTCCACTTCAATGGAAGTGCCCTTAGATATCTCCTAACATGGTTACGGCTAGAAAAGGATTCATCAAGTGCTTGTAAAGATGTAATAATAGTATTAAAGTTAGCAAATGAATGATCTATAGTTTCCTCATCCGATATTGAAAATTGTTCATATTGTTGAACAAACAAATCAATTTTATTATTTTTAACTTGTTGGTTACCTTGATGAGTTACAACTAAAGAATTCCAAATTTCTTTAGAGGTTTTAAGCATAGAAATTCTTTCGAATTCCTTTTTCGGTAAAGCATTATATAAAACCATTTTTGTTTCACTATTTTTAGAAAGCTTTTTCTTCATTTCATCATTTAGTTTATCATGAGGTATGTTAACTAAATTCCCTTTATCATCTTTTGAGGTAGCCTCAAAATCGCCTTCAATAATAATGTACCAAAGATCAATATCTTTAGACTTCACATATGTTTTGAATCTATTTTTCCAATATATAAAACCATTAGTTTCAAGTAGTGGTGGTCGTTGCATAGATTTCCCTTCCTTATAATTTTCAGAACCCATAGTGATTGAATAGTTTTTAAGATACAATTTTACTTTAAAACTGTAGGATATTGGATTTCACATACACATCAAACCATAGCACAAAGTGGGCGTATAAGTGGAATTCTAGAGAGAGAAAGTTAGCGGTTTAAGGAACTTTAGAGAGAGAAAGAAAATTCTTATTATGAGCTCCAACTCTCTACCTTGGATGGTAGAGAGTATTTATAGTCTTACAATAAACGCCACACAACAGGCTGTGGATCAGGCATACAGTGGGTAAAGACCCGTCCGTCCTCCACGGTGTTACTTAATTAAATACTACTTAACTTAAAATAACTATGACTACGAGCTTTCTAACGATTACATATACTTGAGGTGACCGACTCTTTAATGCCTGGAATTTCTAATTCCTAACAATCTCCCCCTAAGGGAGGTCACCTCAAACATATACTAAAATTACATTGAATACAATCAGATATTACATTAACAATTGATCTTGCATTCTTGATGTAGTACTTTGCTCCAAGCTTCGTAGTCATTGATTCCACTCATTGCATGTTTGGTTAATCCAAGTGGAGGTCTTTCTTGATCCACGTGATAATAATTTTGAGACATTTGAGATCATCGGCTAATAAAAATCTACGATACATCCATTGTGGGGTTGGTATTATGTGATGTTGTGACTTTCGGACCGACATGCTCACATTCTGGATCATGATATCTTCTCATCGAGTAGCGGAAGCTTTTGTTGATTCATGATATTGGCGGCTAGCGAAGCATGGAGTGAATATATCAGAGTCATTGATGCACTTATCATGATTTCTTTTGAGATGAATGTGAAGTGTGAGCATGCGGCTATGGATTGACCGCTTCATTACGATCAAAAGCGTAGGATGTACCGCATAAAACAGTTAGCAATAAAGCACCGCGATCGAAAGTGTCTTTGATCACTTTCGTTGAATTGAGGTACACGCCCACGGTTCCCGTTGATCGATACAAGTACTTCTGTGATCGGGTATAATTCGAAGAATTTCCTTGACGGGGTTTAGCATTTGCTCTAGCTGTTCTCAAACCGAAGCGTCTCAAAGAAGACAACGAAGTGAGTGAACCGGCGAATTTACGTCCAGCGATTGATGAAAAGAGATTTAAAAAACAATCATGTATTGCTCAATAGAAATTGTTTTTGCAATACAACGAAGGTTTTAATGAAAATCAATTATCAATCATAAACACCTTTTAATTTGAAATATTCGTACACGGTTGATGTGCTAAAGAAAAAGAGTTTTTAAGCACAATGACCGGTTTTTCAAAGGTATCCGTCAATCCATAACTTGAACCAGGATTGATTCAAAAGATTGAATCGCCCCATTGTTTCTGTTCAGTTGTCACATGGTTGATCTAATGAATAGATCTCACATGCCACCCACCAGGAGCTTGTTTGATGTTGGCTCCAGAGGGCTTTCCATCTTCATTGTGAATATGTTTGCATATCACTCAGATGTTCTGGCAATACCACAAGGATAATGCGTAGGACTCAAGATATAATCTCTCTTTCCATATTGTGTGAAACAGAGAGTCTTCATTGAAAGTGTCCTAATGAGATTTATTGATGATCTCGTGGCTCTAGACTCAATTTGTGCACATTTGGTTCCTATGCCGGAGACTAGGGAGAGGGTCTCCTTCTTCAATATCAACAATCTCTAAGAGAAAGTCGATAGATTATGTAGGTTCCCTGTGAGAATGAAACAAGCCCTTTTAAGAGGAACTTGAGTGGTTTGGAAAGTTGGTGCGGTCGTGGGTCCATGGCGTCTTATCTTCAATACCGATGTTACCATCAGTAGCATATGAATTGAACCCGGTTTCTGCCCTAAGGTTGAATATATGGAGGGCTATTTGTTTTCACCCTTTTCTCATTCAATTCTTTTTAATTCTTCAACCCCTTCATTGCTTACCGAGACTTCATAGCAAGAACCTTGTTGGGTTTATTCGATTACTAGCTCTGTCTCAGACCGCACTCTTCCCATATCTCACTTTTCTCCTTTTATCATCATACCTAAGGACTTCTACACTAACTAGTGGATTGTCCCTGGGTAGATCCCTCCGGTTCTGGCGGATCATGGGAACCAATACCTAACCTTATCATCCTTATATCACCATACATAAAGTAAATTTGGTCGGTCTATTTGGTATTGTTCATCGCCATTGGAACCAATTGAAAACCATTTGAAAATCAATCCAGATACTGGTGATATATAATTAAAACATTTTGTACCTGAATTGTTTTTGATATTTTTAGAACAAGTGCTCCCCCTCAACATGTGCATCAAATGTTTGAAATCGTTTTGCACACGGAGGCAAGAGGAAGAATTAACTTCTTTGATTACCATTTTCTAAAAGATATCAACATCACTTCCCTAATCGAATCAAGTAGATAAAGCATTTTAGGGAAGGATGAGGTTTTCATGATTTTGCTCCCCTTCAATATGTGCTTCTAGGTTTGAAAAGAGTTTTGTACATACTAGAGGGAACTTGCACATTGAGATAAGTGATCACGTTTCAAATCATAGGTTTAAGATAGATGCTCCTCCTCAACATGTGCATGGAATTTCTTGAAATCGTTTGTCACATGTGGGACGGAGAGCTTGTGCATCCTTATAAAACCATTTACCGAATTATCATTTTAAATCCAATTTAAATCACACATTCTCCCCCGATCACAATTATCAAATCATTTGAGATTTGTGATCTCTTATAGATTTAAATTGATTTTGAAAGCTTTTGAGGAGAATTGTGACTTGATTATGAAAGCGTTTTAAGCGATAAGGATCGGATGCTAAGACTTTAAACTCCATTGATAAAACATGCATGTATATCTTTTGAAAACAATTGAATGCCAAATAACTTTTTAATTTAATTGAAATCATTCTCCCCTCAATCAATGACATAGGTTGTTGATTGAGAGATAGATATTTTGACAAATAAATCCAGATGATTATCAAAAATAGAGTCAGAGTTATTTTTCAAAGCAGTTAGTTTTCAGCAGATAAATGTTTATAGAATCAGAGCATGGAATTTTGAAAACATGATAAAGAATGGCTCTGTTCTTTCTTTGAAAAGCGGGTTATTGCCTGACATGACAATAAGCCATTGTTACACTTTCTCTCATTTTTTTTTAAAAAAAAAAATTCGAACAACATCTAAAGTCCCGTGTCATTCTTTGAGTGACAGCACAAAGACCGTAGATATAATCGAACCGAGGAAAACATGACAAAATAACAATATATTTTTTTTGAATGTTTTATAATTTTGTATTTTGTTTTTCGAATAGATATATACAAGAGATAGATGAAGGAAACCTTTTACTCCTCGTCTTCCTCCTGAAGACGTTTGAGTGTTTCTGGTTGAAGGCTTTTCAAGCCAAGTCGTGGAAGAATAAACTCAAAATGTTCTCTTGGAAGAGCTTTGGTGAAGATGTCGCTAAGCGGTATTGAGACCTCACAAAATATAGTTCCACCACACCTTTTTCCACTTGTTCCCCGATGAAATGATGTCGAATGTCGATATGCTTTGCTCTTGAGTGTTGAGCGTTGTTGCATGAGAGAGCAATAGCACTTTATTATCACAATCTGAGAGGGATTTTGTTGAATTCAAAGCCATAGTAGATAATTGAGATCTCATCCATAAGATTTGAGCACAACAAGATGACATGGCTATGTATTCAACCTTTGTAGAGGAAATAGAAGTACTCATTTGCTTCTTTGAAGACCAACTCACAAGCTTATCACCCAAAAGAGCACCTCAAGGCGTGCCGGCGAGTATCTTGACATCCTGCATGATCGGCATCTGCGTAGGTACATTAGTGACATACCGGAGTCTTTCGGGTACCAAAGTCCCATATTGATGGTTCCTTGGAGATACCGAAGACCCGTTTAACCGCTTCAAGGTGCTTTTAGTAGGCTTAGCACGGTATCTAGCACACATGCAAATAGCGAACAAGATGTACGGTCTACTAGCGGTGAGGTACATCAGGGATCCAATCATACTACGATATTTTGTTTGGTCAATCATGATCCCTGAGTGGTCCTCATCTAGTTTGGTTCGATCAATCATGGGAGTGTCAACAGGCAAATCCAAATTTCTTTAAGATCTCAGTTTCATATTTAGATTGATTTATGAAAATGCCTCCGGGACTTTGTGAAATTTGTAATCCCAAGAAAAATGACATTTGTCCCATCATTGACATTTGAAATTTTGAACTCATTTCATTTGAAAACGGTCACACTCATTGGGGTCAGTCGAGGCAAAAATGATATCATCAACATAAATTTGAACATGAATTAAATGTTTGCCCGACTTCCTGGTGAACAATGTTGGATCAACTACTCCTTTCTTTGAATCCGGTAGATATAAGAAACTTTGATAGCGTATCATACCATGCTCTTGGAGCTTGCTTTAAACCATCTGAGCCTTCTTCAAACGATAAACATGGGTAGGATGCTCGGATTCACAAAGCCTTCAGGGTTGGTGACATAGATGACTTCTTTAAGATCTCCGTTTAGGAATGCCATCTTCACGTCCATTTGATAGACTACCATGTTCTTACTTGCAGCATTAGCCAAAAGATTCTAATTGCCTCGATTCGAGCCACAGGAGCAAAAGATTCTTCAAAGTCTATACCCTCCTCTTGGCGGTATCCTTTAGCAACTAATCGAGCCTTGTTCTTTAACACATCACCATGCTCATCAAGTTTCACTTTGAAGATCCATTTTAGAGCAATAATCATAGCACAATCTGGAGCGGTACTAATTCCCATACATCAAGTCGATCAAACTCATGAATTTCTTCTTGCATGGCATTGAACCATCTGTCTTCATTCATGGCGGTTTTGACATCTTTTGGTTCGATCTTAGAGAGTACTGAGTTGAAGAAGCACCATAAGGCATCGGTTGCAAGTTGTTTCCGTGTTGGCTGGGCGAGAGGATTTCCAATGATGTTGTCTAATGGATGATCATGAGTCCATTTTTCTGAGGTGTTCATGTGGTAGTTGTTGAGGGACTGAAGTAGCAGAGTCGATGTCTCATGAAGAAGATGGTTCTGATGAAGATTCAGGAGCAAATATGTTTTCAAATAGAGCATCTTCAGGAATAGCAAAGGGATTAACTTCATCATTGATGCCAGAAACAGTTCCATGATGTACATTTGAAGAATGATGATTTGTTGATGATGACTTAATGATATTGAGACTGAGGGATTGACTTCATTCATAGGAATATGAACAGCCTCTGTTGTAGGAATCGACACCTCATTAGTACTTGGATCATAAAGTTCATCAAACATAGGATCAAACAATTTCTTTAAATCATCTTCAGATGGAGGTACATATGGAGTTTCTTGAGAAGAGTTTGGAACAAGAGATGAACCAATGGGACTGCTTTGAAGTGCGGGTCTGAAGCTGGATTGTCAGAGCCATTTGACCGGTCGGCTCATCAAGCGTAGCGTGAATTGTTTCCATGATATTTCGGGTTCTTTTGTTGTAGATTCGGTATCCATTTTTGTTTGGTGCATACCCTACAAATACTCCAATGTCTGCTTTAGCTCTAATTTTGCCTAAGTCTTGACCCTCATTAGTTGGATAACACAATGCACCAAACACACGAAGGAAAGAGATTAGGTTTTCGTTTGTGGACAAGTTCATATGGAGTTTTACCATGAACGGTGTGAATCAGGGAACGATTTTGTGTGTAGCATGCGATGGCAATAGCTTCACCCGGAGAAACATTGGAACTTTTGAGTAAATCAACATTGTTCTAGCGGCTTCTACAAGAGTTCGATTTAGACTTTCAACTACACCGTTCTGTTGAGGAGTTCGTGGAACACTTCTTTGATGGTGATTCCAATGATTTCATAAAATTCACTAAGTTGTTTGTTAACAAACTTCGGTACCATTGTCTGTTCGGATAATTCGACGGTTTTGTTAAGTCGAACTGCACTATTTGATGAGTTTGATGATGATATCAGGAGTTTCATCCTTTGTCCTTAAGAACTTGACCCAAGTGAATCTAGAGTAATCATCAACCACAACTAACACATATTTTTCCCAAAGATATTATGCACTCTCATTGGTCCACATAAATCCATATGAAGGGTATGAAGAACTTCGGTAATTGAGTTTGTAGGTTTGGGTTTATGGGCATACTTTTTGCTTTTTCCCAATTGGCATGCTGAACAAAGATGATCCTTTTCATACTTTAGTCTAGGTAAACCTACAACTAAGTCCTTTCGGGAGAGATCATTGATGGTGCCGAAGTTCAAGTGATTGAGACGACGATGCCATAACCATGACTTTGTTTTGAAGCCTTTGACAACAAGCAGATTGGAGAAGACTTCATCATATCATCGATAGAGATGGTGTAAAGATTTGAACCACGAGTTCCTCTTAAAAGTTCCTTACCATCAAGTTCTCTAACAAAACAAGTATGTTTTCGGAAGGCTACTTCTAGATCAGAATCACAGAATTGACCGACAGAGAACAGATTATGACCAAGACCTTCCACATAGTATACTCTAGAGATAACACTATCACCAACAACATAATCACCATAACCCATAATTGCACCGAAATGATCATTACCGAATCTAACTGTCCCGATGAATTTGCTCACGAAGTTCATGAGCCACGACCGGTCTCCAGTCATATGCTTGGAATAGCACGAGTCCAGGTACCACGAGCGATTTGAGCGATCTGCAGTTGAACACGACAAGAATGGATAAGCTGGATAATTGGGATCCCATGCAAGAATGGGTTCCACTTGGTTAATGTAATGGTGGAACACCCACATCAGAGATAGAAACATCCATATCAAAAGTAGAAGCAATGGAATCATTGGGAATAGATGCAATGCTAGTTATGCGTATTTGACCTATTCAAAGTATGTTCACTTCTTAAGGGAATAGTTCTACCGGTAGGCATCCATTTTCTAGTGGGCATTGTCGATTAGTCTTATGACCAAAAGGTATCCAATGATAACCTATCTTTATAAATGTTCTTCCTGTGGGTTTCCACTGTTTTCTAACTTTCTTTCGTTTTTGCCTTTTAGCCTTCTTTGCATGGTTTTAGCATTAACAATATTAAGCTGGACAATTAACATCATTAGACAAGACATTAACACCACATTCATGATTAAAAAGCGAATTCAAGCGGACATCAATACAAGGTTTGCAAATAGTATTAGAATTGAATTAATTACTGATGCGCCTATGGCTAATATTAGAATCAACACGATTCGTTTTATTCAACTCAAACTTAAAGTTCCTAGGTTGGTCTTCTACTCTCTTCCAATGCACATTCTTAGCTTGCAGGTCCTATCATTCCTTGTATTGTCTTGAGACTTTGACCTGCTTGCTTTAATGTCGCTGATTACTCCTGTAGAAGGAATGGGCATTAGTTGGTTTTTCTACTCTTTGCATCTCTGTTTAGATGTTAGGATCTTAATTACATGCATGCACACCAAGGTTCACTTTCTTAACACTAGAAGTGCTGGGATTTGTACTCCTAGAAGGCACACTAGAGTTCTCTTTCTTAGCATTGACAGATCTAGAATCTGAACTACTTAAAGGCACACTAAGGTTCACATTCAAAACATTGGGCATCGAATAAATATCATACTTGGCACTAGGCATCGAACATGGAATCAAAGGATTAACTCTCTCACCTAAGGACTTTGGGCATATTGTGATTAAGCATTCTAGAATTTCTTGAGATCGTTTGGCATATAAACATGCACCTAATTTCACTATCAAGAGGTTTCTTAATTTATCCTCTTCAACAATCTCACGTAGACATTCTAGACAATCCTTAAGAGATGAGAAATATGTTTGAATAGCAAGTTTGTTATTCTTGAGATGAGGGGAACATATTTCCTGAACAAAGCATATTTGTTACAAGAGTGAACCTTTGATACACCATTCTCCCCATTGGTCATTGGTATTTTCCCTTTTACCGACTCTTGATTCTCAATTTCCTTTTGCAATGAAGCTATTTTTAGTTGTTTTTGTTCACGAGTGCCTTTATTGATTCAAATAACTCATTGAAATGACATTTAACCTTTTCATTTTCTTCTAGAAAACTTTCGTTTTCCTTTTGTAATGCATTTACTAAGTTTTGAAGATGAAAAGTTTGAGAATTCTGAGAATCTAAAGGAGGAGGCAATTGGGAGCCTGTCATATTGTTCTTTTGACCCTTTAATTGAGAGATTTGGGCTTTCAACTTTCTGATCGTGTTGCAATGAGCTTGAATCTGTTCATCACGTTTGTTAATTTGAAAAGCTGCATCAAACTCTGGAGCATCCGAGGATGTCTTGATATTTGAAGTTTTGACATTTTCTTTAAGATGTTGATATTTTAGTTGTAAATTAAAATGCTCAACCTCTAGTTTAGAAAAATGTTTAACCAAATTGTCGTGATCATCCAGTTCAATTTTCTCAGTTAGTTTAGAATTAGTTTTTTCAAGCTCAATGACACGATCATGGGAGACTTTCGGGCAACAGAGATAATTCATGAAATTAAGAAGCATTAATAGAACAATTTGTAGCAGTGAAAAACACATCTTGAGCAATACATTGAGAAATCATATTCTCATTCAGTGTATGCAAGTTCTTCCTTTCAATCTCATTATATTTTAATGCTCGCTCATAGTCACTAACCTCAACTATCATAGCATCAAATTCCTTTTCCATTTCTTTAATATCTGAATTCATTCCCTTTTTAAGACTCTCAAAGTGATCTTTTAGTTGTTTAAAGAAAGGCATGACTTCAGTTAAATAACATTCTTTAGTTTTCTCAAAACCTCTTTCTCCTTCAGTTATACCAGTGGGTGTGATCCTTTTCTTGCAAGTTTTCTCAAAATCAACAAATAGTTGAAAAATAACATATTGACTAATTAAGGTCTTGCTTTTAGTGGCAATTGTTCTAGGAACTAGATGCATTGGTGTATTTGGAGGATACACAGTCACTCTAGGCATTTTACAAAGGGGGGTTGGTTTCAACAATATTTTCACTTTACGCTTATCTAAATCCATTTTCGAACACTTGTTGGAGTTAACAATGTCTAAGGCTTAAACTTGTTTAAGGCAATCCAATTCTCCTTTTTGTAATCATGGGGTGTGATGATTACTTTCTTTTCTTT
Source organism: Chrysanthemum makinoi (assembly GCA_910596185.1). Classification (NCBI taxonomy): domain Eukaryota; kingdom Viridiplantae; phylum Streptophyta; class Magnoliopsida; order Asterales; family Asteraceae; genus Chrysanthemum; species Chrysanthemum makinoi. Next base: position 140,367,302 of record OU343218.1, read on the forward strand.
ACATTTTGGATCATCTAGTTTCTTGTTTAACTTTTCCCTAGTGATTTCATCTGATTTCTTATCTTCCTCGGTGCACTCAGCAACTAGGTTTCGTCTAGGTTTAAGGATTTCCTTGCCATCATAAAGAACCTTATGAGCATTTCTAGCCTTTTAATGACCTCTGGATTTGGTTCCTCAACAAGGGGAATGCTATGCTTATCGCTAAGAACTCTATGCTTAGTGATCATGTGAGCAAATCGAATGGTGTTTCCTTGTACTTACAACTTATTTTCAAGCTTGTTTTTCAAGGTTTTTAGATTAGAAAAATCATTCAAAAGTTTTGATTCCTTAGCATTGAATTCTTGCTTAAGCATTTTAACATTTTCTTGAAGTTCTTGTTTTTGCTTAGCGGTTTTAGAAAGCTTTTCTTGTAAGGAGTTTAACTCTTGTTTTAATACTTCTTCTCTAAACCTACTTTTTCTAATAGTTGTATGCATTTGGTCATCCATTTCTTGCTCACGGGTGGTCAACTCAAATTTAGCACGTTGTTCATAAATAGCAACACGTTCTTTATAGGCATTGATTCAGAGAAACGAGAATCATCAGGGGCACATGCAGTGTATTCATAAAAAACATAGTCACTGTTGACTGCAGAAGATGCATCACTTGGTACAACTTCACTTTCACTTTGTTTCACATATTGATCATATGGGACAATATTGATATTACCCATATTTTCAATATTTGATTCAATAGTTTCAGTTGATTGTACTTTATCATGCATCTTTTGTATATCAGCATCATTGTATAGTTTTAATACCTCTGAGATGAATTTGTCTTTGGATGGGCCAGCTTGTGGTGAAGAAGAGACCTTGGGAGAAACAATTGGAGAAATGCTAGCCATACAAATTGTGTGTGCGAGGTCCATCATCCACATCGAGTCGTATGCATCACAATCACTTGAAAGGCATTCGATGATTGTGACCTATCTCTGATTGGCCGCTCATCCACATCGCATCATAGGTTTTGGCATTTCCTTCGACAGAAATAAACTCCTCTTCATCCAAAGCTCCATTATTCTTGAGCTTGTACTAGTAGCATCTTATCCACTGAAGTACTCAGATGCTGTGGACATTTTGGAGATGTGCAGTTCCTTGCAATGTGTCCCTCACCACCATAGTTATAGCATTTGATCGGCTTAGCTTGACCTTGATTTCCATTCCTTCCCTATTCGATTTGCCACATATTCTCTACCGACTCCACCTCTTCCTTGTTCATACCGTCTTTTCTTTCTTGGTTGCACCATGACTTTCCCATCTCGACTAGAGCATGATTGTGAAGATTGGGCGTTCTAATTTCATTGTTGGTGTGAAGGCGGTTGGTATGTGGGAGAGTGTCTAGTTTTGTTTAACCATAAGGGCCGGTTGATTAATGAAGTGTCCCACGGTGCATCGACTTGTTTGAATCTTGGATCGGGAATGAGTTTGTGATTACCATCACCCATGGGTATAACTTGAGATGCTTTGGTGGTAATTCCAATGTTTGAGTAGAAGGCAATTGAATCATTTGATGAGCTTGTCTCTCTTGGATTTGTTTTGAATTGTTCAAGAATCCTCTTTTCAAACATGGCATGTCTCTCATTCGGAAGAAGGAAGGCATAGAGTTGCTCATAGTTTGTATTCTTCAATCCTTTAGTGAGCTTCACAAGTGACAAACTTGTGCCATTCGGGATTCATGTTGTTAACAAACTTTGAGTTCAAATTGAATGTTAGGCATTGTCATTCTGATGTTCCTCATGTCATTCACCAACTTATGGAATCTCACATAGTACTCATAGACACTCTCATCTGGTTTCATCTTGAAGTGCTCAAATTCATCATAGAGTTGAGATTCTCTGTCTTCCATGGTTAATTCGAACACTGAGATAAGCATCTTAACATTATCCCATACAGCCTTTGCTTTAGTGTTGTGGTTGATAAGCTTGTATATGTCTTTTGGAAGACCTTGCAATATGATGTTAGAAGCCATGATATCTGCATCGAATCTCTTCTTCTCCTTATCATTGAGCTCATCATACATCTTTGGTCCGTCCATTCCGTAAATCAATGTATCATCTTCAGCTGTATTAATTATGTCTCTAGTAGTCTCAACCAGATATGGTCCTTCATCAATTGATTTGAGAATGTTGACCCCATTTTCCTTTCCAAGACAATACAATCTGATTCTTTGAGCCCAAGAGTCGTAGTCATTCATCAAGCATGGGTGGGCGAGTATCCGAACCACTTGAACATCCTCGAACAATGGAGATGATTGTAGGAACATTGGTAGACATGATGACAGATTAAGCGGATTTTATAACTCTATGATTAAACCGGGAAATAGATTCTTTCACGGATTTTACTAAATCAAGAGAAAACCGTATTAAAATTCACCCAAGTCGCTAGAAAATCTTGAACCAAGTCGCTAACTACTAAGTCGCTATAAACCCAAGTCGCTATAATCCCAAGTCGCTAGTACACAGTCAAGTCGCTATATCAACAACTCGCTAAGATTCAAGTCGCTAGGAAAATTTTGATAGCAATTCGCTAAGATCCAAGTCGCTAATGTGTCAAGTCGCTAAATAGCAACTCGCTAGGTACCAACTCGCTAACACCAAGTCGCTAACACTATAAGGTACAAGTCGCTAACTTCCACCAAGTCGCTACTCGTAGTGGAGATTCCACTACTTGTACTGTTTGTCGGCTTGTCTCAATAGACAAGTCGCTAGCTCAACTCGCTAAGGCGTTAAACAACAACTCGCTACCAAATTGTAAAGCAAGTCGCTAGCAAGAAAAGCTATCCGTAGGTCAAGTCGCTAGCTAGAAAACTTCACAAACATCACTTTTCAATCCAAAAACAACCCAACCAAGATGATTCAAGCTTACCAAATGAAAACCTAAACACTTGTGATGATTCTAAACACAAAAGTACTAACAAAATCCAAGCTTTAACACAAGAAATCAACCAAATGATGCACAAACCACTAAACTTTTTCAAACTCAAAACCACCTAAAAACCACTAGAAATCCAAAGATGTGTAAGATATGATCTAACCATGGCTCTTGATACCAATTGTAGGATATCATTGATTTCACATACACATCAAACCATAGCACAAAGTGGGCATCTAAAGGGAATTCTAGAGAGAGACATCAAAATGATCAAAATATCACGAATCAGTGTTTTATGTGTTTTAAATACAAAAATATCAAAATCAGGATGAAAACATATCAAATTTGCAAAAGGTAGGTTTAGTCCCCAGTTTATAAAATTGTCAAAAATAGTCCCTGAGCCAAAATTTCAAAAGAAAAATCACCAAAGGTCCTTTTAAAATCAAAAGTTGTCAAATTTAGTCCTTTGGTGGAAAATATCAAAAAGTTTGAGAAATTACAAAAATAGTCCTTCAAATTTCAAAATTGGCGAAATGGCCCCAGGAAAATTGCAAAATGGCAACATTGGTCCTTATACTTATTGAGATTGTCAATTATGGTCCCTTGAAGCAACTTTGCAAGATTAGCGGTTTAGGTCCTCATTTTGAAATGGCAAATGGGTCCTTTTTATTGTTATTAAAACCTTTGTGACCTCTTGGACCCTTTTCACACCTTTCTGTATTACTGTCACATCCAAATATTAGACCCCCATTCATAATATCTGGTCAAACCAACCCAGTCATCCTATCCCGTTTTCCTCTTCTCTTGTACATGCGCCCGTATGCCCGACCGCCAACACCACCATTTCTTCACCTTCTGCACTCACCGTATCCCGCCTCCTACGAACTCCAAAGCATTAAATGCCCCCTCCACCATCTGATCCATGTCCCTAGTGTTAAAAGATTTGGTAAAAGCCATTTGAATGGCGGGGATTGTTTTAAGCCACCCAACGGCACCATAGAAATTGATGGGAAAGAATGAGGAGATGAAGAGAAAAGTCCATGGATTATAAAAAGAAGCATTTGGGAGCAAGTTGAGGAGGCTAGTAGTTTTATTTTATTTCTTATGTCGTTTTTTATGTTAAGTCTTTCAATTCAGTATTAAGCTTGTAATATTTTGTTAAATGTTATAAATTTGAAGTGTTTAAGTGTTTTAAAACTCAATTCAAGCATCCAATACGTTTTATGTTTTCAATTCAATTTTTATGTTCCTTTATTCAAATTGCAACTTCCAAATATTAAATACAAGTGTTGAGAAGATTAGTTTAAAGCCAAAATAAGCTTGTATAAGCTTATTTCAGCTTATCTGGCTACATTCAAGTTTAGGTCACTATTGGTTCTTGGTCAAAGGAAGTCAAACTTGGTCAAGTTTGAAGGGAAATGGCAATGGGTTGATGCCGGTGCGGATTTGGGATTAGTTTTAAGTCCAAATGGTTGGTTTTAGGATAGGCTAGTGTTACGGTTTCACGAGATTAGCAAGCCATTGTGGCCTTGGACCATGTGTAAGTAATTTTCCAAGTTCCACTGCATAACTTTCAATTTGTAGTTATAATGAGTTGTAATCTGTTAATTAAGTTTAATTTATGTTGCTTAAGATCAGTTTAATCATAAGTCTATTCATCATGAGTTGTCTTATAAAACTTGCAAAGCTTGATCTTTACAAAGGGTGTTTGGGTTTCTTGAATTTATATCTCAGAAGTTTACTGATAGATAAAATCTGTTGGATCATGCTTAACAAGTGTATTTGAGTTCATGTGAGTCAATACATTGCATTACGCAATAACATTAAGTCAACATTTTCATTAAAATCGATCTACTTTGTTAAGCTGTTAGGATCTAGGAATTGTAATAACTTATTTTGTGATTAAAAGTCATTAACAAAGCTTGTTGTAACTTCATTTCATCATAAAGAACCAAGTTCAGTCCTTAAATTTGATTCAAAATCCATTTTGGTCAAAATGTGAGTTCTTGTTCAAAAGTCAAAAGTGACATATCTGTTTTGAGCCATTACAAGGTTTTTCTAAGATTCATTTTTAGGTCTTAATCGGTGAAATTTGTTGCTTTAGAAACTTCATCACGGTCTTGCTACTTATTAGCATTTTGTAAAATTTTATAATTTTTTCTATAAGCTTCATCAAGCTTGTTGAACTTGGACCATACTCCCTGCTCCACTTGTCTCGGTGATCTTTGAGTTTTCTTTTTGTAACTTGTACACAAGGCTCATAAGAGCTTCTCTCGAGTCTAAGTTTTGGGTTGATTAGCCACCCGGGTCTCTTGAGGTCCCAAGTGGTGATTTTCATTTTGAGCTTAATTTGAAGTGCATTGCTTGTGATCAAAATGGGCACCTAAATCTTTTTTAGCCAATAGACTCAAAACATCAAATCTTTCTAGCTTGTGTTTTACGTGATATAAGCTTGTTAATTTAAGTTGCATTTAGTCATTTTAAGCTCTTAGTAGCCATTTTGATTAGGTGACCTTGGGTGTCCATTTGCTTAATTCTAGTGCTTATTGATAAGCACTTTGATAGCATTCATATTTCTCCACACAAAGATATGTTTTTCCATTTTCTCATATTCTTAATATTATTTTAGAATTTTCCTGAAATTTCAGATTTTTCTCATTTGTTTTTACTATTTTCTTGATTTTTATTAGTTTTTAGTACTTTTTAAATAGCATTTAATATAAAAATTGAGAAAAGGTTCAAAAAAATATGTTTTCATTTTTCTTAGGCTTAGATAAATATAAAAAGTGAAAAAAGTAATTTTCTAGATTTTTCATAGTTCATTTGGTAATTTTTAGCAATTAAATTAGTTTTTAATAGTTTAAAATTCCTAGAAAATAGAAAAATAGTCACAAAAATACAAAAATAGTTTTGAAAAGTCTATTTTGATATTTTAGACTTTTCAAAGTCTTAATCTTATTTTTCTAGCTTTGTTTCCTAATTTCTTGTGTTTTAGGTAATTAATTATTAGTTAAAAATAGTTTTTAATTAGATAATTAGTCTTAAAAATAATTTTCTTTTTCTAAAAAGTTTCTTTTATCATTAGGTTTATAAAAACATCATTTTCATATTTTTAGGGTTAATATTGCTTTAGTTTCACTTTTTATTTTGTACGTTTACGTTATTTTTAATTTAAACGTACGTTTTAGGTTTTAAGCGTTCATCACTTTAAATATAGTGATAGCGTTTATTTAATATTTTTAATCTTTTTAATTTCCTTTAATTTTCATTTTAGCCCTTGTAGTTTATGTCCTTTTTCCGTAGTTATAATAATTCCAAATCTCCTTTTTTCGCGTCAATTCCTCGATCACTATCGTGAGGTGATCCATTTACCTGCACTTCATGGGACATACGACCGGGGAGACTCTATACTCCCGGATCTTCATTGATTTTAGTTCCTGAGCGTTTTATTTAGCTTGTGCGGTTCGCCATTCACAAGTGGCGGGCTTGTGTGATAAAGCTTGACTGTTTTGGAGCGCATCAGCTCTTGATACCAATTGTAGGATATTTGATTTCACATACACATCAAACCATAGCACAAAGTGGGCTTATAAGTGGAATTCTAGAGAGAGAAAGTTAGCGGTTTAAGGAACTTTAGAGAGAGAAAGAAAATTCTTATTATGGCTCAACTCTCTACCTTGGATGGTAAGAGTATTTATAGTCTTACAATAGCGCACAAACGGGGAAATTTTGGATGGGGCATACAATGGGTAAGACCCGTCCGTCCTCCACGATTGTTGTTGCACTTAATTAAATACTACTTAACTTAAAATAACTATGACTACGAGCTTTCTAACGATTACATATACTTGAGGTGACCGACTCTTTAATGCCTGGAATTTCTAATTCCTAACAAAAACTTTTATAAACTTAGCTCTTGATGCCAATTGTGGAAAACTAGAAGGGGGGGTTGAATAGTTTTGCCGATTTTAAGTTAGTTTCAAAAACTTTAGATTCGTTAATATGTGAGATCTTATGGATGTAGAGAAAGTATAGATTTAATGATAAATGAAGTAAATAAAGTAAAGCAAAGGGATAGAAATGACACAACCGATGTATAGTGGTTCGGCTACAAGGACACCTTCCTTGCCCTACTCCACTCCCCGAGTCACCTACTCGAGAGTTCAAGCATTATGTCAACAAACTCCTTCACTTGGCGGAGAAGCCTTCACAACATTGCTTACACCTTTTTCCGGTACAAGCTAGATACGAGTCCGTAACACGGTGGACCAAACCAACACGACTATTACACAACAAATATGTGAAATATCAACTACAAGATCTTCGCTACAGAAATCTTGTGGAGTGACAAATCAATCAAGGACCCCTTGCTTGGATGACTTGTAGAATGCTCGTGATCTCGCCTTAGAGAAGGACCTATATGAGAATAACAATAGAAAGAAAGAAGAACAACTCTCCAGATCAAGTGATCTATATGTTAGAAGAGAATGAGAGTGTTTGAGAGATTTAGTAAGAAGAGGGGTGAGTTAGAATGGAGAAATGGCTCTCTATTTATTGGCAATTTCTTTCACTGTTCCCTGCATCCCACGGATCCCTCCCACTTGGGATCCGTCTAGTGTAATCCTAGGGATCCGCGGGATGCTCCTCTTTGCCCATGGGTTTTTTGGTTATGGGTTGGTCCATGGTTTTTCCTTAGATTCAATGTATCTAAGTATACATTGTATCTAGCCAACTTGGGTATGGGTTATGATCCATGGGTTATGATCCATGGGTTATGGTCCATGGGTTGTGGTTTTTACCCATCCTAATAAACTATTATAACAAATAATTAATTACAACATTTTTGTATTTAAATGGATATATGTAAATGCTTTACAAAAATAACATGTATCCTTATAATTGTACTTAAGATAACATTATATTTGTTATCAACAAAACACAAAGTGATCGCAAAATATTAATAAACGTTTTTACGGTTTATTTGTATTAACAAAAACCATACTTTATTAAAGCCGAGGTCAGCTTTGAAAACCAACAAAGTGGTGCTTGACGGAGCCCATATAATGATTTCTTAAGCCTACATGCTTGTCCAGTATGATTTGCACTCAAGCTAGGTGGCAACTTCATAAACACTTCTTCATTAAGATCTCCATGTAAGAATGCATTATGAACGTCCATTTGATGAAGTTCCCATTCCTTAGCAGCTGCAACGGCTAGAAAAACCCTTACGGTGACAATTTTCGCTACCGGTGCAAAAGTTTCGTTATAATCAATTCCAACAATTTGATGATTACCAAGGATGACAAGTCGTGCTTTAAACCGTTCAACAGTTCCATCAGATTTGCGTTTAATTTTATACACCCATTTGCACCCCAATGCTTTCTTGTCTTTTGGAAGATCTTCATTTGTCCAGGTTCCATTTCTTTCTAAAGCCTGGAGTTCATTATCCATGGCATCACGCCAACGCTTATCTTTAACTGCTTGAGAATATGTCATGGGTTCTCTATCTGCATCAATTGGCTCAAGAAAGGTCCGATGACACATAGAAAATTTATCACAATTTACATAATGAGCTATAGGATACGGAGTACCTGAAGACAATGATTGAGCGGGCGATGAAGATGGGAATGGACTCGCTTTTCGGATAGTATGTGTGATAAATTCACGAAGACGTACCGATGCTTCCTTCTTAAGACACCCTCACCCTAATTCCTCCTCATGGGATGACTCACTAGTCTCTTTAACAGGTGATTGAGATGATGATGATGATGATGACATATTTTCTTGAGGCACAATAAAAGTACCCTCACTGGTTTTCATTGGATTACCCCCTATCTTGTGAAGTGGTTTCATTATATATCTCATCATTGTGAACATCAATAAAAGTATCCTTAACATTTGGTATTATAGGAGTAGTATCATATGGAAATACATGCTCCAAGAAATCAACGTCACGAGAGAAAGAATTCTTGTTTCTCTAAATCAAACAACCTCCATCCTTTTTGTCCATATGGGTACCCAATGAATACACATTTCCGACTACGACTTGCAAACTTGTCTCCAGTTTTAGTATGTGCAAAACACAAACAACCGAACGTGCGCACATGTGTATAAGAGGGTGGTGCATTATGCAAAATCTCATAAGGAGTTTTTCCATTTAAATCTAAAGAAGGAGTTCGATTAATTAGATACGCAACGGTTAAAACACAATCACCCCAGAAATCTATAGGTAAGGAACTTTGGAATCTTAAAGCTCGAGCTACATTTAAAATGTGTCTATGTTTTTGCTCTACGCGACCATTTTCTCTGAGGCGTACCGACACATGAAGTTTGAAATATTATTCCATGATCAATAAAAAAAATTTTCATGCAAACAAATCCAGTTCCATTACCACTCCGGATAATTTTTACTTGCTTATTGAATTGTTTTTCAACCATTGCAAGAAACATCTTTAAAGTATGCGAAACTTCCGATTTGCTGACTAGCAAGTACACCCAAACCGAACGAGAAAAATCATCAACAATGGTTAGAAAATAAGATGCATGACAAAAGGAGACAGTTCTATATGGTCCACAAATTACAATGAACAAGTTCAAAAATAGAATTCACTTTATTGTCACTAACCGGAAATTTTTCTCGACATTGTTTTGCACGATGACACACCTCACAATTGTGACTAATTACTCTATCCTTTCTACTTGGACAAACTCTGGGAAGAAAATTAATAACTTCTAGTGATGGATGACCTAACCGTTTATGTCAAAGATCAAGAGATATATTTGCGGTTGTATTCAAAGCTTGAGCTAAAGGTTTCTCTAGAAAATAAAATAGTCATGCATCCCATCTTTTACCCTCACCAATAACCGTCCTCGAACTGCGGTCTTGTATAACACATGCGTTAGGTGCAAATTGAAAAATACAATTGTGTTCATCTAATAATTGTGGAACAGAAATTAAATTGCATTTTAATCCGGGGACATATAACACATTCTTTAAATTAAACTCATTGCTGAAAAGAATACTTCCTTCCTTATTAGCAATAGCCATACTAATAGTCAAAGGGATAGTCAAAGTCTTCTTAATGGGATATTGGATAGCATTAAGCTGCAGCTTATGTGTTGAAAGTGAGGAAATCTGCAGCTACCACTAAAGTAAGTAAAGACTGGGAAATTCAAATGAACTTTTGTTAAAGTCAGGATTGTTTAATGGAAGGTTCTGTTTTCAGGGGTGTTTGGTTAGTTTGATTTCAATTCTGGTATGAGTTGGATAGATTCAAAATTCTCTCAGTATAGTGAGATGGATCAGTATAGTACATTTTGATCTGTGTTACAAACCATAACAGTGGGTATGTGTCTAGTACCTTGGAGTTCTTTGGGTGAGACTGTACTCATTGGGTCATCATTCTCCTATCCAGTTTGGCCTTGGGAGGGAACTGTGGTAGGCTTTGATGATCAAGTGAGAGGTCCTATTCCTTTGAATGTACCAAAATGTAGAGCATCCCATTGTGAAGGGTATATGGTTGGGGCGGCCAATGTATGTTGAGTGGAATAGCGAGGAGTGAAAGATGATCCTGCTTGATCCTCTCAATACATTGGCAAAGGAGGAAATGTATGGTCATCATTGAGGGAGAGTGTTCCCAAACAGTTGAAGCCTTTCTAGAGAAGGAAATGTAGTCTGTTTGGCAGAGCCCCCCAATGGATGGGTAAGGGTCCCTAGTGAAGCCACACACTTCTCCTGTCATTGCCATTGTGGATGATGGTTGAATGGTTTTGATGGAGAGTGATGTGGAAATGTAGCTAGATGGTAGGTGCATCAAGGTGAAAATTGATTCAAGCTGGCATGGTTCAAGCTATAGTGCAGCTTGGTTCTTATGGATTCAAGGTTTCTACTGAATTGGTTTATTGTTGTAGTTTTCAGGAATGTTTTAGTCTGGTTTGTAGTGTTAGCTATGGGGCATAGTTCTTTGTAGTTTGGATGGCAGTATTGAGTAGCATATTCTGTTTGAGCATGTTCAAAATAGATTCTTGATTATAACCTTGTAATCTTTGTTGAGTGGTAATATATTTTCACCTTTTGCACCAAAAAAGCAATAGCCATACGACCATCAGGTAACTCAACGGGCCATTCAACTATTTCTTTTATGTCGGTGAGTTTTTCTATCAAACATGTCATATGATGCGACACCCAAGAATCAATAATCCAAGAAAACTTACCATTCATATTTTCCGAACCTGATCCATTTAGCATTTGCAAAAGTGTTTCCTACTATTTTGGGTTCAAACCAGGAAGAGGTATTGAATCTGCATCTTTCTTTCTATTGTTTGCAGAAGTAGATCCTGTTTGCACGGTATTGGCTTGAGTCATACCTCGACCGCCTCTACCTCTCCCGCATCCATACGACAATCCTTTTCTAGCACCATTCCTTTTTGCATCAACACGCGGTCTATTTACCCACCATTCTGGATACCCATGAATTTCAAAGCAATTTTCTGCACTATGTCCAGTTTTCATGCATTCGGTACAGGTTATTGATTTATTCTTAACTTCAGTTCGATTTTGGGTTGCAAGTGCCATGAGTTCTGGTAGTTCATCTTTTTCACGTATCATCGTCTTGGCTCTTTCTTCTTGAATGAGTATCGAATACACTTTGTTCAAATTCGGCAACGGATCTTGTGCAAGAATATTTGATCTTGCGGTTCCGTACACACTATCATTGAGGCCCATGAGAAACGTGTGAACTTTTTCATCTTCTTGTTGCTTTGCTAAAACAGGTCCAAGATTGCATGTAACACCCCCAAATCTCGGTACAGTGGAAGACTTAATCAAGTTTTCGGGGCGTTACTATTGGATTGGTATCGCACACAAGTATAGCAAAAGATAGACATTTAACATTCAAAACCAATCCCAAATTTAGTCATTTAAAACATTTAATCCAAAAGAGTAAATATTAGGCCCAAAACATAGTTTAATCAAATAGGTCCCCATAGTTTATCAGAGTCAGAAATGATCCTTGAACCCCGCCTTCTTGCCAAGCTTCCACTGATCAAGTAATTCAAACATCTCTCAAATACCTGAGAAATCATGCTAAAAGGTCAGCTTACGCTGGTGAGTTCATAGGTTTAAGTTCAACAAAATCATAGTGGACCTGTAAGAGTTGATTTGCTATGCAAGACCTAAGATAGATAAATACCGTTTGCACACATGATCCTACCGGATCTCCAATCATATCCCGCATCTAGGGATTACTCGGGCCCCCCGACTCTAGTCCAGCACTGTCGTGGCAAAATCTAGAACAATTGCCAACCCCGGACTAGGTCGATGTAGAAGTCTATTCTTAGCTAGGCAACGGTTCAACCTAGTCTAAGGCAACAACTACCGCACGTCTTATCTAAACAGTCAAGCATATAAGCAAATCCAAATAGTTTTAACGGTCCAAAAATAGTAGCATGATTCTCACCCCAATATAGTTAAAAACGTAGATAAAAGTGGGGCTATGAAACTCACCTCAAGCAATCAACGCAAGCAATCAACGCACAAATAAACACTAGCAGTAGATAACGGTATCACAACACAGCAACTGTCGACTCGGCACAACCTATTAATGTAGACCATCTTTAATATATATATTCCTCAAAATCAACGTTATCTACCCCATTACGTTCCATTTCTTTATTTCCAAAAACGTCTCGTTTCACCATTTAATCCTAGTGTTTGGTATTCCTCGTGTGGGTGTATCGACTCAATATGATGCCATGAATGCACTCAAACAACCAATATATAACTCAATGCGACACAATGAGACCTCTAAACAATAAGCTCCATACTCCAATAAGTTTCGGAATAAATAGTAGACCTTATCGAATTCGTCAACTCGATAAACTCATTCATTTACTCGTGTCACTTATTATCCCATAAATCAATCGTATCCTTAAAGAGTCATAAGGATAATTCACCCATTAATAAGGTTACCCAACGTTCCTAGCGGGCTCTTATTAGATTCGTCAACCTAATAAGTCCGCTACCCACGTGGATCAACACTATTAATGCTAGGTTATTGATAACATCAAATAGTCCTGAATATTAAGTGACAATTTCCCCTGTTAATGCTCGTTATTTATATCATTTATATGGATTTACGCTTGTTTTCCATTGTTTTACACTTTCAGGTAAATTACGAGAATTGGAGCTAAAGAGACGCGGAAATGGAAACGTTACTAAAGATTTATCACAGTATGCTTATTTTGAAGAAGTTACGGCGTAACTCATATCTCACATTACGCTATAACTATTGCGTGACCCAGAAGTCCAACTTATCAAGAGGTTACGGCGTAACTCCTCCCAAAGGTTACGACATAACTCCATTAGGTCAAAAGAGGTTCCACGCCGCTGATACTTACGCCGTAACTACTACATCACTTACGACGTAACCGTGTTTATTGAAGACTACGGCGTAACCACTTATAAGGTTACGCCGTAACTAGCAGATCTAGTACACTTACGAAGAAATAGAAGGTTACGGCGTAACTCATCTTTTGGTTACGCCGTAACCTAGACCTGGCCTATAAATACCCCACGAATTCCATATTTTAAAAGCATCCCATTCCACACACAACACTCTGAGAACGTGGGAAAAAGCTCAAGGGAGTTCTAGGAAGCATACGGGCTGTTTCCAAGGGATAATTCACACCATTACGATAAGCTTTAGCGTTTATTATTTCTTTTACTTTCAATTCATGTATTTCGTACCTTTGAATATTGAATTGATGTGCATGATTAATATGGCTGGCTAAGCACCCTTTGGTACTAGCCTAGTTATGATTCCTTAATTGTTTTGTTTGCGTTTACCTTTACTTCGTACAATTATTTCTAAGTGTATGCATGCATAGTTCTTTGGTAGTCACCCCGGGTTCGGTAGTTTTGAATGGCGATAGAGGCCAATTGCCTAGGAGATATGACCAACTGACCCTAGGTGAGTGGTGAGGAGCGGGAAGGGTAGGATATGACCAACTGACGACCCTTTCTACTTGTGTGATTTGACCACCTGATCACCTATCGTTTGGATGAACTTAAGAATTGGGGGTGTAGTGTCTAAGTTCCTAACGCTCGGGCACTCACTATTTAGAATCTAGCATGTAGCGGTACTTAATGACTCGGCTTAGGGGACCGGGAACAACAGGACTTATGATGGTGCTGATTTCTCTGTGGTGGCATCTTTGCTGATAGGTTAGGCGAATTGACCAAATCTTTGTCCTCTCGAATTTGACCCCACGAGTAATTGGAAGTAGGTAGACGTTAACATAACTAGTTAGGAGGATTAACTAGGTTAGCACCACTATTCCTCTATTGATTTCCCTTCTACCATTTATTTGCTTTTATATTCTGCATTAGTAGTTTAATTAATTAAAACACTATCAAACCATTAATATTCTGTGACAATTAGACTTGGTAATTATCCGTCACACATAGCTCTTGGGACGACCTCGGCTTTACCATTTACTACACTACACACGACCGGGTACACTGCCCGTTAGTGCATTAGGGTAGACCATAGGTATAGCAAGACACTATAAATATTAAGACCTGATCAGTAAAACCTGCATCAAGTTTTTGGCTCCGCTGCCGGGGAGCTATATTAGGATTAATATTAAGTCTTTCATTTTTAAACTTTTCTCACGATCATATTTCAAGTTTTCAGGTACCATGGAAGCCATTAACATCGATAACCTCACTCTTGAGGAATATTTGGCATTGACAAGAGAAGAACAAGGGTCAGGGATTGTAAGGCCACCATTGTAAGATGCTCAATTCAAAATCAAACCTCAATTCATGAGGGAATTACGTGCAAACCCCTTCTCTGGAAGCATCGCTGATGACGCCCATGAACATGTAGACAATGTCGAATACATTGTCAGCCTATTCAAAATCCCCAGAGTCTCACACGATGCTATAATGCTACGAGTTTTCCCTATTTCTCTTACGGGAGCTGCAAAAAGATGGGTCGATTGATTACCTGCAGGGACTGTCAACACTTGGCCTATCTTAAAAAAATGTTTCATTCAGAGATATTGTCCTCCATCAAAGACGGCCAAGCAAATGGAAGAAATTCATAACTTCAAGCAAGAGGGAGATGAAACATTATACCAAGCTTGGGAAAGATACAACGAATTGTTATACAAGCGCCCTACTCACGATATTAACAGCCAACAAAAAGTGAACGTCTTTTACAAGGGACTGAACATCTCTTCAAGACAAATGATTGATTCTCAAGGGCCAATTCCTAGTATAACACCCACCATGGCTTTGGAAACGATTCAAAAAATGGCAGACCACTCTCACAAATGGCACAATGGAGGAAGCAACCGTAGTAAAAATAATGATGTTGAGGGCCTTGCAGCAATAAACAACAAATTAGAAAGCCTTGGAAGAGAAATGAAAAAGCTCAAAGAAAATGTGCATTCCATTCAAGTGGAGCGAGATGGGGCTCGTCTTTCTAAAAAATGTTCCTCCAATGAAGAAGTTAAAAGGATCGGTGAAGTGAACTATGGAAAAGAATTCCCTTTCAAAAGCTACAATAATTACGGACCTAGGTACCGTGAAAAATCCCCTGGGTTCTACACAAAAATCAACAATAATCCTCCTAAACCTAGCCTTGAAGAATCAACAAAAAAGGAAAATAGGCTCAAGGAGTGGATGGCCAAAGTAAAGGAGGGCACCAATATGAACCTACGTAACAAAGATGCTGCAATTAAGAACCTCGAGACACAAATTGGGCAATTAGCTAAGAACCTCGCAACAAGTAATGCTAAAGCCACTTCCTGCAAAGCCATATTTGCGCAAGATAAAGCAAAAAAGGAGCAATGCACATCCTCTATCACTAATGATCTCTCCGGGATTAACTACCTAAGAGAGGATGATAAAGCTAAAGATGACGAGTTCCTACCTAGCCAACTTCCTGAGAAGCTGCAGTACCAGGAAAGTTTTCTTCTCCCTTGCACTATTGGTAATATTAAGATTCCCACATTAACTGATTTAGGGACTGGTGTTAACCTTATCTCAACTACTTTATTCGAAAAAATCAAACTTACCAATTTAAAAGAAACAACTATTATGATTGAAATGGCGGACTCCTCTAAAGTACATCATAGAGGGGATTGTGAACAATGTGATTTTAAAAATTGGAAAATTTTTCTTCCCCACCGATTTTGTAGTTATTGACATGGGAAAGCGGGAGGCTTACAACTTGATTGTTGGAAGACCTTTTCTGGCCACTTGTAGAGCTCAAATTATGGTTTTTGAAAAACAAATTTCCTTGGGGACGGAAAAGGAACGAATAACTTTTAGTATGAATGAGCATTTAAAACCAAAAACTGAAATTTCTAATAATGTTCAATCACTAAACCCCACTCTACACTCTAAGCCTATTACTGATAATCGTAAAGAAAGTGTTGATCATTGTAAGCAGAAACAGGATAAAATTGTTCAAAGCATTGAGGAAACTCTGAGTCCTAATAAACATTTTTGCAACTCGATGTTAACCAAAGAATGCGAATCGGCATGGCCACCATTTACTCGTCCTCAAAAATGTGAAAGAAAAGTTAATGAATGGATTTACCCTCATAAGGGAGAGAAACATGATGTTGAATTAGCATTGGAAGATTGGTACAAATTAAAGCTTGGAAGCTCGAAATTGATTAAAGAACTGATCAAGCAGTATGGGTGCAACCATATCACTGACATCATAGGCGGAACAAGATCAAACATTAGCATTACTGATAATATTATTAATGATGATGACCATGGAGAATCATGTGATAAATGGCTTTCACATAAGCTGGGAACATTTGGGCTCAATAATTCTATAAGAAAAAAATGGCTTGATAATTGGATGAATGAACACCAACGAATGATGGAAGTGGGGCATGTTGAAAGACCCCCATAGGAGCCCCGCGGGTCTGAGTCTAACTTAAAGACTCGTTAATAAAGAAAACTGCTCTTTCGGGAGACAACCCGAATTATCCCTTTCTTTTGTTTTTTCCTTTCTGTTGGGTTTTGTGTTTTCTAACCATTTTTGCAGGAGACAATGAAGTAATTCTGCTGCAGTTTTCGATCTGAACGAGTTACGGCGTAACTCATCTTGGTGATTACGCCGTAACCAACATTTTAGCATAGAATTCTTGACGCGCATTACCAATTACGGCGTTAATACCATCTCAGTGGTTCGCCGTAACTATTCGCTTCACAGACTCATACCAGGTTGTGCCAGTTACGGCGTAACTCTCTCATAGGAGTTACGACGTAACTCTTCTCTGCTTTAATTCTTTCATTTTAAAACACAGTAACCTTGTATTAGTTTTAAATGAACTTTTGGGTGTGTTCCCTGTAAACCCTCACGAGACTTCACTCGTCCACTTGGGACACCAAGTGGTTTAAAAGGCTTGTTGCATTCGCTAAATGCAACCGTGATTCCTACGAAAGTGAGCTAGGTTTATTTTTCATTTTATTTTTTCTTTTTAGAATTATGCTTGTCGGTATTGTGATTTCAGGGGTTGAAGTTTGTTCATGACGCTTAAACGAAGGCACGATCCTTTCTCGTGGGCCTTCTTTTTGGAGCAAATTTCGGGGAAGTTCTCGCTCTAATTCTACCTTTCTCTTCACCTTTATTTTAATGCCTAGTACAAAAGGGACTTTGTACAATTCAAGTGGGGGGCGGGAGTAGAATTATCTCTTGAACTTTATTTCGCCCTCATTTTTCTAGTTTATTTTGAAAAATTATGCCATTTTTAAAATTTTGACATGTTTTTCCGAACCTAACTAGATTAGACCTTAGCCAAGCACATACAACCCTTGATATTACATGGTGAGATTAGCCTTATCCGTTTCCTATATTTTACCCCAAATCCACCAAATTATGAGTGTGCCGGTAGCTTGTAAACTTTAGAACATGGCCTTTGCATCATTTCGAGACCATAGACGAGGTATGTTGAGTTAGCTCGATGTATTTGGACTTTCCAGTTTTAGAAGGCAATATTATAGGATTATCACCCAACAGCCTACCATTGTGAGTCTATCGATTAGTCACCTCGACTTTTCGACCCCCATGTGAAACCCTTTTGTTGCACTCCCCTTTAGTGCAAGATACCCCTAGATTCACCCTTCTGAGCCATTCCTTTCATTTTGTCACCCCAATATATTGTTTCGTTACACCCTTACACCTTAGCCTACCTTGTAGTCTTTATTTGTAATTGGGAAGTCATCATTTGCCTAAGTTCAAGGTTCGAGTGGAAAGGTTTGGGAATCACGCTTTCATCGACAACAATTATGAAGATCATTGAAGACCCCCCGAATTCCCATTGTTCATCTCAAGTGGGGGGATGCTATGTTATCATTTTATGTTCAAAAAAAAAAGTCGAAAAAAAAAATAGTTAATTGAGTTATGATTTTGTAAAGTGCGATGTTATAAGCACTATAGTATGAGCTTTATTGTTTAGTATCAAGGAGGCCACCTCGGTCACATTTGAAGATTGGAGTTGGAGTTATACCAACTGAAGAAGAAAAGGTAGTGTGCCCATCACGACGTCCTCTAATGACACATCTACCTCACATTTCATGATCCGGTCTCTAGACTTTTAAGCTTGAACTTTGGGCGGACGGTAAGTGGTGATGACTTAGTTATAGATATAGACTACCTGCTTGTTTTTCATTTTACACCAATTATATATCCCATGTCTTATCCTACCCTTTAGTCATGAAGCGTGTCTAGGTGATGCAGCGAGCAATCTTTGGTGTCTTGGCCATGGATTTGGTCATGTATCATTGGTTTTGTCCACTTCGCCGTGACATGTTAGTAATGACGAGTCACCCCTAACCTTTGTCGTGTCTACCCATATTGCCTTCGAGAATTGTTTAGCCCTTAACTCTAGTGGTGGAGATTTGTGTAACCGCCAAGCTTATGATAGAATACATGCTATGACTGTGCGATTGAGTGATCACCCCTAAATTGACACTTAGAATAGTTGAGAGATTTGAGTGTTTGTTCCCCTTTCGTGAGGTGTTGGGCTTTGTTTTATTCTAGCATAAGGGATTTGTAAACTCATATTTTCCGGGTTTTGGGAGATATCTTTTTAGGAATCTATCTAATAAGGTCTACTTGAGGGCAAGTAGAGTTCAAGTGGGGGATATTTGATAACATCAAATAGTCCTGAATATTAAGTGTCAATTTCCCCGTTAATGCTCGTTATTTATATCATTTATATGGATTTACGCTTGTTTTCCATTGTTTTACACTTTCGGGTAAATTACGAGCATTGGAGCTAAAGAGATCGGAAATGAAAGCGTTACTAAAGATTTATCACAATATGCTTATTTTGAAGAAGTTACGGTGTAACTCATCTCTCACATTACGCCGTAACTATTGCGTGACCCAGCAGTCCAACTTATCAAGAGGTTACGGCGTAACTCCTCCCAAAGGTTAGGACGTAACTCCATTAGGTCAAAAGAGGTTCCACGCCGCTGATACTTACGCCGTAACTACTGCATCACTTATGACATAACCGTGTTTATTGAGACTACGGCGTAACCACTTATAAGGTTACGCCGTAACTAGCAGATCTAGTGCATTTACGGAGAAATACAAGGTTACGGCGTAACTCATCTTTTGGTTACGCCGTAACCCAGACCTGGCCTATAAATACCCCACGAATTCCAGCATTTAAAAGCATCCCATTCCACACACAACACTCTGAGAACGTGGGAAAAAGCTCAAGGGAGGTCTAGGGAAGCATACGGAGCTGTTTCCAAGGGAGAAGTCACACCATTACGATAAGCTTTAGCGTTTATTATTTCTTTTACTTTCAATTCATGTATTTCGTACCTTTGAATATTGAATTGATGTGTATGATTAATATGAGCGGCTAAGCACCCTTTGGTGCTAGCTTAGTTATGATTCCTTAATTGTTTTGTTTGCGTTTACCTTTACTTCCGTACAATTATTTCTAAGTGTATGCATGCATAGTTCTTTGGTAGTCACCCCTGGTTCGGTAGTTTTGAATGGCGATAGAGGCCAATTGCCTAGGAGATATGACCAACTGACCCTAGGTGAGCAGACTGAGACGGGAAGGGTAAGATATGACCAACTGACGACCCTTTCTACTTGTACGATTTAACCAACTGATCACCTATCGTTTGGATGAACTTAAGAATTGGGGGTGTAGTGTCTAAGTTCCTAACAAAGGGCACTCACTATTTTTGAATCTAGCATGTAGCGGTACTTAATGACTTGGCTTAGGGGACCGGGAACAACAGGACTTATGACGGTGCGCCTGATTTCTCCTATTGTGGCATCTTTGCTGATAGGTTAGGGCGAATTGACCAAATCTTTGTCCTCTCGTATTTGACCCCCACCGAAGTAATTGGAAGTAAGTAGACGTAGACATAACTAGTTAGGAGGATTAACTAGGTTAGCACCACTATTCCTCTATTGATTTCCCTTCTACCATTTATTTGCTTTTATATTCTGCATTAGTAGTTTACTTAATTAAAACACTATCAAACCATTAATATTCTGTCACAATTAGACTTAGTAATTATTCGACACACATAGCTCTTGGGACGACCTCGGCTTTACCATTGACTACACTACACACGACCGGGTACACTGCCCGTTAGTGCATTAGGGTAGACCATAGGTATAGCGAGACACTATAAATATTAAGACCTGATCAGTAAAACCTGCATCAGTTATCCGTAACCCATGCACACAACATAAGCAATTAAATACTTAAACTAGTATTAAATGTCAACAAACGACATTTATTGATAATCGTGTACTTTTAACATTAATTACTTATTCATTACAAAACATTTCCAATTTAGTCGTTAGTTTCCGTTTAAAATAGTAAATAACAAGATAAGACTTGTTATCGACATTTTTGGTACAAAAGCCCATTTATTATTTCTATTTCATAGTTTATTAGCATTTTCATGTTTATATATATATTTCGTCAAATTCCAACATTA
Organism: Chrysanthemum makinoi; assembly: GCA_910596185.1. NCBI lineage: Eukaryota > Viridiplantae > Streptophyta > Magnoliopsida > Asterales > Asteraceae > Chrysanthemum > Chrysanthemum makinoi. The sequence goes on from OU343218.1 coordinate 140,388,227, forward strand.
ATCTCATATCGTTATTCGTTTCGAGTCCACAAGCACGAGTCATAACTTCTCGGCTTTTAATCAATCAATAGTCCAAATTATACTAAAGTCCATGTTACGGCTTTGTCGGAGTCAACTATTGACTAGAAAGTCAAAGTAACGCCGACGTAGCTCAAAGTCAACAATATATATATATATATGAAGTCCAAATTTAAAAGTCACAATATCGCAATTCAATCCCAAACCAACTCAAAACAATCCCGCCAACCAATCCATCAACTAAATATACTTGAAACCAATGTCATGACCCTAATGGTCATGACACGGTCGCGGTCACGACCACGTGAACCAAACAAGCTCTAGAAGCTTTTCGGCTCCACGCGTCTCACCTAAACCTCAACTACATAAACCAACAAGCTACCAAATCGACCCGACCCGGACCCATGGCCCAAGTGGGTCACGTACCCAAGCCAAGGGCTTCGTACGTGCCCTTTGTGGCTCGTACACTATTCCACATAAACCAAACATCACCCAAATTCATTCCACAACATCCAAATTCAATCATTCAAGCTCCAAACACTAACCAAACACAAAAACCATCATCTATCTTAACCAAAAATATGAACCTAAACCTAAAATGCATAAACCCATCAAATTGATACACCACACATTTACCAAACACTAATTACTTGTTTATTTAGTCACTAATTAGACTTAATTTCATGTTTAAACCAAAAGCCCCAAATATTATGATTGGGTCGAAACCCTAATTACCCGTACGTGGGTTATTATTGCCCAAATAAGCTCAAAACTTGTTCCATTTACCTTATTCAAGCACCAATTGCAAAACCCCCTTGAAACCCTAAAAGTACGAATCTTGATTCAAAGATTTGAAGGTGTTATTGAAGTCCAAATGGAGCGTGTAATATATGGTTGGAAAGAGGAGCGTGTAATATATGGTTGGAAAGAGGAGAAAGAGAGCTTCAATATGGTGGTGGAGCTTCAATATGGAAAGAGGAGAACGAGAGCTTCAATATGGCTCCACGTTCATTCAACTTTCTAACATTATTATTTATGTTTTTTCACGAGTTTTGACTATTTATTTGTCAATTTTTGAGTTACGGTCTAAAAGTTACAATAATTCTTGTTTTAGGCTTTTCTAGTGCCGAATCGAATAGTGCCTACCAAATAGAGTTAAAACTCATACGATAACTCATTTAATAATAAAATAACTCATAAAAACCAATAGACGATATAAAATCAAGTCATGGTTTATAAAAATAGTGATAAAGGCAAAAGCTCGGTTTAGTTTAACGTAATGCAGTTACCTAAAATAGACTCCCTAAATTGCCAGTTGTCACATTGCAGATGCACTTACCGCATGTGCAAGTTTTTACTTGATCAAATTTTCCTAACTCGCCCCAAATTTGTTTGAGACGTCCATAGTAGTTTACTATGGTCATCCCCTTTTGTCGACATCCGGCGAGATCTGATTTTAGTTGTTGAATCCGAGGTCCATTAGTAATAGAAAAGCGATCTTTTATGTCATCACACAGATCTTTTGCTATCTCTAAATGAGATATAGTAGAACGTAATGACGGTTCGATGGTGTTTCTGATCCAAGCCACCAACAATGAATTGATTGTCCACCAATCTTCAATATCTTTATCCTTTTCTCCTGGTCTTTTAATGGTTCCATCAATGAACCCGAACTTTTTCCGGGCTCTTATCGCCGTTCTGAATAAGGGAGACCACTCATCATAATTGTCTCCTTTTAGTTGGACCTGAGTAACCACTAGTCCTGGATTATCCAACGTAGTGATATCATATGGTGATATCGACTTTCGTTGTTGAGAAGTACTTGCATCATCACTAACATCTTTGTTCGGTTCATCACCAGCCATTTTTCTTAGATTTAGGTATCAGCCTCACGGCTCTGGTACCATGAAAATTTGATAAAGAACCACTTATATTGCTTCTGTATTTTCTGCCCTCTATATGCTCATTCCAAAAGGATATTTATAATATCCATATATCTTGCTCAACAAGATTTTTACATTCTAGAATAACCTAATTGAAAAAAGACAACTCAATAATATGGTAACTAAATAATATAAGAATCAAGCTTCCAATAATTGATTTATTATAAACACATTTGGGTTTATATACTAGAGCTTATCATTTGGCTTAAGATTGGTACTAGAGATTTTATCAAATGGTTTTGGAGCTTTGGTTTAGCCTAGGTACAATGTACCCTACTTTAACGATCACGTACAATAGATCCTGAAGTGTCTTATATGGAATGTTTTTTTAATATGCTCATGTCCTGCTTATGGAAAATGCGAGGAGTACATAAACATGTTGGATCAAGTGGCAATTAAGGAAAATGCAAGGAGTACAGAAACATGTTGGATCAAGTGGGCAATTGTTGAAAGGAACTTGGTGGTTTTGGTTTGATTGACAGATTCTTTGGTACAAAGACGGTCTTACATTGATAGAAATTAAATCTCAACCTTAACTTATAATTTCGTTCTACTCTCAAATAAATGTTGTTATAAGAGCTACTATATATTAGGTTTGCAGAGCTGTCCATTCTCTTTATTGATGGTCCTTTTTTATAATCTAGTTACTTTGTTCGAATATCTTAGTGTTTTAGGCTAAAACTGCCATATCAGTTTTCTTTTTCCGACGATCAAATTGCCAGTGTGGCGACCAAATTATTTATTTATTTATTTATTTATTTATTATTATTATTATTATTATTATTATTATTATTATTATTATTTTAATTCAAATTTTTTAAACAACAAATTTAAACTTAGCTATAATAATAAAAATATTACATAAATCATACAATACGATACGAAATACGATACAAAGAAAAAACATACAAACTAAAATACACTACGATACGAAATATATAAACACATCCTAATCGGAATGCTCCCAGCATGCAGAATCATACGAAAGAGACCTATACCCAGGAAATTCCTCAATGAACGCCGCCCGTTCTGCTGCTTCCTTCCTGGTTTTCTCATCCGCCTCTTGTTGCTTCCTTGCTTGTTCTGCTTCAACTTCTCGTAATGTCTGTTTATCACACATCATTTGATAATGCTGGCTTGCAGTTAAGTCATGCTCATCAACTGGCTCGTCTGCATAACCTAGCACAATTTGAGTCGGCTGAGGTTGATAATTGGGTAGCTCGATAAATAAAGGTGCATCAGCTGAAGTTGATGCACCTAGCTCAAATTGTGTCAAGTGTTGTGATACAGAACCAACAATTTTGTTTTCTTGATAGCTCCAACGGATTTTGTTGCTGATGTTAGCTTGTATATGTAAAACACACCCCCACAACGTGTCATTAATGGCGTCATCTTTCTTGGCTTCGTCGCTCAGAAACTGGTCAATCACAGCTTGTCTTTCCGCATAAATGTCTTTATATTGCGCATGTCATTCTCTTAAACGTTGTTTCTTTGCTTTTGCGAGATCAAACTGCTTGATAACGTCGACAATAGCCTGTTGTCGAGTGACATCGTCTTTATCGCATTGTTTTTTTAATATACACTTTCATTTCTTCGACGGTATATGGGAGACGACAAGCTATGATTTTGTGTTAAATGATTTAGTTGAGAGAATTGTTGTTTGAATTTGTGAATGAAATGAAGAAAGTGAGGTATTTATAATGTTTTAAAAGTGGTAAAGTTTAAGGGTTATTTTTTTATTTTTTTTCCTTCTTTTTTTTACATTCGGTCGTTTCAATGACTAAGTTTCTCAAAAATGCAACCGACAACCGACGAGGACCAAAACCTCACAGTGAGGTGACCTATCACGACCGATCAGTCGACCATAATGGAGACCGATCCACTCTGTTTAGCCTTAGTATTTTGAATGTCATAGGTTCGTGTGGTATATGTGTTTTGCTTTTCTCATGGATCAATCGAAGTCTTGTACTTTAGTGTCTAGCATTTTCTCCATTTTTACTTTGTTTATTGGTTAATGGAATGATGCCATGTCTAAAAGGTTTCTTTTTTCTTTAAAAGTATACTATAGGTCCAGTCAATTGATTAATTGAGTTTGCAATTTGTGCTAAACTTGTGTTTGTCATCAATGACGTTCTATCGTTTAATCTTTTATATAATAAAAGAATTACATTATTTCAGAGTGTTTTTGCAAAATCCTTCTCATTGAAAAAAAAAATTAGACCAATAGGAGAGGTTGATTTTGCCACGTAAGCGAAATCGGGCTACGTGATTGGTTAATAAAAGTCAAAATTAAATTGATTTTGGTCAACCTTTAGTTTAGACTAAAATACACGGTTGGCCCCTAAATGTGACAACTCGAAAATTTCTCGACGCGTCGTAATTGGAGAAACATCGATTTGAGCGATCGTTTGATTTAATTTGAGACACGAGTCGTGTTATATATCGTTTTTATTGGAAAAATTATTTTAAAAACAATGACGTAACTCTGGGGTCATGAATCCTTCGTTTACTAAGATAAACGAGCCCCGAACCTAATATATAACAAGTTTTGCAAAGTTACATCTATGGTCCTTGGGATAGTTTACATCTCCATCCCTAGAGTTTCAAATGAACAAGAATAGTCCCTCCTGGAACTATATATACCCCAACCATACCCACACTCTCTCATTTTCCACCCAACTTTCTCTCTCTTAATTCTCTCTCTCTCAATAAGAATCCGGCCACCCATTTAGGGTTCCGGCGCCACCTCCAATTCTGGCCAACTTTCCGGCCACCTCCAATATTCACACCGCCTCTTCCAAATGGTAGATCGGACCATGGTGCTTCCATTTTTACATCACATGCACCCGTAAAGTCGAAGACGCACCCTAAATCTACAATATTAGATTCGAAATATTAGGGTTTCAGGTGCTAAACGTTTTAAAAGTGGTCAAGCTCGGATGGTTACGAGTTGTACTCGTATAAGACGCCACCAACATGGGGGAAACGTGTGTTAGTAACACACGACCCTCGTATTACTCTTTTCTCGCACGTTAAAGTGAAAACCCCCTTTCATGTTGTTATTTTCAGTTATGAACGATTTCAAATCGTTTTATTGGTCTTGTTAATTTTTCGTGGATAACAAATAAATAAAACAAGAATTAAAAATATGGTGTCGATTATCGTGTGGTGAGAAGCTGATGAAATTAGTGTTTGGGTTTTGATAATTGTTGTCTGATTTACGAGTTAACTGTGAAGGTTTCAGTTTGGATTCGAAAGCTTTGTGCTCGTTTGCGTTAGTATTCGCCCGTTTAATTTCATGAGCCAAGTCCGGTTATGTGAACTAGTGTCAAATTCTGTCTTTGTTCTCGGGTCACACTCGTGTGGGTCACGTATGGGTCAGGTCTGATGACCTAGTGTCGCGACCATGGGCTCCAAACTTGTTCTTCGTATTGAGCTTTGGATAGTTAGTATCGGGTAGTTAGTGTTGGGTCAGAATGTGTATGGTGGTCATGACTCATTTTGGGATTTCTTGGTCTCAAGATTGTAAACGTGGTGTCGCCTAAACCTTTGTTTCGAGTTTGATATAAAAGTTGCTATTGGTTCCTGATCGGTTAAGGATCCTTAGGGTGTTTGTTTGATTCTTGTAAGTCGAAGTTGACTCAGTCACTAAGTCGAGTCAGTGGACTTGGTCACAGTCGGTCGGGTTTGGTACATCTTAGTGTGGTAAATCTTAATAAAAACAAATTTAAAGGTTTTGTGGATTGGTACTAGATAAATACATTCAAACTTATTTTGAGTTCGCTTATTGCCCTAGTGAAAATGTGTAAACTAATTACCCTAAACTACTCTTGATTAACTATTGTAAGGTTACCAAATTTTTGGGTACATTGAATTTGCGATAGGCTTAGCAGCCCATGATAAGAGGTGTATATTAGTTTGTTGTAACTATGCTCATTAGCCTAAATATTTAAGGATGCGTTAATAATTAACGGGCTCAAGGGCTCAACACATTTTTTTAATGGTAACAATGAGATATTTGATATAAGTGACGGACTAAAGATATAAATATAGATATATATTAGAACTTATAATGTTTAATATGGTTTATACATTTAAAGTAACAATTGACACACAAATTATATTGGTTATAAGTTGTGCTTTATTAAACGTTTTGAACTAACCAAATATAATATTTTAGACTCTAAAGTTTAATATATATATATATATAGGAGCGATAAGGTTAAATATTATATTTTCACTAATACCGAGACATTTACCTATATAATATCGACAAATACGTTTTTATTTGATAGAAACCCTTATCAACTACGATAATAACTCGTTTTTACTACAATAATAACTTGTGATTTTGAAATACATGATTAGCTTCTATAACTTGTTGAAAACGATTGTTTTGAATAAGTCAACTTATTAAAGTCGCAATGGTTTGGGAATAAACGAATGTGTCATTTGTAGTATACTATTTACTATACCTTATATGAAGTAATTTCGGGAAAACTTGTATAATTATGAATAGCGATTGAGAAACCTTTATTAATTGAGCGATAAATGGAAACTTGTCTTGTTATTACATACGTTTGGGGATTACTGGGTAAATTGCCGAACTTAACAATTAACCTATCTATGTTACATAAATAGTTGTCGTCGCTTCCTAGTCTTTGACTAGCTGGAGTAATGTCGGTACTTCTTAATTTGGTCGATGTCTCTTTCCGTTTGGCGGAGTTATGTGCATATATCTCGATTATCGATGTCTTCTTCTTTTCGCGTGAGTTGTGCATCGCACTTATGTTTCTTACCACCACATGAAACGCTAAAACCAAACTTTTGAGATGTTAATTATGAACTTTTGGGAACGATAATGTACTTTTGAAAGTAACGACATGAATGATCCACGAAAACTACAACACATTACTTTCTATTGATTTCTTTATCGTATGAGCCATATTCTAAGAATATCATATACGCATTAGGTTGCGTCGCAACTATTCTATTATACTCGTCATACATTCTTTTGGATGCCATGGAGATTAACTTTAGATGCCAGTCGTGTCAATAGTGAATATGCATTCTTTGCCGTGATTACTGTTATCTTCTCTGCTAGTGTTTATTCGTGCATTGCTTGGGCTAAGGTAAGTTTCATAGCCCCACTTTTATCTACGTTTTAACTATATTGGGGTGAGAATCATGCTACTGTTTTCAGATCGTGAAAACTATTTGGATTTTCTTATATGCTTGACTGTTTAGATAGATGTCGGGTAGTTGTTGCCTTAGACTAGGGTAGCAATCCTAATTGCTATAACTGTTGCCTAGCTAAGAATAGACTTCTACCTCGACTTAGTCCGGGGTTGGCAATTGTTCTAGATTTTGCCACGCATGCTTTGGACTAGAGTCGCCAGTCGAGTAGTCCCCGGATGCGGGACATGTTTATGGTTGGTGATCCAGGTAGGATCGGTATTTATCTATCTTAGGTCTTGCATAGCAAATCAACTCTTATTGGTCCACTATGATTTTGTTGAACTTAAACCTATGAACTCACCAGCGTAGGCTGACCTTTTAGCATGATTTCTCAGGAATTTGAGAGGTGTTTGGAATACGTGATCGGTGGAAGCTTGGAAAGAAGGCGGTTTTAAGGATCATTTCTGACTCTGATAAAATTTTGGGACCTATTTTATTAAATCATGTTTTGGGCCTAATATTTATACTTTTGGATTAAATGTTCCGAATACTTTAATTTGGGATTGGTTTTGAATGTTAAATGACTATCTTTTTGCTATACATGTGTGCGATACCAATCCAATAGTAACGCCCCGAAAACTTGATTAAGTCTTCCGCTGTACCGAGATTTGGGGGTGTTACAGATTGGTATCAGAGCTCAAGGTTATAGAGAATTAGGTATTTATAAACCCTAAACTATAACCACTTAATTGATTATGGTATGAACTGCGATTTGAATTATGAGATGATCTGTTAAGGGATATTGTGAACTGATTGTGGAAAAGTTATGATTTGGAGATATGATTATTGATTTTGGGAAATGAGGTATGATTATTGATTTTGGAAAATTAGATGAGGTTATCGAGATATTACAGAATTTGATTTGAGTAAACGGTACATTATGATTTTGGAATTTTAAACTCGATTGATTTAATATGGATGATTGAGAACGCATTAGACGAATTGATTGATAAGATGATTGATGAGATGTTTAGGGCTGATTTGATGAACGGTTTGATTGAACACTTGATTGGCGTGGCCCTGTTAGTAGACGATTTAAGTCTGCCTATCTTAGTAGTTCACTATAAGCATTAGTATGCTTATACACTCACGAAAGCATGTCCTCATGCTTTCGCACGCGCAATACCTTTCATAGAGTGTGGAGTCCCAAACCTTAAATCTATAACACTTAACTTATATTAAGTAGTTGCCTTGGGTATATCCCAAAACAATAAAGAGAAAACCTTGTATGAATATACACAAATACGTGGGATCTATTGGACTATTTTTGGAAGATTAAAGTGAACAAGTGAACACAGAATGTGATAACCAATAATTCAACATTATTTATCAATAATGCGGATACTCTCAAAGTATCAGGGTTACGCAATTTCCTGGTGTAATCTCACCACTTGATTTAAAACTTGCACATTAGTAGTAGTCGTGGAAATGATTTGGGAATATAAAGGGAATGGTACTATTATAACTAACTCAGGGAGTCACAAACGAGGCCTTTTGTCTCGTGAACATGAGTTCCACAGTTAAGTTTTGATGAACACGAGTCTAAAACGCGTTAAAACTGATACAACATGTAAACTGGTGTGTTGGTATCGTGTGTGTGTCATGTGCACGTTTTTTGCATCTTATCATGTTTATGTGCCCTTGATCATAACTAGATGATGGATTATAATGATTTTGATGATGTCGATTGGTGATGGTCTCGTGTCACGATTTTGAGTCGAAACCTTCGTAAACCGTTGTTCCATTCTTTAAAATTTGTCAAATAAGTGGTAATCGGTTTTGATTACTAATAATGAATTCATGTTCGTTAATGTTATAATGATATGTGAAACCGTAAGTGTTTTAGATAATAAATTGGACTAACGTGTGATTATTTGGTTAACGTTGAATCATTGGTATGAATCGGATTTTTGGAATCGAATGACATTTCAATTAACAGCCTTAATTGAATAACAACTTAATTGTGGTGTTTTGGGTAATTGGTAAGTTATTTACAAACATTAGATTTGACACCCGTTAATCGGTTGTGTTTGGGAAATTGAAAGAGTCAATTGGTGTGTTTAATGGGTTGGTATGTTTGATTGTTTATTTAGATGGCGAGATTGGTATGAGATTGTTTGAAGGATTAATTAGAATTGTGAAAATTGTTTATTTTTTACTTAATGATATATATATGGCAATTTTGCTTACGTCGGTGTTATCGTGACTTTCTAGTCTCGACTACCCCGACAAAGACCGTAATATGGTCTTTAGTATTTATTTGGGTAATATGATTTTTGTAAAAGCCGAGAGCCATGACTCGGACTTGGGAACTCGAAACGAATAATGACTCGAAATTTATATTGGAATTTTTATTGAAATTTATATTGGAATTTTTATCGAAATTTATATTGGAATTTTTATCGAAATTTATATTGAAATTTTTATTGAAATTTATAAGTGAGATGAATGAATTTATATTGAAATTATATCAATCTTTACATATATATATATATATATATATATATATATATATATATATATATATATATATATATATATATATATATATATATATCTACTAGTAAATCGTACTAGAAAATATAAATGATAAATGGTTTTGTACTAAGCATTCGATAACAAGGCTCGCCTTGTTATCCAACATTTTAAAAAGGGAACCAACGTTTAAAAATAGAAATGTTTTGTAATAAAGGATTCATTAAGTGTTTCGAGGGTACGTTTATTGAAAGGTGTCATTTATGAATATTTAATGTCATTTATGTGTTGTGCGTGGGTTACGGATGACCTAACATTAATAGCGTTGATCCACCGTATATAACGGACTTATTAGGTAGACGAACCTAATAGGTGCCCCGCTATGCACGTAGGATAACGATATTAATGGGTGAATTATACTTATGACTCGTTAGGATGTGTTTGGTTTTGGGATAATAAGCGACATGAACAAATAGTTGAGTTTATCGAGTTGACGAATTCGATAAGGTCTAACTATTTATTCCGAAACTTATTAAACTATAAAGTTTATCATATAGACGTCTCATTGTGTCATTATGAGTCGCATTGTGGTTAGTTGAGTGCATTCATGGTGATTGTCGAGTCGATACCACACACACACACACACACGATGATACCTAACGCGAATAACTAAGTGGAGCAACGATATTTTCGAGATAAGAAAATGAATACATTTTGGGCATATAACATTGAAGTTGGGAATATATATATTGAGAATTGGTTATAATAATTGGTTGTGCCTTGCATAAAAAAAATTATCGAACCTCGATTGGATATAGATCGATCACCTATATTCAGCCAGAGACAGGGACATGGACTGATCACCTATGTCCGTCTGGAGGTAAATTTTACAAATACTAGGAATTGTTATAACAAAATTGTGTTCATTTGAGATTGGTTTTAAGAACGATAAACTTAAGGTGGACTCGCACACTCACACTCGCTAAACATCACGAAAGCCGCACTCACACACGACACACTGGCATCGTAACACCTCTTGAATCGTAACACTTCGGCATCACTATACGTCTCGTTTATGTGAAATTTTGGTTGTAGCACATGAGCGTAGTTCGCCATAAGTCGGGAGAGACCCGATTGGCACTTGTTTTCATCCAATTGTTTTTCGACATAAGACTCGTTGATCTTATTCGAGCATTTGAAATTATTTTGGGCTATTTTTGGATTTGGTCTTGACTATTTTGGGTTCGGTTTTGGATCTTGGTCCTTGGGTTTTGATTTGGTAATTTCGATCTCGTTCCGAGTTTTAACTCGTCATTTGACTTCGAGTCATCGTTTGGCCTCGAATTATTATTCGACCCCGTTTCGTTGATAACTTTGTTAAAATCATTTTTCTACCTTTAGTCGGTATTCGATTTTGAAACGTCATACTACCGTGCATGATAGTAACCGTATTGGAATTATTATTCCATTATATTTCGATAGTAATCTTGTTGGAATTATCATTCCACATCGTTCGTAGTAACACCGTGGATTTGTCATCGAGCCTCGTTTCGTTGGTAACCTTGTTACCGACACTTATACCTCAAGCCTAGTCTTGAACCGATTGTGAGAAAACTTCGGAACCATAATATTCACTCTCGGTTGATTTAGCGGCGTCATCGAGACGGCGTTGCTAAACCGATAATATTGTGGTCAGTTGCTTCGCCAACAACTTTCGTTAAGATAGTACCTCACGTCGTTGATGTCGTACCTTATCCTCTATGTAGGAACCCCTATCGATAACGATCTAACGACTTGTTTGAGTGAAATTGTTCACCGAGAATTATCCTTAGATATTGTTCCGTCGATGTTGACTCTAGCAAACATTGAACCCTCAACATTGTTTGTCAACAAAAGTCTGCTACGTCACACCACCGGTTATGGTAATACCTACCCTATTTTATCAACGTGGTACCTTACAAACCATAGATGAGAAATTCTCTAGCATACCTACTTATAGCCGTTGACGTTCACTCGTATTTAAGAGTTGAATTGATATTGATCGATAGTCGAACCTCTTTTGGAGATTATGATTATAGAGTTGAACCACAAACCTTTGCTAAGTGTTAGTGCACCAATGAGTCAATCGATGATCGTGGTTAGTAACCAATACTTTCTCTTAGGAGTCGTACTTTCGTCTCTAACCTAGATATCATGCTAAGTCAACCGACCAATTGATGGTAGTAATCAACACTTTCTAATAGAGACATACTCTGAACTTCCTAGACTTCTCATCTAGTAGAGATTCCGTTTCAGAAATCTTGAAATCCTAAAGAGAAACCGGAACCATGTTCTCTAGGACAATCACATAATCTTTCTCTCATCCTTCCGAAGCTTGCTAACCTTCGGACCTCTCACCAAACGGTAAGCTACACTATAGACGAAACCTTGGAAGTAGATTCCCGCCTTTACCTAAGTGGTTGTTAGTAGTTTTACCAACCTATTCACCTCCCGCGAATTAGTAAAAAGGAAAAGTATGGACGACAATGCTCGTCTCTCCCCATAAGTTATACCAGTAATAGAGAATCTCCCTATCTTCTTTTAAGGAGGTGAGAGAATACCTACTCCTCAACCTTCAACTCATTCTGATACTCTTTAAGGAAAAAGTGTTACCGAAAAACTAAGTTATACAAATGGAATTCTCCACTCGTAAAGGAAACCATGTGCTTTAGGAAATGCTGATTTCTATCCTTTCCGGATTATGGCAATTGCCACACACCCATTTTTCATCTATCACTTCCTAGAGCTGAGAAAACCGATCTGGATATGCTTGCAGTGTATCATCTCCAGACAAATGGCTAAAGTTGAGAAACCATTCGAACCCTAGTATAACACGTAGCGTGCCTATTAAGTTTGACAATGGTCGGGATAGACACTTTCCCTTGGCCAACATCTCCTATAACCATACCTATCACTTTAGTACCTCAAAGGCACCGTAGGAGATCCTCTATGGATGTAAGAGTAAATTCAGATGATTGGGAAGAAATGGAAATACCCCAACTTAGCAACCCTAAACCTGTTCGGAATGATACCAAGAAAACTGTTCTAAGTTGAGATGGATATGTAAGTTACTCACAAACCATTGGAGGCATAGACAACGTAAATCTCTTGAACCCTCTGAGATAACCTAGAATTAGGCTTACGGATCCACCACGAAATTATGTGAAGCGAGTATTAAACGTGAAAACTTAATCCCGCTATATCAATCCTTTGGAAAATCTTTTCTAGATTGAGACTTGTAGCACAGAGCCTTAAGCTACCACGACTCAGAGAGAGTTCCCAACATTTTGTGCATAATAGGAAAGAAATGACCGATGAGGCAAATGTTATCCCTTTGGAAATCCTAATCTTTGGACGTTTAAACTTCGTTGACCTATCAAAACCAGAGATGATGAAACCTAGCAACTTTAGTAAAGTTGCCTCTCTATCCTCGACGTTCATAGAAACTCGCAGTAAGATCCAAAATTCACATGGGGAACGTGAAGATAAACCCTCGTGCTTATGCACTCTCCACTTTTAAACCTCAACGAGTAACTTGAGTTGAATCGCGAGGACGCGATTCATTTTAAGGAGGGGAGGTCTGTGACAACTCGAAAATTTCTCGATGCGTCGTAATTGGGGAAACATCAATTTGAGCGATCGTTTGATTTAATTTGAGACACGAGTCGTGTTATATATCGTTTTTATTGGAAAAATTATTTTAAAAACAATGACGTAACTCTGGGATCATGAATCCTTCGTTTACTAAGTTAAACGAGCCCCGAACCTAATATATAACAAGTTTTGCAAAGTTACATCTAGGGTCCTTGGGATAGTTTACATCTCCACCCCTAGAGTTTCAAATGAACAAGAATAGTCCCTCCTGGAACTATATATACCCCAACCATTCCCACACTCTCTCATTTTCCACCCAACTTTCTCTCTCTTAATTCTCTCTCTCTCAATAAGAATCCGGCCACCCATTTAGGGTTCCGGCGCCTCTAATTCGGCCAACTTTCCGCCGCCTCCAATATTCACACCGCCTATTCCAAATGGTAGATCGGACCATGGTGCTTCCATTTTCACATCACATGCACCCCTAAAGTCGAAGACGCGCCCTAAATCTACAATATTAGATTCAAAATATTAGGGTTTCAGGTGCTAAACGTTTTAAAAGTGGTCAAGCTCGGATGGTTACGAGTTGTACTCGTATAAGATGCCACCAACATGGGGGAAATGTATGTTAGTAACACACGACCCTCGTATTCTCTTTTCTCGCGACGAAAGTGAAAACCCCCTTTCATGTTGTTATTTTCAGTTATGAATGATTTCAAATCGTATTATTGGTCTTGTTAATTTTTCGTGGATAACAAATAAATAAAACAAGAATTAAAAATATGGTTTCGATTATCGTGGTGAGAAGTGATGAAATTAGTGTTTGGTTTTGATAATTGTTGTGCGATTTACGAGTTAACTGTGAGGGTTTCGTTTGGTTTCAAAGCTTTGTGCTCGTTTGCGTTAGTATTTTCCGTTTAATTTCATGAGCCAAGTCCGGTTATGTGAACTAGTGTGACATTCTGTCTTTGTTCTCGGGTCACACTCGTGTGGGTCACGTATGGGTCAGTCCGATGACCTAGTGTCGCGACCATGGGCTCCAAACTTGTTCTTCGTATTGAGCTTTGGATAGTTAGTATCGGGTAGTTAGTGTTGGGTCAGAATGTGTATGGTGGTCATGAATCATTTTGGGATTTCTTGGTCTCAAGATTGTAAACGTGGTGTCGCCTAAACCTTTGTTTCGAGTTTGATATAAAAGTTGCTATTGGTTCCAGATCGGTTAAGGATCCTTAGGGTGTTTGTTTGATTCTTTTAAGTCGAAGTTGACTCAGTACTAAGTCGAGTCGGTGGACTTGGTCACGAGTCGGGTCGGGTTGTATTGGTACATCTTAGTGTGGTAAATCTTGATAAAAACAAATTTAAAGGTTGTGTGGATTGGTACTAGATAAATACATTCAAACTTATTTTGAGTTCGCTTATTGCCCTAGTGAAAATGTGTAAACTAATTACCCTAAACTACTCTTGATTAACTATTCTAAAGTTACCAAATTTTTTGGTACATTGATATTGCGATAGGCTTAGCAACCCATGATATGGGGTGTATATTAGTTTGTTGTAACTATGCTCATTAGCCTAAATATTTAAGGATGTGTTAATAATTAACGGGCTCAAGGGCTCAACACATTTTTTTAATGGTAACAATGAGATATTTGATATAAGTGACGGACTAAAGATATAAATATAGATATATATTAGAACTTATAATGTTTAATATGGTTTATACATTTAAAGTAACAATTGACACACAAATTATATTGGTTATAAGTTGTGCTTTATTAAACGTTTTGAACTAACCAAATATAATATTTTAGACTCGACGCAAGTTTAATATATATGTTGAGGCGCGATAAGGTTAAATATTCTATTTTCACTAATAACGAGACATTTACCTATATAATATCGACAACTACGATAATAACTCGTTTTTACTACAATAATAACTTGTGATTTTGAAATACATGATTAGCTTCTATAACTTGTTGAAAATGATTGTTTTGAATAAGTCAACTTATTAAAGTCGCAATGGTTTGGGAATAAACGAATGTGTCATTTGTAGTATACTATTTACTATACCTTATATGAAGTAATTTCGGGAAAACTTGTATAATTATGAATAGCGATTGAGAAACCTTTATTAATTGAGCGATAAATGGAAACTTGTCTTGTTATTAAACATGTACGTTTGGGGATTACTGGGTAAATTGCCGAACTTAACAATTAACCTATCTATGTTACATAAATAGTTGTCGTCGCTTCCTAGTCTTTGACTAGCTGGAGTAATGTCGGTACTTCTTAATTTGGTCGATGTTTTTTCCTGTTTGGCGTGAGTTATGGTCTGTATGTCTCGATTATGTCGATGTCTTCACTTTTTTCGCGTGAGTTGTGCGTCGTACTTATGTTTCTTACCACCACACGAAACGCTAAAACCAAACTTTTGAGATGTTAATTATGAACTTTTGGGAACGATAATGTACTTTTGAAAGTAATGACATGAATGATCCACGAAAACTACAACACATTACTTTCTATTGATTTCTTTATCGTATGAGCCGTATTCTAAGAATATCGTATACGCATTAGGTTGAGGTCATAACTATTCTATTGTAATCGTCGTACATTCTTTTGGATGCCATGGAGATTAACTTTAGATGCCAGTCGTGTCAATAGTGAATAGTGCATTGATGTGCCGTGATTACCTGTTATCTTCTGCTAGTGTTTATTCGTGCATTGCTGTGGCTAAGGTGAGTTTCATAGCCCCACTTTTATCTACGTTTTTAACTATATTGGGGTGAGAATCATGCTACTATTTTCGGACCGTTAAAACTATTTGGATTTGCTTATATGCTTGTTGTTTAGATAGATGTGCGGTAGTTGTTGCCTTAGACTAGGGTAGCAATCCTAATTGCTATAACTGTTGCCTAGCTAAGAATAGACTTCTACCTCGACCTAGTCCGGGGTTGGCAATTGTTCTAGATTTTGCCACGACAGTGCTGGACTAGATTCGTTGGGCCCGAGTAGTCCCTGGATGCGGGACATGTTTATGGTTGGTGATCCGGGTAGGATCGGTATTTATCTATCTTAGGTCTTGCATAACAAATCAACTCCTACTGGTCCACTATGATTTTGTTGAACTTAAACCTATGAACTCACCAGCCAAAGGTGACCTTTAGCATGATTCTCGGGAATTTGAGAGGTGTTTGGAATACGTGATCGGTGGAAGCTTGGCAAGAAGGCGGGTTCAAGGATCATTTCTGACTCTGATAAAATTTGGGGACCTATTTTATTAAATCACGTTTTGGGCCTAATATTTATACTTTTGGATTAAATGTTCCGAATACTTAAATTTGGGATTGGTTTTGAATGTTAAATGACTATCTTTTTTCTATACTTGTGTGCGATACCAATCCAATAGTAACATACGAAAACTTGATTATGTCTTCCGCTGTACCGAGATTTGGGGGTGTTACACTAAACTTGGCAAAACGCTTCGTGATGGGACAAAACTCGGCGTTATCATCGTCGGAGGTCCAAACCTTGGCCTTTAAATGCCAAACTCGTCCCTTGACCAATAACGGCGATGTCAACATCTTTTTTCTGTTAGTTAGTGGAGGGTATTATAGTCCATACACACTTATACCTCACCTTAGTTAATTCTGAGAAAAGCTACCGTATACCATCTTGATCGTTTCCCTCCTTCCTCACACAACCCTCACACACACTTTAACAATGGCAGACAAGGAGCTTACTTTTACAGATGTAACTGATGAGTGGTAAAATATGTGAAGGTAAAATATGAGGATACTTGGTTAAAAGAAGATGAAATGTCTGATGAAATGTTTGATGATTTATGCAGATTTGCGAAAGAAGCTCAAGTGATGAAAGGTTAGTCAGGTTTTTTTTGTATTTGTGTGATTGCCATTTTAAGGGATGAGCATAAATAACTCTAATTTATTTGACAAACCGGCAAGGTCGAATCTGTCAAAAAGAGGGATTATAAAGCTAAAGGTATCGACAATATGGTGAGTATGCCATGGCTACTTACGGGAATAAGTGGGATATAGGAGATGACATTGCCGATGTGATACTTGAAGACTTGTGGGAAAAATATGGGAATAAGGAGTCCGAGAAAGGTTAGAGTTAATGTTTGCAAGCTCAGAAAGTTGTAATGAGTGAACTCTGATTTCTTTTTGTTTTGTCTATCTTTCCAGATACTAACGTGAAAGGAAATGAAGTTGATGTCATCATTATTTCGGACACATATGATGATGAGTGTGGGAACATGTGTTCTAAGACCACTACCATGAAAGGTTCCACTTCCCAAGCGTCCAAGGCTTCCGCTCCCAAGGTTGTACTTTGATAACATCAAATAGTCCTGAATATTAAGTGTCAATTTCCCCCGATAATGCTCGTTATTTATATCATTTATATGGATTTACGCTTTTTTTCCATTGTTTTCCACTTTCGTGTAAATTACGAGCGTTGGAGCTAAAGAGACACGGAAATGGAAACATTACTAAAGATTTATCACAGTATGCCTATTTTGAAGAAGTTACGGCGTCCTCTCTCACACATACGCCGTAACTATTGCGTGACTCAGAATACCAACTTATCAAGAGGTTACGGCGTAATTCTTCCCAAAGGTTACGACGTAACTACATTAGGTCAAATGAGGATCCGCGCCGCTGATACTTACGCCGTAACTACTGCATCACTTACGACGTAACCATGTTTATTGAAGACTACGGCATAACCATTTATTAGGTTACGCCGTAACTAGCAGATCTAGTGCATTTACGACGGAATAGAAGGTTACGGCGTAACTCCTATATTGGTTACCCGTAACCTACACCGGCCTATAAATACCCCACAATTCCAGCATTTCTAATCATCCCATTCCACACACAACTCTCTCGGAACGTGGGAAAAAGCTCAAGGCGTCTCTAGGACATACTAAGCTGTTTCCAAGGGAGAAGTCGCTCCATTATGATAAGCTTTAGCGTTTTATATTTCTTTTACTTTCGATTCATGTATTTCGTACCTTTGAATATTGAATTGATTTGCATGATTAATATGAGCGGCTAAGCACCCTTTGGTGCTAGCTTAGTTATGATTCCTTAATTGTTTTGTTTGCGTTTACCTTTATTTTCCACAATTATTTCTAAGTATATGCATGCATAGTTCTTTGGTAGTCACCCTTGATTCGGTAGTTTTGAATGGCGGTAGGGGCCAATTGCCTAGGAGATATGACCAACTAACCCTAGGTGAGCGGACTGAGACGGGAAGGGTAAGATATGACCAACTGACAACCCTTTCTACTTGTGCGATTTGACCAAGTGATCACCTATCGTTTGGATGAACTTAAGAATTGGGGGTGTAGTGTCTAAGTTCCTAACGGTCGGCACTATTTAGAATCTAGCATGTAGCGGTACTTAATGACTTGGCTTAGGGACCGGGAACAATGGACTTATGACGGTGCCGATTTCTCCTGTGGTAGCATCTTGTGATAGGTTAGGCGAATTGACCAAATGTTGTCCTCTCGATTTTGACCCCACCTGAAGTAATTGAAAGTAGGTAGACGTGGACATAACTAGCTAGGAGGATTGACTAGGTTAGCACCACTATTCCTATATTGATCTCTTTTTTCCCATTTACTTGCTTTTATTCTGCATTAGTAGTTTAATTAATTAAATCTCTTTCGAAACAATTATTATTCGTGACACAGACTTAGTAATAATCCAACACACATAGCTCTTGGGGACGACCTCCTTTACCATTTATTACACTACACACGACCGGGTATACTGCCCGTTAGTGCATTAGGGTAGACCATAGGTATAGTGAGACACTATAAATATTAAGACCGTCAAGAAACCCTCGCATCTAGTTTTGCCCGCGGAGCTATATTAGGATTGATATTAAGTCTTTCATTTTATTTCAAACTTTTCTCACGATCATATTTCTAGATTTTAGGTACCATGGAAGTTGTTAACATCGACGAACCCACTCTTGAGGAATACTTGGTGTTGACAAGAGCGGAACAAGGGTCGAGTCTCGTAAGAATGGAAATCAGAGCGGATGTTCGTTTCAAAATTAAAGATCAATTTATGAGGGAGCTCGAGCTAACCCTTTTCGGAAACATGGACGAAGACGCATATGAGCACGTTGAAAATTTCCTATACATCGCCACCCTTTTCAACATTCTGTCTCATGATGTCATTATGCTTAGGGTATTCCTAATGACTCTTATGGAGCAAAAGAAGATGGATCGAAAGATTGCCCGCCGGAGCAGTTAATACTTGGCTACAAAGAAACACTTTATCCAAAGATATTGCGAGCCATCAAGATTTCTAACCAGCTTTTGGAAATCCATAATTTCAAACAAGAAGACTAACGAAATGTCAGTATCGCTTGGGACAGATACAACGATCTTCTTTATAAGTGTCCTACCAATGATCCTAATAACCAGCAGAAGGTCAATATTTTCTACAAAGGAATTGACGTTACTACAAGGCAAATGCTGGACTATCAAGCACCTATCCCGCACATGACTCCTACCGCTGCAATTGAAGCCCTTCATAAAATGGCGGACCACTCTCAAAAATGGCACGACGGTGGGAGCAAAAGAAACCAAGGCGGAAGTTTTGACGGAATTGCAGCAATAGCTAGTAAACTTGAAAATCTCGGTAAAGATATGTTGAAAATTAAAGAAACTGTTCATGCCGTCCAAGTCGGCTGCGAAAACTGTGGTGGGGGACATTTGACTAAAAACTGTCCTAAGGTTGACAAGGAAGATACGATTGAGGAAGCTAAATATGGAGAGAATAGGCCTTTCTACGGGGATAATCGTAATGGGTTTCGTGGAGGACCCCCACTGTATTATGAGAGAAGAGCTAACCTGGAGGATATTATTAACAAATACCTTGTGGACACTACCAAAAGGCAAAAGGAGCAAGAGGAATGGCTTAAAAATTTCCAAGATAATACAAACAAAAGCCTTTCTTCTCATGACATATCGCTTAAAAACTTGGAAACTTTAATTGGAAAGCTTGGCGACGAGGTACAAAGGAGAAACGAAGAGCAAAAGAGCAATTCCACTATATGTAAGGTTGTGTTCTCTGATAACAACAAGTACTGATGAGTCGGGATCGATGGCGAAAGTGAATTACGCCGTAATCACACTCCAGAGTTACGGCGTAACCCATATTCAAGCAAAGACACGGGCACCAAGGATGAAAACCCTAAAAGAAGAAGTCATTGGTGTAAGGCTATTGCAATTGACGATGGAGAATGCTACAGCTTATGGGCCTCATGTGATCCTCGAAAACTGCGATGGGGTGTTGATAAAGAAAGGATAAAAGATGACGATACAAGTGGACTACACTAAATGACAAGAAAGGTTAGCCAAATTCTCATTAACGGTGGAAGGTCCGCCCATTAAGCATTTCTGCAAACCCTTACTCATAATGGATGATGAGATTACTCACGCTTGGCCAACATGCAATCCTTTTTGTAATTATTGCAACGGAGGAGGTAATGTGAAGAACGAAGTTTGGATATGCCCACACGAATCTGGGAGACACGGCGTTGATTTTGGAAATCTATCATTCAGGATTGTATTCGATAAGATCGGGGACGCGATAATTAATGTAACATCTTGGATTTCATAAATACGCAAACAATCACAAATATGGTTCGAATAATATGAGTTTAGAGAGAGAAAGTGGAAGATGGGAGCCTTTCTAGAGAGAAAGTAAAACAAAAGAAAGAAGGTTGGATTTAGTGAAAGGTCCAACCCTCTACCTTGGGAGGTAGAGGGTATTTATAGTTACATACTACACGTCCTCCTTCGGGCTATGGATCTGGCATACAGTGGGTAAAGACCCGTCCTTCCTCCACGGTGTTACACTAAACTATTCTACGCTACACACTAACTAATAAACTACTAAATAACATAAATAACTACAAGTCTACGAGCTAAAATATGCTAGACCATAATTGGGGTGACCGATACTTTAATATGGAATTTCCAATTCCTAACAATCTCCCCCTAAGGAGGTCACCCCATGAAATACATTTTGCATCCTAGCATTCTATCTTTGTCTTTAGTTCCAAGCTCGTAGACTTCAATTCTTCAAATTCTGCATTCTTTGTGCTTGTGTAGCGATTCTTCAAAGTCCGCATAATTTTGTACTTTAAGTGGAGGCCTTTAACTGATCTACATCTTTGATGATCTTCGAGCTTTAATTGAGATCATCACCTACAGAAATCGGATCACCCTTTATTGTGTTGCCATCATGTGAAGTTGTGACTTTCAGACCGACATGCTCACACTTTCGGATCATGACTTCTTTCCATCGAGTAGCGGAAGCTTTATGGTTCAAGATATTTGCAGCGAAGCGAAGCATAGTATAAAAATATCGAGCCAGTTATGTAGATAGGCACTAGTCATGATTTCTTCAAATTAAGTGTGGATGCTGTGAGCATGCGGCTTTGGATTGACTCCTCAATTCGATCACCGTGCAACGCCCAAATGTACCTGCAAACAACAGTTAGCAATAAAACACATGAAAGTGTCTTTGATGACTTTCGTTGAATTGAGGTACACGGCCCACGGTTCCCCATTGATCAATACAAGTACTGCTGTGATCGTAGGATTCCTAAGAATCTCCTTGAGGGTTTCGCGTACTGCTCTAGCCGTTCTCAAACCGGAACGTCTCAAAGAAGACAACACGGAGTGAGTGAACCAAAGAAATTGAGATTTACTGATTGATAGAAAATGATTTGAAAAACAATCGCGTATTGCTTAAGAGAAAAGATTTTTCAATACGACGAAGGTTTAGAAGAAGAAATCAATTTTCAATCATAATTACCCTTTTATTTTGAAAACATAATACACAGTCGAAGTGCTAGAGAAAAGAGTTTTTGAGCACAACGCACGTTTTTCAAAGGTATCCGTCAATCCTTTTTCCTGGACCAAGGTTGATTCAAGAATGAATCGCCCCATCGTTTCTATCCAGTTGTTACAAGTTTGATCTTTAGAAAAGATCTCACATGTCACCCACCAAGAGCTTGTTTGATGTTGGCTCTGGAAGGCTTTCCATCTTCATCGTGAATATTTAACATATCACTCGGATGTTCTAGCAATACCACAAGGATAATGCGTAGGACTCTTAATATATACTCACTTTCCACATTGTGTGAAACAGCAAGTCTTCATTATTTTGTGTCCTAATGAGATATTGTGGATGATCTCTTGGCTCTAGACTCAATTGTGCATTTTGGTTCCTATGCCGAAGACTAGGGAGAGGGTCTCCTTCTTCAATATCAACAATCTCTAAGAGAAAGTCGATAGATTATGTAGGTTCCCGTGAGAATGAAACAAGCCCTTTTAAGAGGAACTTGAGTAGCTTGGGAAGTTAGGTGTAGCCACTGGGTCCATGACTTTTGTCTTCAATACCAGTGTTACCTTAGTAACCACCTGTAGCATATGTATTGAACCCGGTTTCTGCCCTAAGGTTGAATTATTGGAGGGCTATTTCTTTTCACCCTTTTCTCATTCATTTCTTTTCATTCTTCAACCCCTTCAGCTTGCTACAAAACTTCATTACTAGAACCTTGTTGGGTTTATTCCAGACTAGCTCTGTCTCACTGCACTCTTCCCATTTCTCACTTTTCTCTTTTTTTTCATCATACCTAAGGACTCTACACTATCTAGTGGATTGTACTGGGAGATCCCTCCCGCTATATGGATCGCGGGAAACGAATACCTAACCATCCTTATAACACCATGCATAAAGTAAATTGGTCGGTCTTTTGGTATTGTTTTTCCTTCCATGAAACCAATTGAAAAATCATATGGAAAATCAATCAAGGTACTTGTGATATAATATCAAAGCGTTTTGTACCTTAATAGTTTTGATCATTTAGAAATGCTCCCCCTCAACATGTGCATATGATATTGAAATTGTTTAGCACATGGAGGCAAGAGTTCTTTGAAATAATTTCTTGATCACAATTCCGTGAAAAAGCCATTTGATTTTCTTTGGTAAATTCTCCTCCTCAATATGTGCATAAGATATTTGAAATCATTTTATCACATAGAGGAAAGAGTTCTTTTAAAGTACATCCACGATCACAAAATCCATTAAAAACCATTTAGAAAATCAATCAAGGTACTTTATGTTGAAACATATAAATCTTTGTACCTTGAAAGTTTGTTTTCTTTTGAAATGCTCCCCTTCAATATGTGCTTCGAGATTCGAAAGTGTTTAGCACATATGGGAGAGCAACATGCACATCTGAATCAAAACGTTCACCTTTTTATCAAATTTCATTATTAAATCACAAATTCTCCCCCGATCAAAAATATCAAACCCTTTGAGATTTTGGATCCCAAGTGATTTAATAAGGTTTAGAAAACATGGGAGAATATGTGGCCTTGTTTAAATACTCTTTGATTTTTGATAAATGCTCCCCTCAACATGTGCATTATGTATATTGAAATCGTTTGGCACATGGAGGCAGGAGTGCCTTTGAAGGACTAAAACCAATTCCATTAAAACAGATTTGAGATTTAAATCACGATCTCCCCGATCAAAAATTTTCAAACCTTTTGAGATTTGTGATCCCAATTGATTTAAATCATTTAAAAAGATTTTGGGGAAAGACGTAAGATTTAATTTTGAAAAATGATGATAAGGACAATTTAAAACATTAAAGATTGTTAGTGTTAGGTATGATAGTTTTAAGAGATCTTTAAGTAAAATAAAACAATTTCACAATCAAACAAGAACGTAAAAAATTTCATTTTGAAAGATCTTGAGTTTTAAAGAAAATCATACCATGACATAACATTAAATCTTTAGATCACCACTTTATGTTGTACAAGTCGGAATTTTATGAAGAAATATCGTTTGAAAATTTTTAATTTGAAATCACTTATGATTTGACAAAATAAAGTCCGGTTGATTTCAAAACTTTGAATCCGATATTTTCATTACAATATTTTTCCATTTTCAAAACAAATTATTCAAAAATTGTTTAAAAATGGTATCCTCGCACAAAGATACGTTCGTGGTTGAGAAGCTTATGTTGTTGCCTGAGGGCTTGGAAGAAAAACCGTCGCGATGCAGTGAGACTTCTACGTTGCATTTTAATGCCAACTAAGGTCAATTAAGCTCGCTCTTCATTTGCTGATGAAGAAAACCATCCCTGATGCGTGAGACCCCTTACGTTGCATTTTTCCATGCCAACTCTCCATAGAAGTCCAATTAAGCTCCGTTTATTCATTTGTCAACCCAAGATATAGTTACCCTTTCCTTTCGGCATCCAATCATCTTCATTTGTGGGATCCGAATCGGGAACATTCTTATATACCAATATACCTGCATACGTTAGTGAACACACATACGAATATATGGTGGTCGACATCACCCAAACAACAATCGACTAATAAAAGTCAATCCAACATAACAATCAGTTCATATACGGTATGGGATTTATGTGTTTATCAAACTCCAATCATCTAATCCTAACAATCATATCCTAAATTCCTAGTCCTTCAACATAGGCAAATATCATTTTTAATTGAGCACGTAGGATAATTAAGAAAGCCCGTTAGATGATGAAAATTTGAAAACATTCTCCCCCTCAATCAATGACTCATTTTTTGAAAAGTTTAAAAGCTCTGAAGTCATTGATTGAGTTTGCAAATTTAATAAAAACTCTGAAACTGATTGATTTTTCAAGCAACTCATTATCCACCATTTTGAACAACAAATATTTTTCTGAAGAATTTTATACGGAAAAACATTTGTGTAGGAAAGCAGTCCTTCACATACTTTCCTCATTTTAGATTTAGGATAAGTGCACGAAATATTTGAAAATTTGTTAAGCGCAGATTTTCCTTTTTGAAGAACGGGTTGCTATCTGAAATAATAGCAAACCATGGTTTTAGCACGGGTTACAGTCTGAAGTAACTACAAGCCATCATTTGAAGTCTGGGTTACCTCAAATAACTGAAGCCATATTAAGAGACATGTTTTAAAAGAAATATTTACACCTCCTGCTCGAACTTCATCTATGGTCCCGTGTCATTATTGAATGACATTTCTAAGACCGCAGATGTTATCAATACCGTAAGACATGTCTTGAGAAAACATATTTTTTGGAATTTTTCAAATTTTCTGATTTTTATGGGTTTTTGAAGGTTTTATAATTTTCTATTTTCTTTTGTTGGTTTTCTATTTTTGTATTTTGGTTTTTGATAAGTATTTACAAAGATAGAGAAATAGTTTAAGAAGATGATGATACGAGTACCGAGATAAGGAAATCGTTCAAAGACTTGTAGAAGATAGAAATCATCATCTCTTAAACTTTCACCACCAAAGCATTCGAGGCTCTTGAATCGTCGCAAGAACTTGAGCCTCTCGAAAGTGATACTTTGGTAGCTTCCCCAAAACCGACAAACTAAGAATAAAGACCATTTCCCCAAGAAGTAGAAATGAATAAGAACGGTCTCATTGAATGAAGCTCAGCACACCGAAGAATCACGAGAACAACGAAGTAACAAGTTGAAACATTGATCGTCTTAGTGGTTATCAAATCTGGAATAACTGATTAAGTCCGATCACATGAACCTCGTTGTGCGTCCCTATGTACACGTTACTCTTCGAGATTGATCAGTTGTCTATTCAAGGGAACAATATATCAACATCTTCATTTTACCAGTGCATTTCGCTTATCTCCCCATATAACCAATCACCCATAACGTATACACGTACCCAACGCAGTAGAGAAACGACATCACAAGAATGGTTGAATCACTGATCTCTCTGTGGATAACAACTCCGAATAACCGATTAAGCTCGATCATGTGAATATGTTGTGCGACCTGATAACGATATCTCTCCCCGATGGTTGCGATCTCATCGGAATCATCATTACATTGTGTACATAAAGCACTAACCGGAAGCACTTTAATGTAAAT
This sequence comes from Chrysanthemum makinoi, assembly GCA_910596185.1. Lineage (NCBI taxonomy): Eukaryota > Viridiplantae > Streptophyta > Magnoliopsida > Asterales > Asteraceae > Chrysanthemum > Chrysanthemum makinoi. The sequence goes on from OU343218.1 coordinate 140,414,522, forward strand.
CATATAGAAGATGTTATAAGCAATATCATCTCATACCAAATATTCTTTCACATTTTCAACTCCCAACCTAAGTAACAAATACCAAAAGTTCTAGAGACCATTTCAAATAGTTGGAATAATACATCCTCCCTAAATAGTTGGAATAATATATCCTTCCCCAAATAGTTGGAATAATACACCAAAGGCTACGAGTTAAACACTGAGTTCTCTACTATGACCATTGTCTTTCCGGATAACTTCAATCGGTAGAAGTGTTAAGTTCATCATGTGTACTTGTTGTGCTTTTAGATATATGTCTCCTTCCCCTTGCGGTTTTGATACCTCGAATCAGAAAACATAATATACCCATAAACTTGAATTCTTGTGAGAAGAACTCAAATAGCCAAATGAATCCTGTGAGAATCAACTGCTATAGAAACTCTCTCTGACTATCTTTATCAACCCATATGTAGACAATTTAAAGTGACCATTGTTGAAGAAAACCCGATATACCAAACTTGAAACTCAAGTCGAATTCCCCGCATTTGTATCTTAAGCTTGCACTTAATGATGGAAGAACGATGTAGAGAATTTATGCTTCAAGCAAATCTCTAAGTACTCACTACTCAAACAAAGTATGAGACATTAACACCTCTTTGCATTATCCACACCGTCATCTGCGGTGACACCGAGTAAAACAACGTAACTCCTAATAGTGATAGTTAACAAGGTCTTCAACCATCTACCCCGACTAATGGTAACTAGATAAACTAAGTCTTCAACTCAAATTCTTAAGCCCGAGCAAGTTATCAAATAAGAACACGGTGAAAGACAACTTCAATCTCAAATTAGTGATAAATGATTAACTCCAAAGTAATCAATTTGTGTCAAATGCCCAACACGTGAATAAACATACAATCGGATGTACATTGACCCATGAATGAACCGAACAAATGATTCCTCAACATCAATGCATTCTTCCTAAAAGTATACATGTAAAGATGATCGGAAGATTCACCATTAACTTCGAGTGGATGAGGTAGTCATTTTTCTTGAAGTTCATGTGGTTGATTTATAGCGTGTACGTTGAGAGGAACAATAATCCGTGAAGATTTGGCAAAGGAATACCAAAGAGCGGATAATTATTCATGAGTGCAACTGCAATATTATGATAGTCATTATCAACGCCTTGAGGAATAACTAGAGATTGGGCTTTTTGAGTAGTCTGAGTTGTACTTTTAGATGATCAACATTCAAGCAGCGGTTGGAAATACTCATCAAACATATCTTGAAACAATGAATCCCAAACAATAACTCCCATTTATCCTTAGTAAGTGAAACATTAGGCGTTGGAGGAGAGTCGTATGACCATTATTCAAACATCCATCAACATGTAGTAAATTCACTCTTCTCCCCCTCAAAAAATGCATCCGAAGTTGCCATTTTTGATTTAACCAAGTGAATAAGAATATACACCAATGAACGTAGATCCACTTGATGACTGAATGAGCATGGGAGAAACATGAAGCTTGTTGATGAAGAATGTCGATGAGAATGGTCATAAACATGAAGATTTCCCTTTTTCTGAAGATAAAGCGCATTGAAGCGCATACCTTTCTTTTCTATGAGGAACGGGGCTGAAGTCTTATCTCGTTGCACGCCATAATGATGAAGTACGAGGCTGAACCGATGTGAACAGCGTCATAGCCGGAATATCAAGATTGAGTTACTTGAACCCAGGAGTTATGAGATATCAATCCATTTGTAATCCATACTTTAAGCCAGTCCATGTAGTGAAGGATCAAGTATCGCAAATCGAGTAAGGACTACCTGCACTAATATTACAAACTTGATTGCATATACTTTGGTTAGTGACATTAGTATCCAAACCCTTTGGGGTTTCACAGGCAACCTTGATTTTGTCATCGTAAACAGCTTTCCGGGTAGGTACCTAAGTCCAGCATCCTTAAACATTCTACCGGACGGTATCCACTTATGGCAAGGTCTAGGATTGTTAGGCTTCTTATGCATAGTGGAAGACTTATCCTTATTCCTAGTTTCCACAGATTTAGCACTTGGTATCCATCTAGGCGAAGATTTTGGTTTGTTTTGCTTCTATGCACATAGATGACTTAGTGAAAATCCTAGACTTAACAAGTTGAACCTTTGTATGAGCATTTACTTTCTTTAGGGATTTCGAAAAACAATTATCATGATTTTCCTTACAAATGCATTTCAGACAATTGAAAACAAAATTTGTTTGGATTCAAAAAATGATCTAGAGTTCTTAGAGTGATCTGCTATGGGAATAGCTTTATTGGAAATGCAACTACTCTTAGATACAAGCCAATCCCTAGTTTTTAGTTGAGTGTTCCTAGGTAATGGTTTAAAACTACTAGCAGTGCCTTGAAACCTCGTAGAATTCATCACCCTAGGTCTTGAACCTAAAATTCCATCTTTTCGAATCCGTGCCTTTTTCCTAGCTTCTTCTAGATAATAGCTCTTCCACAAGTCATTCATATCATATGAATTCTGAATTTTAATGCTTGGCTTTGACATTTTTTGAACCAATTTGAAGCTGGAGTAGAAGAGCTGCTTGTTGAGGTTTGAGGAATAGAAGCATAATTCTTAGGCAACTCAGTGAAGGACTGGTTTTGACAAAACATGTTTCTCATCAACTTGAGAGGCAAACCGTGTTTTTGAAAATTTTGGTCTTTCGGATATAAACGCAGAGGTGCCTAACAACGGACGGTTTCTAATGGGATGAGAAACTGGTTTCCCCAAGGTTGATGGTTTTGTAAACTTAGTGCTCACACTTTTCCCTACAGTTTTCCTAAGCTCATTTTTTAAGGCAACAATAGCGAAACTCTTTTCCAGAAGTTGAGCTTTGAGTTCATCAATTTTTGCTATCAAAGAGTTTGTTTGTTCCATTGATGTAGTTCTAGCTTCTTTAACAGAGTCACTTAGTTCTATGTGATGCTTTCTCAAAGACTCATTTTCCTTTAGTAATTTGGCCACACAAACCGCTAATTCAATAATTGTCATTTGAATATCATCAATAGCATTAACATCAGAATTACTTGTAACCAAATTACTTTTCACATGCATACCGGAAATATGTTTCTTCAAATTGTTGATGGTTGAGTCTTTGTCTTTGTCGAGCTTTCAAAGTGTTCATTTCAAAAAGTTCACCGAATTCGTGAAGTTTCGGATTTTTACATGGTTTGTTAATTTGGAAACTTTCTTCTTTACTTTGTATTGCAATTTCAAGTGAAATGCAATGTTTTTCAAGATTTGAGAATTTGTTTGAAAGTTCATCAAAAACCCTTTTATCAACCATATTGTTTGTTTTGAAACACTTAATCTCATACTCGGCCTTAGTTACAGGACATTTATCGAGTCATGTTCAAGATCATGATCGTTTGTTTAAGTACTTTAGCAAATGCACTATATTGAAAAAGAAAGGGTACCTCTTACATGACACTGTTCAATTTCTCGTCTGATATTTGCATCCACATCATGTGTAACAAGAGTCATGAACCGCTTGCCGTGTCAAGCTTATCTATTTCTGAGCCTCTGATTCAGTTTCAACCGATCCATCATCCGATGCCTTATGGTCTCAACACTACAATCTATTTGATTGGCCGACATTCATTCACCTTTCGATACAACATCTACTTCTTGTGTGCCAGGAGTTACCGAGCACTGTTACATCATTCTTGTTGTCTCGATATTGTGCATTCAAGAACACCCGATCTTCGACTGATATATTACCCGACTCATCACAACAATCTCTCAACAGACACTACACTCATCCACTTTTTCATCTTTCTGTGTAACTTCCTCAATGTACTTCTAACCATTATCCATGAGTTGGATAAATGTCTCAATGAACACGCTAGTTTCCATTCCAAGTGTGTTCTTGAAAGACATTTCATCATGTTTTGATCATAGTCTGATGTAAATTCCCAATGATGAATGACTGAAATTGGTTGTGGATCAATTGAAGTGCGATTGGAACTATCCTTTTAAACCATTTCTTTATCAAGTTGTTGTTCCAATTGTTCTAAGTTCAATAGTAATGTTCCCGTTAATGTGGATAAATCTTGATGGAAAAGGGCATTGCATGTTCGTTCCATTCCTATCGATGTGAGTAACATAAGGTGTGAGTGAAGTTGTTGAAAGGGCACAATGCAACATTCCTTTTGCATGGCATTCTCAGAGCATGAGCAGTGCAAGTCTTTCTCATTAGAATCAGAGCATGAAGAACTGAAATCATCATTGATTGAATCCATCATCTGTAACCGTTCAGTATAGCTAATATTCTCATGGTTGTCTACAATATCATACAATTTAAGTACTTCCTAAATCATGAATCAGAGTGTAAGACATGATGTTTGGTGCTGCACGGATTTTACAAATCTCTGATTTAAACCGAGAAATAGAATCTTTCGCGGGATTTTACTAAAATCAAGAAGAAACCGTGATATAGTGACCAATAGAACGTGTTAAAATAATCATGGATCGACACAATGATAGAAAATTGTGTGTTAGGTCTTATGATTTTTGTAGGATTAGCGAGATGTTGTTTGGTTGTGATTTGGGTTGGTTGTTGCACACGATTTTACTAGAGAAATTTAGGTCTAAAACTTAAAACCTCAATAACTTCTCGTTCGAGCGGATTTAGGCCTCGAGGGTTAGCCTTTTAGTTCATTCGGCGTGCCATTCTCGCTCACGGTCGTTTTGATGTGTAGAACACTGAAAACGGAGTTACGGTTCAAAAGTTATGGCCATTTGAAGTTTTGTCGGGAAAAGTCAACAAGTCGCTAGTAAGACAAGTCGCTAGAGTCACCAAGTCGCTAAGTAACAACTCGCATGGCTCAAGTCGCGTGGATCAAGCGCATGACAAATCGCTATGAACCAAGTCGCTAAAGAAAGAAATCGCTAAGCCGACAAGTCTCAAAGAACAACTCGCTAAGTAGACAAGTCGCTAAAGAACAACTCGCTAGTAACCACAAAGACAAGTCGCTAGAAATAATAGAGACAAGTCGCTACGTCAACCAATTCGCTAGAAGAAGTGGTGTCTCCACTACTTTGTGCTTTTGTCGTCTTGTCTCAATGGACAAGTCGCTAGGGCTCAAATCGCTACCACTTCAACTACAAGTCGCAATTAAATAACGATGCAAGTCGCTACGAAGAAAATTTATCCGAGACTCAAGTTGCTACCAAGAAAAGTTCAAACACAACACTTTTCAATCCAAAAACAACCCAACCATAGTGATTCAAACCTTCCAAATCAAAACCTAAGCACTTATAATGATTCAAAACACAAAAGTACAATCAAAATCCAAACTTTAACACTAGAAATGATCCAAATGATGCAAAAACCACTAAACTTTTTCAAACCCAAAAACCATATAAAACCACTAGAAATCCAAGAACATGTAAGAGAGATGATCAAACCATGGCTCTTGATACTATTTGTAACATCTTGTATTTCATAAATACATCACAATCACAAATATGGTTTGAATAATATGAGTTTAGAGAGAGAAAGTGGAAGATGGGAGCCTTTCTAGAGACAGAAAGTAAAACAAAAGAAAGAAGGTTAGATTTAGTGAAAGGTCCAACCCTCTACCTTGGGAGGTAGAGGGTATTTATAGTTACATACTACACGCCCTCCTTCGGATGTGGATCGTGCATACAAGGGTAAAGACCCGTCCTTCCTCCACGGTGTTACACTAAACTATTCTACGCTACACACTAACTAATAAACTACTAAATAACGTAAATAACTACAAGTATACGAGCTAAAATATGCTAGACCATAATTGGGGTGACCGACACTTTAATATGGAATTTCCAATTCCTAACAATTAATACAACTCGCTTCAGAAACTGAACTCAAATATGAGAAACACATTCTTCGGGGAAAAGCCATTAAGTCCCTCGATGAAATTTCTTCTGAATATATTGATGACGAAGGAGTTCAAAATCATTGGTGCGAACAAATTAAAACCAGCGATGGAAAAGTTTGGGCTTCCTGCAACCCTTTTGAGTATGAATGTGATGGAGGAAGCAAGCATTGAGAGAGTGGGAAGAAGAATCCTTTGACTTCAACTAATGATTTTGAAAGATCGAATTGCCTCAAAATTGATGATCTCGGATTCAACGATTGGGTCAAAATCAAATATGGAAAAATTGACGCATTAACTAAAAAGAAAATTTGGGAAGGGTGTATGAGTAAAGATCAACCTAACAACGATGTTCACCCTAAAACCGAAGATGGCACCAAGGATCCGTCTAAGGTAGATAATGAAGAATGCAATCAAATTCTCAACTAACTTGAAGATACCGATTCCGATGATGATGATTTCGATTATCTCGAGTTGCAAGACTGGGTTTCATTTACCCCGATGATGAAGTACACGAGAAAAGAAGTTGCAAGCTTCTTGGCATCCCATTTAAGAGGCCACCTCCTATTATAAAGAAAATTTGAATTTACGCTATATCACTTAGGGCCTGATGAAAAATTTTGCATGATCCGTAAAATTGAAACCAAAGAATATCTCCGCACTGCCACTAATGTCGAATGGGTTAGGTGAAACTTAATGAAAGACATGGAAGAAGTAGGGGATGTTCAAAGACCCCATAGGAGCCCCGCGCTCGAGTCTAACTTAAAGACTCGTTAAAAGAAAAGTGCTCTTCGAGACAACCCGAATTATCCATTTCTTTTGTTTTGTTTCTTTCTGTTGGTTTTGTGTTTTCTAACCATTTTGCGGAAACGAGGAACTATTTGTCTGCAGCTTGCTGATTCTGAACAGAGTTACGGCGTAACTCATCTTGGTGATTACGCCGTAACCAACATTTTAGCGCAGAACTCTTGACGATTACTACCACGGCGTAATACCATCTCGTGGATACGCCGAACTATTCGCTTTAGGCTCATACCAGGTTTTGTTAGCTACTACGTAACTCCCTAATAGGAGTTACGACGTAATCCTCTCGCTTAAATTCTTTCATTTTAAAACACAATAACCTTGTATTAGTATTTTAAATGAACTTTGTGGTGTGTTCCTCGAAACCTCACGAGACTTTCACTGCCCACTTGGGACACCAATGGTTTAAAAGGCTTGTTGCATATGCTAAATGCAACCGTGATTCCTATGAAAGTGAGTTAGGTTGTTTTTCTTTTTTATTTTTTCTTTTTAGAATTATGCTTGTCGGTATTGTGATTTCAGGGATTGAAGTTTGTTCATGACGCTTAAACGAAGGCACGGTTCTTTTTCGTGGGCCTTCTTCTTTTGGAGCAAATTTCAGGGAAGTTCTCGCTCTAATTCTACCTTTCTCTTCACCTTTATTTTAATGCCTAGTACAAAAAGGACTTTGTACAATTCAAGTGGGGGGACAGGAGTAGAATTATCTCTTGAATTTTATTTCGCCCTCATTTTTCTAGTTTATTTTGAAAAATTATGCCATTTTTAAAATTTTGACATGTTTTTCCGAACCTAACTAGATTAGACCTTAGCCGAGCACATACAACCCTTGAAATTACATGGTGAGATTAGCCTTATTCGTTTCTAATATTTTACCCCATATCCACCAAATTATGAGTGTGCCGGTAGCTTGTAAACTTTAGAACTTGGCCTTTGCATCATTTCGACACCATAGACGAGGTATGTTGAGTTAGCTTCGATGTATTTGGACTTTTTAGTTTTAGAAGGCAATATTATAGGATTATCATCCATACAGCCTACCATTGTGAGTCTATCGATTAGTCACATTGACTTTTCGACCCCCATGTGAAACCCTTTTGTTGCACTCACCTTTAGTGCAAGATACACCCTTCTAAGTCATTCCTTTCATTTTGTCAACCCAATATATTGTTTCTTCACACCTATACACCTTAGCCTACCCTGTAGTCTTTATTTGTGATTGAGAAGTCATTATTTGCCTAAGTTCAAGGTTCGAGTGGAAAGGTTTGAAAGTCACGCTTTCATCGACACAATTTATGAAGATCATTGAAGACCCTCGAATCCCATTGTTCATCTCTGTGGGGGATGTTATGTTATTATGTTATGATTCAAAAAAAAAAATGATGAAAAAAAAAATTGAGTTATGATATTGTAAAGTGCGATGTTATAAGCACTATAGTACGATCCTTATTGATTAGTATCGAGGAGTCCACCTCGGTCACATTTGAAGATTGGTTGGTAGTTTGCCAATGAAGAAGAAAAGTGGTTCCATCATGACGTCCTCTAATGACACATCTACCTTGCATTTCATGATCCGTTTCTAGACTTCTCGATAAGGTTTTAAAATGTACCTTTTGAGGGTCATTTAAGCCCCATTTGATCACTTTTGTATCCGCTATTACTTAATATTGTTCCTTTTCACTTTTTAGGTATCTTGAAGGCAAAATGTTGGAATGACACTTATTCGGACGAAAAGGCGCGAATATACGAAGAAATGGCCAAAGTCAAGAATCGAGACACTCAAGTCAGCTGAACTGAAGGGGACGGCGGCCGTGTTATCCCCGCGAACGCCGCCTAACCACTTTCGGACTTTCGCCGTGAGCCAAATCTATTATAGGCGACGGCTTCGGTTTTAAAAGAGTAGGTTGTCACAACTCGGACGGCCTAGATTTGATCCGCACGACGCCGAGATCGGCGGGGACGGTCACAAGCATAAAGGCATTGGCCGCAAGACTAACGCCAAGACGTAAACCCATTGGTCTACGGTGACTCGGCCAGCCTTACAAATCAAAGGTGACGCCACGATATGTAATCTTATATATAGAATCGAAATTTTTAGTTTTCAGGTGTGTAGTCTTTTGGAGTAAAACCTAAACCGAATCCGGCCGCCTCTCTGCATAAAGATTTTTGGGTTCCAAACCCTATCTTACATCATGATAAGTGTTTTACTTCTTTAATTCAATTATTTCTTCAAGTATTTGTGTGTATGCTTGCATGTTTCCCATGTCCGGCTAATTTACTTGTGTGTTTGCTTAGGGAATATGAAACCTAATTATTGAATATTGATTGGTTGTCTCTTATCTTAATTGGCATGATCTAGTATTGCATGATCATCCGCTGTGAAGTTAATGCTTGATTAATCTTTGTGAACCTTAG
>OU343218.1:141023731-141196262 GCA_910596185.1 Chrysanthemum makinoi
CTGTTCAAAACATATAAGCGTGTAATTATACTAAAACAAAAATTCATAATCCTATGAAAAAGAAAAAAATATACCTCAATGGGATTGTTTAATATAATCGATCAAACTATACCTACAAAACAATAACAAAAAAAATGATACTGAAGTATGTGATCCTTGATTAAAGGCTAAAAAGAATAATAATGAATCAGTATACAACAAAGATTAATCATCAAATTCATAAACAATTACACTTCAAATTATTTAGCAACTTTAGTCTATAAATTAAGGCTAGAGAAAGGATGTGAGACAAATAAAGGGTGGTGAATGATTATCAAAAAGGTCAGTGACAAACCTATCTGATGACTGGAGGTGATGGAAGGTGGTTGTGAACACAATGGAAGATGATGATTCGTATGATGATTTGTGATGAGATTTTTGTTCATTGTTTTGTGTATTTTGAATTGTTTTTAGGGATTTCGGTTTCTTTCTTAATTTAGTGTTTAGTACTATGTATAAAACAAATAAAAAATCCCGGAAAGCCCATGTGTACTTTTAGCTTTTTAATTCAATCTGAGTACAAAAATATTTTATTTTTATTTTTATTTATTTATTTATTTATTAATTATTTTTATGTTTTGCTAAATTAAGCAATATTCACACTTTATTTTACTTTTACATCTTACAAGAAAAATATAATAATAATTTAGTTATCATTTAATAAAGAAAGAATTAGTTTGTCGAAATACAAATTTTTTCACTTGGGGTTTTCATTTATTATATAAGGTGAGATCAATACAAAACACATCTAATCTAAAGAACAAATCATAAGATCTCAACCATACATCTTCTTTTCATCAAATGGATGAGATAAAAGTAAAAATTGACAAATGAAGGGTAGAAATGTAATTCTATAAAAACCTCCTTTCCACCATTTTTAAAAAAACAACATATCTTTCAAACGGTAAATCTTCAAGCTACAAAAAATACACCATCGCGACGAGAAAAAAATCATCTTTCTATTGATATGCACTTTTATATACTTTCGACGATTTTTTTTTCAAAATTTCCGTCTAGAAAATTCTCACGGGATTCGTAAAAAGACGAACTTTTTTTTTCAAAATTTTCACCCAGAAAAATCCCACATGATTCGTAAAAAAAATCCCACGGGATTCGTAAAAAGACGAACTTTTTTTTTTTCAAAATTTCCGTCCAGAAAAATCCCACGGGATTCGTAAAAAGACGAATTTTTTTTTTTCAAAATTTCCGTCCAGAAAAATCCCACGGGATTCGTAAAAAAATCCCACGGGATTCGTAAAAATTCATTTGTGATTTGTATAAATCCCATGGGATTCTGTATAATCCGATGAGATTACAGGTGGACTTTTATAGGAAGCCATGTTTGAAAGGAATACATCTGCTTAGTTGATGACTTTCAGAATATTTGCTTTTTTCATGCATTCATCATGACATTAATCTTTATTTTTTACCATGAGTTTTAAGTATCTTGTTGGTCATAAAAGTTGCAAGTTCCCTTTACTTTACTAATTTACCCATGTCAAGATTATACTTCTTAAGGTCAGTAAGAAAAGAATATTTTTAAGGTCAAGATTATACTTTTTCAAAATACATAACTTACTCAAACATTTCAACGAACACTTGGATTACACTCTAAACATAGAACAATTCACAACATTTTAAACAAAAAAAAAAGCAAAAAACTCATTCGCACATTTCGTCGAACACCTCGTGTACGCGTATATAATACATCAAAATTACAAAGTTTATAACTAGTTCGTATGAAGAATCATATCCAATATGACTTCCTTCAATTTAAAGTTTTCTTTCCAACCACTGGCATGTGCACAACAATTTCCCAACAACCACATACACAATAAAGCATATTCTAAGCCTAGCTAGAAAAATCCATAACTAGATATATATATATATATATATATAGCAATAAAACATACAAAAAATAACGTATAAATTCTACAACATATACCGAATTCTTAGACTCTGGATCAACCTCATATCTCTTCTCTTTCGTTCGATTCATCTCGTATGTCCAATGAATAGCGTTGATTTTGATCAATTTGACATGAATAGCGATTGGGGTTTGGCGACAGTTTCCGGTGGTGAGAGCGTTTGAGATCTGATTTGGGGGTGAGAGCATTTGAGAGTGAGTGAGTGTGTTTGTGTTATGTGACAGTTGGGGGTGATTAATCTATTTTTGAAAAGACTATAATAACCTTAAGTATATTTTTATTTTAAAAGAGTGATTAATCTAAACCGTTGGATGGAAGGAGGATGGATGGCTGAAATCTTGTGATTTGTTCCTTAGATAAATCTTGTTTCGTATGGAACTTTTCTCTTTATTATATAATAGATTTTTAGCTGACGGATCATGTAGATCATGGATGGTAAGTTTACAAGCCAATGCCTCAACTATAAATTGACATGAATATATTGGGAATTGATCATATCATAGTAAATAATTACACGGCTAGTAATATGTGAGCCTATAAAGTCATACATGTATACACCGAGGTATTACTATTTATAAGGTAATTAATATATTTATAGTAAATTTGCGATTCATGCTGATGAAATATGTTGTTAAGTGTACGTCAAAGGATACAACAAAATATAACAAACCTAACTCCAAAATAAAAAAATAAAAAAATTGTTTATGGTCAGGATTAAAAAAATGAAAGTTAAAGGAGTTAGACAAGCAACGATCAGAAGATTTAATAAGATTATCTAGGCATGAGGCATGACTTTCGTTATTATTAGCTAAAAGATATTGATGGATGAGAAATTTCTAAATGCTTTTTTTTTTTTTATTATTAAAGGACAAATCTCTATCATTCATATAATTTGATCTAATTGTGGGGATTAACCTAAGATTTAAAAATAAACTTAAGTTCATGTTTTTTTTTTCTTGTCTTTTTGTATTTCTTTTTTATTCAAATTTTTTTTGTCCTTTAATTTTTTTTTTAATTCATGTTTTTTTGTTTATATCCACGTTTTTCTTAGTTCACGTTATGTACGTTTTTTTAATTCGCGTTTTTTTCTTCTCTTTCATACTTTTTCGTCTGTTTTCATACATTTTCATCTATTTTCGTCAGTTTTCATACGTTTTCGCCCGTTTTCATACTTTTTTTGCGTTTTCATACATTTTTGTCCATTTTCATACGCTTTCGTCCATTATTCATACATTTTCGTCCGTTTTCATACGTCTTTTTATGTTTTCATACATATTCGTCTGTTTTCTTACGTTTTCGTCTGTTTTCATACATTTTCGTCCGTTTTTAAATGTTTTTGACCGTTTTTAGATTTTTCATACGTTTCTGAATATCACAAGCGGTATTCTGAATATCACAAGCGGTATTCTGAATATCACAAGTGGTATTCTGAATATCACAAGTGATATTCTGTGATATTCAGAATATCACAAGTGATATTCTGAATATCACAAATGATATTGTAAATATCGCAAGTGATATTATATGATATTCTGAATACACAAGTGATATTATGTGATATCACTTGTAAAAGTTTTAGGACTTTTTACCAATTCGTGAAACTGTGGTCTTCTGGTCATTATCTCGTGGTCAAAGTTGGTAAATAAAGGTCTTTTGATATCATTTTTTCTGGGTTACATTAATCTAGTCAGAATATTTGGTCGGAAAAAGGACGCTGGAAAAAGTCAATGAAGGTCAAAACCCTAGTTTTACACCTAAGGAACCATCTTCAGATATATTTACGCATAACTTGGAAAGTTATGCGTATGCTTACGCATAAGGTTTTCATGTTACGCGTAAGAAATGGGTTACGCATAAGGGATGGTTTACGCATAAAGACTTTGCTTTACGCATAAGGTCTTACGCGTAAGATTTGTTACGCCTAAACTTTTCCTGTTTTATGCATAAGATCAGAAAAAGAAGAAGAAGAAGAGACGAAGTGACCAAGATTAAGACCAAAAAACCAAAATACCAAACACCAAAACTTCTTTGGACTTCAGTTAACTTTAACATCATCAGTCCATGGACCTTTCGTTAAGTAAAGATGACATTTAAGCATTCAACAACCTTCAACATCAAACAATCTATCAAAAACTAACCTTTATCTCATCTTCATTCCACTATTCAGACCCTACATGATTCGACATAAACTAGAACAAAATTGAAATATTGTCTTGATCTCAGTTTGGTTTCCTCTCATATCTCATATGAGATGTTCAAAAACCTTTAAATATCTTGATAAACGAGAACAAATAAACTCATCATTGATCTACTCATCCAACTACAAACCAACCATCATCACAAATCCGAAACAATTGAATAATTAAAAAAGGTAACAAGATCTCAGTTATCCTTCTCGTGCTCTCTAAACCTTTACAAGAACATTGACACGAAAAGGTTATCATCATAGATATTTGATACTATCCGAATATATAGAAAGTTAAATAACAAAAATGTTATTTTCTTTCTTAGTTTCATTGACACAAAAAGTAAAAACAATAACACTTACCCTACCCGAGACCTTATATTAGATCTTGAAGCCGAAAATGAATCTCACCATGAACTATTGATTCACAACAGACTCATAAACAGATACGTGAGATCTTTAAAAGCCCAAAAGATCATAGTTGCGGTTTCGACTAAACGGGCGAGTGTGGTATTTCAATTGTCTCGATACTTGTGATGTGATGGATTTATTCAAATCTGGGTTTGAGAGTTGGGAAGAGAAATATAAATGTTGGTGGCGTCTGTTTATGATGAGGTGATTAGGGTTAATTTATATGAGGTAGGGTTACAAATGATTTAACGTTTAGGGTTGATAGAGTTATAAGCCTCTCTAATTGGATCGGATATCACTTGTGTGGTGGGCCTTCTACCCGATTGATTTGTTTTTTAACGAACTAGACTTCTTTTCTTGCTATACGAAATCATGGAATGGGTCTCGCATTTCAATACATGGGCTGAAGTATGTTAAGATGTATAAATGTTTAATCAAAATTTGTTATCCAAAATAAATTATTTTTTTTGGGATACACAATTTTGTTAACATTTATATAACGAGTGGTATCTTTGGTTGTTATAAAAATTTCACGAGGATGTAATTTTTGACAAGAATCGGAAAACCATTATCAAATTTCATTTTAACTGTTAATGAAGGCAAATTTTGGGCATTTAACCGTAAGATGTGACTACGGCGTGAATTCACTATTATTTATTTGAGGTTGAAGTGGGATTTCTCGGGTGCGTGTACTTAGTATCTTGAAGATATTGGGGTTGGTTGGATGCATTTATTATATAATAGATTTTTAGCTGACGGATCATGTAGATCATGGATGGTAAGTTTACAAGCCAATGCCTCAACTATAAATTGACATGAATATATTGGGAATTGATCATATCATAGTAAATAATTACACGGCTAGTAATACGTGAGCCTATAAAGTCATACATGTATAAACCGAGGTATTACTATTTATAAGGTATTTAATATATTTATAGTAAACTATTTATAAGGTATTACTATTTATAAGGTAATTATTAGGGACATTTACATCTATATCCTTGCAAAACTTAATAATTATATCAATATCCTTACAAATATTATAATTACTTCAACATCCTTGCAAAACTTTGAAATAGACATTTATATCCAAAACCATATTTTTTTCATTAAGGCACAAATATAAAACTAAAAACATTTAAATAAATATTATCTAACATGTTATTTTACCTTTTTACCCTTCTTCCTTAATTAAACACACAGTTCCAAAGGTTTTTGTTGGGAATGAAATTGCAACTCAAAAGATAACCAATCTTGGAAAAAGATAGGCATCGTACACTCGTTATGTTAGGCCCAGATGAATGAGTATATTTGATGTTAAATGGATTATAAAATACATTTGTTAAGATAGAATATAAAAATTTATTGTAAGCGATAATTTATCCGAAATAAATTTGCAAGTCAAGAATTTCAAACAGTATAGACACGAGGAGATGATTGTTTGCCAGATCTCCTTTTTCTCCTTGTTGAAAGAAGGGTAAATAAGTAATAGAACATGTTCAATAATTACTTATATAAGAGTTTTAAATATTAAATTCAATTTAAAATCATAAAATGTGTTTTTGGATATGTATGTGTATTTTAAAATTTTCTAAAGATATTAAAGTAATTACAAAATTTACAAGGATATTGACGTAATTTTAAAGTTTATTAAGGATATAGATGTAAATAACCCTTATATGGCGATTCATGCTGATGAAATATGTTGTTAAGTGTACGTCAAAGGATACAACAAAATATACAAACCTAACTCCCAAATAAAAAAATAAAAAAATTGTTTACGGTCATGATTAAAAAAATAAAAGTTAAAGGAGTTAGACAAGCAACGATCACAAGATTTAATAAGATTATCTAGGCATGAGGCATGACTTTCGTTATTATTAGCTAAAAGATATTGATGGATGAGAAATTTCTAAATGCTTATTTTTTTTATTTACAAAAGGACAAATCTCTATCATTCATATAGTTTGATCTAATTGTGAGGATTAACCTAAGATTTAAAGATAAACTTAAGTTCATGTTTTTTTTTTCTTGTCTTCTTGTATTTCTAATTTATTCAAAAAAATTTTGTTTTTTAATTTTTAATTTTTTTTAATTCATGTTTTTTGTTTATATCCACGTTTTTTTTAGTTCACGTTATGTACGTTTTTTTAATTCGCGTTTTTTTTCTTCCCATTCATACTTTTTCATCCGTTTTCATACGTTTTCATCTATTTTCGTCAGTTTTCATACGTTTTTGCCCGTTTTCATACGTTTTTTTCCATGTTCATACATTTTTGTCCGTTTTCATATGTTTTCGTCCATTATTCATACATTTTTGTCCGTTTTCATACGTGTTTTTATGTTTTCATACATATTCGTCCGTTTTCTTACATTTCGTCCGTTTTCATACATTTTCGTCCGTTTTTAAATATTTTCGACCGTTTTTGGATTTCTCATACGTTTCTGAATATCACAAGCGGTATTCTGAATATCACAAGTGATATTCTATGATATTCAGAATATCACAAGTGATATTCTGAATATCACAAATGATATTGTGAATATCGCAAGTGATATTGTGAATATCGCAAGTGATATTATGTGATATTCTGAATACACAAGTGATATTATGTGATATCACTTGTAAAAGTCTTATGACTTTTTACCAAATTCGTGAAACTGTGGTCTTCTGGTCATTATCTCATGGTCAAAGTTGGTAAATAAAGGTCTTTTGATATCATTTTTTCTGGGTTACATTAATCTAGTCAGAATATTTGGTCGAAAAAAGGACGCCGGAAAAAGTCAACGAATGTCAAAACCCTAGTTTTACACCTAAGGAACCATCTTCAGATATATTTACGCATAACTTGGAAAGTTATGCGTAAGGATTGTTAAGCGTAAGGTTTTTTTACGCATAAGCCTAAGCTTATGCATAAGCCTGGTTTACGCATAAAAACTATGCTTACGCATAAGGTTTTCATGTTACACGTAAGAAATGGGTTACGCATAAGGGATGGTTTACGCATAAAGACTTTGCTTTACGCATAAGGTCTTGCGCGTAAGATTTGTTAGGCCTAAACTTTTCTTATTTTATGCATAAGATCAGAAGAAGAAGAAGAGACGGACTGACCAAGATTAAGACCAAAAAACCAAAATACCAAACACCAAAACTTCTTTGGACTTCAGTTAACTTTAACATCATCAGTCCATGGACCTTTCGTTAAGTAAAGATGACATTTAAGCATTCAACAACCTTCAACATCAAACAATCTATCAAAAACTAACCTTTATCTCATCTTCATTCCACTATTCAGACCCTACATGATTCGACATAAACTAGAACAAAATTGAAATATTGTCTTGATCTCAGTTTGGTTTCCTCTCGTATCTCATATGAGATGTTCAAAACCCTTTAAAGATCTTGATAAACGAGAACAAACAAACTCATCATTGATCTACTCATCCAACTACAAACCAACCATCATCACAAATCCGAAACAATTGAATAATTAAAAAAGGTAACAAGATCTCAGTTATCCTTCTCGTGCTCTCTAAACCTTTACAAGAACATTGACACGAAAAGGTTATCATCATAGATCTTTGATACTATCCGAATATATAGAAAGTTTAATAACAAAAATGTTATTTTCTTTCTTAGTTTTATTGACAGAAAAAGTAAAAACAATAACACTTACCCTACCCGAGACCTTATATTAGATCTTGAAGCCGAAAATGAATCTCACCAGGAACTATTGATTCACACAGACTCATAAACAGATACGTGACATCTTTAAAAGCCCAAAAGATCATAGTTACGGTTTCGACTAAACGGGCGAGTGTGGTATTTCAATTGTCTTGATACTTGTGATGTGATGGATTTATTCAAATCTGGGTTTGAGAGTTGGGAAGAGAAATATAAATGTTGGTGGCGTCTGTTTATGATGAGGTGATTAGGGTTAATTTATGTGAGGTAGGGTTACAAATGATTTAACGTTTAGGGTTGAGATAGTTATAAGCCTCTCTAATAGGATCGGGTATCACTAGTGTGGTGGGCCTTCTACCCGATTGATTTGTTTTTTAACGAACTAGACTTCTTTTCTTGCTATACGAAATCATGGAATGGGTCTCGCATTTCAATACATGGGCTGAAGTATGTTAAGATGTATAAATGTTTAATCAAAATTTGTTATCCAAAATAAATTATTTTTTTTTGGGATACACAATTTTGTTAACATTTATATAACGAGTGGTATCTTTGGTTGTTATAAAAATTTCACGAGGATGCAATTTTTGACAAGAATCGGGAAACCATTATCAAAGTTTCATTTTAACTGTTCATGAAGGCTAATTTTGGGCATTTAACCGTAAGATGTGACTACGGCGTGAATTCAATATTATTTATTTGAGGTTGAAGTGGGATTTAACGGGGTGCGTGTACTTAGTATCTTGAAGATATTGGGGTTGGTTGGATGCATGATTCTTCGAGATCCTTGTTCGAGCTTTAACCGTTACGAATGACAAAGGCTTGAGTTGTCTAGTTATACCTGATGTAAGGAGTTACGCTGTTGTGCTCACAGCGTATAGCTATCACTTTTAAGGAGTTACGTTGTTGTGCTCAAGTGTCACAAAAAGCTGTGGATAATTTGAGAAACTTTAAGTTTACCCCTTTTTGATCCGGTTAACCAACCCTGTAAGGAAAAGGGTTCTTCGTCTGACAATAGTGCAAGTTTAAGTCACAAGTTCGGGTTATTTTACTTCAGTCTCAAGTTCATCATATTGGGTTTTTCTCCATCATTAGTCACTACAAAAAGCCGTCAGAATGATAATGGGGTCGGTGAAGAGTTAGCTGAGAAGAGTATACACGAGTAGAGAAGTTTTATCAGCAGTTGATTCTCACGAGATATTTATGGTACTTCACACTTGTTCGATTAATTGAACATACATGGTTTCGCTGACTCCAATTCATCATCAACATACGTGGTGTATGATTCTGATTCATTGAAAACATCGAGGGGAGGGGAGGAGAGTGCAGGTGGTGTTTGCTTCCTCAATGTTTTTTGTATTTTTTTGCGAAAACCCTATCCCTTCATGAATTTCTTCAATCAGGGGGAAGAAATGAGACGATATGTGGTTCAAACGTCTCACTTTGGTGTTATCATCTCACTTTCACAGGGTTATCGTGTGTGAAGTTACCTAAATAGGATGTTGTGATGCCTCACACACGGTCATTTTATCGAGTAATTTCATACTCACAGGTAATTATTATTTCGATAGACCTCAACATTCAGGGGCATGTCGTTTCATTTCGTCTTTCGCGGTTTGAAGCATCTACATACGTGAGAAGATCTTGTTGATTTCTTGCATGTTACCCCCGAACGGATTTTCCGTATTGTGTACAACTTTCATTACATTTCAAGAAAGATTTACCTTGTGTGGTTTACTGCTCATCTACGAATTCCGCTGCGTACTGAAAATTTCAAAAGTTAGAGGAAATGTTCACTACATCAAAGTTTCGAATCTGCTGAAGACGGTTGTCAGTTTAGGGGGAAGCTGATTCAGAAACTTCACCAAAAAGAAGTGTACGGAGAAGTTGCTAAAGACATGCAGTATGATTTGGGGGGAAGTTAATCCAATTCATGCATATAACATTATTTGCCTACAAGTGAAGAAAACGGTTCTCAAGTCGAGGTACAAGAAGAAGACAAAGAGCGTAAACTTTCATCATCCTCAGCATTTGAAGAGCTTATGAAGACCTTTCTTTGTTTGTTTTTTATAATTGTAGGAAATATTGAAAGTAATCCCTTATGTCGTCCCATTGGGGGAAGATTGTTGGAATCGCTCCTAACTCGTAAATGAAAGGACATTGACAGGATTACATTTTCTATCTTTGTTAGCTAAAACACAAGGGCTTGTTATGTCATGTAGTCATAGTTGTATGTCTTTAGCTATAAATACCCTCCTAGACTTTCCTAGGAGGGTGAAACTCTTTAGTGTAATTTCATCCTTTATCAATAAAACACACATAGTTTCTCCCTTCTCTCTATACTTTCTCTCTCTAACATGATGAAGATATTCTTCCATCTTCCTAGACCTCCCGATTCAGCATATCACCCATAAAAATGATCCTACAGATATTCAGAATATCACTTGTGATATTCTGAATATGACAAGTTATTTTTTGAATATCACAAGTGATTTTCAACTAATTTTTTATAACATGAAAATCACACGTGATATTCATAATATCACACAGTGATATCCAGAAAATCACAAGTGATATTCATAATATCACAGAGTGATATTCAGAAAATCACAAGTGATATTTAGAAAATCACCAAGTGATGTTAACAAAATATCACTTGTGATTTTCTGAATATCATTTTGTGATATTCAGAAACAAAGTGATATTCAATAACTTGAATATCACATAATATCACTTGGGATAGTCAGAAACGTATGAAAACTTAAGAAAATGGACGAAAATGTAAGAAAACGGACGAATACGTATGAAAACGGACGAAAACGTATGAAAGAGTAAAAACACGTCTGAAAACGGATGAAAAATGGACGAAAACGAAAGAAAAATGATGAAAACGGACGAAAACGTAAGAAAACGGACGGACGAAAGTAGATGAAAACGGACTAAAACTTATGAAAGCGAAGAAAAAAATGTGAATTAAAAAAAAAAAGAAAAAAAAAAAGAACGAGAAAAAAACGCTAATTTAAACAAAAAAACGTGAATAAGAAAAAAAAAATAAAAAATAAATGTGAATAAAAAAGAAAGACAAATAGACAAGAAAAAACATGGACTTATGTTTATCTTTAAATCTTAGTTTAATCCATACTATTAGATCAAACTTGATGGATGGTTGGAATTTGTCCCTTATAAATTTATGGATAAGCAAAATAAAGTGACTCATTGATAAATACCATGAAAACTTAGATTGACCAATAGCAAATAGAGAAAGAAGTAAGATGATCTAGTTATAATATTTTGACGAAAACTTGTAGATAAGAGCATCCATAGTGAAGTTTTATCAGCAGTTGATTCTCACGAGATATTTATGGTACTTCACACTTGTTCGATTAATTGAACATACATGGTTTCGCTGACTCCAATTTATCATCAACATACGTGGTGTATGATTCTGATTCATTGAAAACATCGAGGGGAGGATAGTGCAGGTGGTGTTTGCTTCCTCAATGTTTTTTGTATTTTTTTGCGAAAACCTTGTCCCTTCATGAATTTCTTCAATCAGGGGGAAGAAATGAGACGATATGTGGTTCAAACGTCTCACGTTGGTGTTATCATCTCACTTTCACAGGGTTATCGTGTGTGAAGTTACCTAAATAGGATGTTGTGATGCCTCACAAACGGTCATTTTATCGAGTAATTTCATACTCACAGGTAATTATTATTTCGATAGACCTCAACATTCAGGGGCAAGTCGTTTCATTTCGTCTTTCGCGGTTTGAAGCATCTACATACGTGAAAAGATCTTGTTGATTTCTTGCATGTTACCCCCGAACGGATTTTCCGCATTGTGTACAACTTTCATTACATTTCAAGAAAGATTTACCTTGTGTGGTTTACTGCTCATCTACGAATTCCGCTGCGTACTGAAAATTTCAAAATTTAGAGGAAATGTTCACTACATCAAAGTTTCGAATCTGCTGAAGACGGTTGTCAGTTTAGGGGGAAGCTGATTCAGAAACTTCACCAAAAAGAAGTGTACGGAGAAGTTGCTAAAGACATGCAGTATGATTTGGGGGGAAGTTAATCCAATTCATGCATATAACATTATTTGCCTACAAGTGAAGAAAACGGTTCTCAAGTCGAGGTACAAGAAGAAGACAAAGAGTATAAACTTTCATCATCCTCAGCATTTGAAGAGCTTATGAAGACCTTTCTTTGTTTGTTTTTTATAATTGTAGGAAATATTGAAAGTAATCCCTTATGTCGTCCCATTGGGGGAAGATTGTTGGAATCGCTCCTAACTCGTAAATGAAAGGACATTGACAGGATTACATTTTCTATCTTTGTTAGCTAAAACACAAGGGCTTGTTATGTCATGTAGTCATAGTTGTATGTCTTTAGCTATAAATACCCTCCTAGACTTTCCTAGGAGGGTGAGACTCTTTAGTGTAATTTCATCCTTTATCAATAAAACACACATAGTTTCTCCCTTCTCTCTATACTTTCTCTCTCTAACATGATGAAGATATTCTTCCATCTTCCTAGACCTCCCGATTCACCATATCACCCATAAAAATGATCCTACAGATATTCAGAATATCACTTGTGATATTCTGAATATGACAAGTTATTTTTTGAATATCACAAGTGATTTTCAACTAATTTTTTATAACATGAAAATCACACGTAATATTCATAATATCACACAGTGATATCCAGAAAATCACAAGTGATATTCATAATATCACAGAGTGAATTTCAGAAAATCAAAAGTGATATTTAGAAAATCACCAAGTGATGTTAACAAAATATCACTTGTGATTTTCTGAATATCATTTTGTGATATTCAATACTTTGAATATCACATAATATCACTTGGGATAGTCAGAAACGTATGAAAACTTAAGAAAATGGACGAAAATGTAAGAAAACGGACGAATACGTATGAAAACGGACGAAAACGTATGAAAGAGTAAAAACACGTCTGAAAACGGATGAAAAATGGACGAAAACGAAAGAAAAATGATGAAAACGGACGAAAACGTAAGAAAACGGACGGATGAAAGTAGATGAAAACGGACTAAAACTTATGAAAGCGAACAAAAAAATGTGAATTAAAAAAAAGAAAAAAAAAAGAACGCGAAAAAAACGCTAATTTAAACAAAAAAACGTGAATAAGAAAAAAAAAAGATAAAAAATAAATGTGAATAAAAAAGAAAGACAAATAGACAAGAAAAAACATGGACTTATGTTTATCTTTAAATTTTAGTTTAATCCATACTATTATGTTTATCTTTAAATTTTAGTTTAATCCATACTATTAGATCAAACTAGATGGATGGTTGGAATTTATCCCTTATGAATTTATGGATAAGCAAAATAAAGTGCCTCATTGATAAATACCATGAAAACTTAGATTGACCAATAGCAAATAGAGAAAGAAGTAAGATGATCTAGTTATAATATTTTGACGAAAACTTGTAGATAAGAGCATCCATAGTGAATAATCATTTCATACCTAAATAGGATAAAAAAATTAAAAAAAAAAATCTATAATTTTGAAGAGGTCCAAGAAATGTTTATTGTCTTTTTTTAATTTTAGTTTTTAACTAAATGATAAATGACATTTAAATGTTGGAAAAATTTATTAACCTCAAAAGCTTTATCCATGTTAGGAATAGGTTCATCATATGAAAAGTTTTAAAAATTAATGACATTATAAGATGTGGCAATTTTATAAACTTTTAATAGGCTCATTTATAGTGGATGCCCTAAAGATGGTTGAATTACTACTGCTTACCAAAACTTAAGATGAAATTATGAAGTTGCTAAGTTTATGATCCACTTACCAAATAGTACTCCTCTTCCAAATTAATAGTACATGTTTTTATTTTGAGATATCTCAATTTAATTGTTCGCTACTAATAATAAATAAAGAAGATTTTTTTTAATTTTATTTATTTATTTATTTAATTTTGTTAAAGGATTGCCACGGTGAATTTATTAAATAAATTAATAATACATTGAGCGTTCAATTACCATTAGCTTATCTAATAGCCTCTTGGGATATATATCATCACAACATCCAAACAACTAAAACACAACCAAAGAGATAACTACTTACGAGTCCCTAGCTTCCAATCATTCCTCATCCAAGCCAGAAATGCGGACTCTTTAAACTTGAGAGTCATTAACTTCAAACACGTTGTAGAGAAAATAATATCAAACACTTGATCTACCTAAAGCGACTTCTTCTTAAAAAGCCGATTATTTCACGCCATATGTAATAAATTGTAGCCCCGAACAAGATCTTTGCCACGACTACTCTTGCCAAACCTTTGTGAGCAATCAGTTTTAAGGCTGCAACAACATTAGTCCAAGAGTTTCCCATGTTCGGCATATGAATAAAAGCTTTAACCTACAACCAAACCTGGAGCAAAAATCAAAAAATAAGTGAGAGTGAGTATCTTGCAAAAGTATACATAAAGACAACGCATTCCTCTATGTTCGCCGATGAATCAACCTCCCATGCTCGAATCTTGTCTTGAGTCTTCAGCCGTTCACCAATAAGAAGCCAAGAAAGAAAATCATGACGAGGAATACTTTAGGAAAACCACACTACGTTGAACAAATCAACCTCATTCGACCTTGGACGAATGATATTCCAAAAATGTGAAAAACCAAAATTAAGAAGCTTCCCATCCAAGTTCTTCCACCACAGTTTATCATCGGTCTCATTAAGGATAATAGGATTAAAATAAGTCAAAACCGAGTATTTTACAAGCCACTCATTTGGCCATACCCACAAATTCTAATGAAGCAAATCTTTAACCTTACAAATAACATCGAAACCACCTGTATAAACGTAACAATTTACATTTTTTAGGTCATTATTTAATCAACTACTTTTACTTATTATTTAAATTTCATGGAAAATTAACTTTTACGAGTAACCGGATAGGTTTACTCACGTACGTCATTACACGAACATTTAATTTAAACCGAAACTAGACTATGATCAGTCTATATTTTTTATGCATTTTGGTTTCCTTACAATCACATTTTATATGTCATGTTTTACCTTTTCCATTTTTACGTAAACCTTGCACCTTTTACGTTTTATTCATTTACAACTAACGTTTTTAAGTTTAACAAATGTTTGAACACCCACACAAATTTATGTCACATTTAATATACTAAAATTAGCAATGTTGATAAGTTATAACATTTTTATATGTTTTAGATCTTTATATTTCTCGTTTTACGTTTCGCATTTTAAAAACTTCACCTTATCAATTACCGGGATCAAACTATACTCTTGAAACCAAATACTATCAAAATTAACTAAAATCTTACACCTTACCCTCCTCATTTCCACACCTATACAACCATATCACCACTTTTCCATTATATGAGACAAGTGTAATCTTATACTTGCATATACATTAAACTAGTCATCAAATTACTTTTACACATGCACATCAAGATCTAAAATTTTCCAATCTCTTTTGTTTCTTCTCTCTTTTGCCCTGAACCACAACACAGAAACACACTTCTCATTTTGATTTTTGTAATTATTGTATTCAAGTTTTAAATTTATATTTTGCCGACTTTATCTATAACAAAAAAATACGGACAGTTATCCGGTTGAGGGTGAGCTAGTTGGTAAATAGGGTGTCGATCAGTAAGAGTGGAACGTTAACACTTACTATTTCTATCAGTATTTTAATTGTACAAGTTAGTCTAATTAAACCTAATCTAATGCAGCAAAGGGGTTTTCAGCCTAAGAGACTGGCACAAGGTTTAGATTTAATAATACCTGTAAATGTAATGAGACAAACAACACATACAAGCAGAAACACATATAACAAAGAAGAGGTCAAGCCTATAGCAAGGAAAACGTATTAGCCGTTTTTTAGTCATATAAGATGTTTGATAAGTCTAAGACTTGTAGCGATGGTACTCACAACTTGGCATGGTCTGTCATAAATCTAGGCGACCCATAGACTCTAGATTCTCGTATTAAGCATTTTTCAGCAGATCTAATCCTGTCACGATTAGTCGGAACCCGCATAAAGTTACTTAATGATTATCAATTTTATCATTTATCCCTTCTAGGGCTTACATTAACATGCAAAACAATATGAAAGAAGTAATAAACGTAATCAAAACACAAGCTTAAGCGGCATTTCAAATTAGTAACAGATCAAAACATCTAATAATAATTAAACATGGCTAATACCTATGGGTATTAGCCCATAATCTCAGTCATAATACAAGATAAAATGTTCTGAAAAATTCAAGTATAAATCAAAAGAGAAAAATAGGCTAACCAAACGATTATAGATTACTAAAACGAATTAAGTGAATTCTCTTATGTCAATATGCACTAGCAGGACCTTCTTGGTCTTCTTTATGTCTCTGGTCTTGTACTTGGTGGTTATGTGCTCTCTGGAAACCGGACTTAGGGTTTTCTATTTATACTTTCTGGAAACAGGGTAGATACGGCGTATCGAGTTATCCGATACGGCGTATCGAGGTAACTTCACGTGGGGTCCAACATTATTATATTCTGGAATATTCGTACACCGCCATAGTGATACGGCATATCACTAATCTTCATACGGCGTATGCTGTCTTTTTATCTTGGAATTCTGGTGAAGTCATAGAGGTTGATACGGCGTATTCATTTGTCTTCATATGACGTATCATGACTAAAACAAGTCAGATCTTCATATTGACCAAAGTTTCATATACGATGTATCCAGATAATTGGATACAGCTTATTCTTCAAAGTCAGGCAATGGTCTTCATAATCGTCTAAGTCTTGGTACACGGCGTATATATCTAAAATGATACGGCGTTTGTAGACTTTATTGAACTTGATCCATTTTGCTTCAAAAACGTGTCCTTAATAGCTAACTTTCACCAATTTCTTGTAAATATCTGAAATATGAACATTTAGGCGATTAAGTATCAAATCTTATACAGAATAATATTAACACAAACAATATACATAGGATAAATAATGCTAATAATATGCACTTATTTGATGTCATCAAATATCCCTCCACTTGAACTTTACTTGTCCTCAAGTAAACTCTAGATTAAACTTATGAAAATGTATCCTAAACATCGTCTAGGATATTTCTAGTTAGGCATTTATTCGTTTAATCTCTAGTGCACAACCAAAAACCTCACGAAATAAGAAAATGAAATCACTCAACTAATCTATTTGGTAACATTTAAGTAGTTCGCTCAATTGCTCAGTCATGACGAGTATTCTATCATAAGCTTGGCAAAGATATACATCTCCACCACTAAAGCTAAGGAGTAACAAGTCTAAAGTGGTAAATTGGGTTAATTATAATAAGGCTTAAGGGTTATGTTCAAATATCTCATACAAAACATATTAGATCGTTGGCGTGTATTCTTGATTTACTCAAACAATGGATGGTCACTAGAATAGTACATCTTGGATCACTGGCGTGTTATTTACATAACAGATGGTCACCAAAATATACACCCTAGATCGCTAGCGCATCATTTGATCACTCAAAAACCGGATTGTCACTAAAATATTAATGCATTAAATATTTTCACAAGGTATAGGAAACACATAAAGTTGGTGTAAAATAAAATCACAAAACAAATAAATTAAGTTGATACAAAAGGAAACATGTGGTTAATTACTTCCCGACCTTCCCACGAAAAGACACAAATTATAGACTAACTCACACTTTAACATGGAAACTCGCGCTTTAGTTGGTAAACACGAATTAGACTCAATGTCTTAATCATCATCTCATAAACCTTAGTTGGCGTTCCTTTAACGGCCAACTCCCATGCAATCCATAAATATGGTACAAAAAATAGGGGCGATATCAACCACTAATATAAAACTTATATCGTTGGTTTATAACACATACCAAAGAATAATCGATTAGCTCAAAATATAGAATCGGTTAAGTTTAGACGAATCGATTATCTCATAACCTCACATTTTCTTCTCTCTGTTTTTTTTTCTTTTCTATTTTTCTCTTTTTTCATTTTTTTAAATCATAAAATAATTGGTGTAAAATTTCACCACCTCACCATTATAATAAATCTGAATGATTTTTCCATATATTTCAAAACTTCAAATATAAAAGTAATAGTGATAGTAGTGAACACACGAAAATTAAAAATAACTACTATCATATTCTCATTGCGATGTGCAATTTCTGACCTAACCAAATATAAGAAACATACACACGAACAAAGAAAATACAGAAAAAAGTAACTAAGCACGGACTTTAATCTATAGGGTAGGCTAAGGTGTATAGGTGTAACGAAACAATTTGTATTTTTTGTAAGAAACAAAATGAATGGCTCTGATGGTTTTTCTAGGGGTATCTTACTCTAAAAATAAGAGTAACAAATGAGTTTATTTGGGGGTTAACTAACCAATGTAGTTAGTTAATATCACATAACATATAAAGGCTACTTGGGTGTAATCCTAAAAATTTACCTAGTTAGACAAGTCACTCCAATTATATCAATAATACTCATAATGGTGGTCTCAAATAGTATACCAAGCCAAGTTCTAAAGATTGTTGCAAGTCACCGGCACACTCATATTTTTGTAGAATTTTGGGTAAAATAGTGAAAACGGAATAGGTTTAGTTCTTACAATATGGAATTAGGGGTAATGTGTGCAAGTTATGCAACTTTTGATTTCACAAGAACATGCTAAATGTTTTTTTAAATTAAAGCATATATTTGGCATATGTTTGAAAAATTAAGGACAAATAATGTTCTAATTCTCCATCCTCCCACTTAAGATAAACAAAGTCCTCGTTGTGTAAAATGAAAATTAAATACATTAAATGGAAAGAATTAGAATGAAAACTCCCCTGAGATTTGGTCGGTATGATCCTCCATGATGAGTTTGTGAGTAACTTTTTCTGTGTGAGAAAGTAAGGGCGTATGTATGCCAGCATGACTACAACAAACAGAAAATACATAGTACACCACTTTCTTCGTATTCTTAGTAATCCACCTGTGTTAATATGCATGAAATCACAGCTAGTGTATCTTCAACAATCGATGGCTAGTAAAAATAAAAATAAAAATAAAACTGAAAATCATCAGGTCAGTCGATACACCGTATCCATGGGGTTGGGATACGCCGTATGGAGCTTGTAATTAAATACGGGTCAGAAATTAAATGCGCCATATCCAAAAACATGGATACCCCGTATCAAAGTAAATGACAAAAAGTTCCAAAGTGCGGAAATACTAAAATTGCAAAAAATAAATAAAAGATAAATATGACAGTACGGTCGATACGCCGTATCCATGGTTATGGATACTCCTTATCGATGTCCAGGTCGGACAGACTTAATAACAAAATTAGAAAATAAGATTCTGGGTTGTCTTGCGGGAAGCACTTCTCTTTATTCCAGAGTATTTAAGTTAAACTCATCTTCAGCTTCTACGTTGTCTTAGTCACGTACCACCCTTCGTCCTTCTTGCGGAAAATGTTGTGGTAAGCATTCGACACATTATCTTCAGTTCTTAGCCAAATGTCGCAAATTCAACTTAATTTCAAGTAGTCCAAATGAATACTTGAAAACTTCAAACTTCTCACACGTGAACGTTGACGGCTCTTTGTATGGTATGCCAAGTAATCTACATTTTCTCTCTTTAAACGCTTCTTCATATTGATTAACAAAATAAGATTTGTTATCTTCTTCCAAATAATCTTGTAGTTCTTTCATAGTGTCCTCGTCATATTCATAAGATTCCAATTTAGCTTTCTCAAACAAAGCTTTGCTCTTTTTGTCGCTATCTTCAAGCAAGTCATACCAATAGTAATTTTGGAAATAGATATTATTCCAAATTCATTTCATTTTGGGGAGATCACCTCTGTTACATGATCTTTCCTTTTCCTAATTACACGTTTGCCATGTCTTGTGTCCATCCTTGAAGCAAGAGGCTCACATGTATGTTCAATCACATCTTCTTCCTATGGTTCTTCAGGAACCCATGGTTCTTCAGAAACCTATGGTGTTTGGCTATCTTTCTCGTAATACCAGGTATTTTTATAGTCATCATAAGTTTAAAATTCTGGCAGATCTCCAGTCAGCACATCTTCATCAATTTTCAATAAATGGTTAAATTCTCTGAATTCCTTGCATAAGGGTGTTTCGTAATCAAATAGGTTAGTTTCAATCCTAAACAGCTCAGCAACTTCATCAGTTAATTCCTCTTCATTGTCCCCTCTCATCCAATAACATCGTAGTTCACTCTTGAAGGTTACACTCATCTTCTTGTAGTTGCGGAATTTAAAACTTAACCAACTGATGAACTCAGGATCTTTAGTATAAGGCTCTTCATACCCAAACTGCAACAAAATTTTCTTCTTAAGATCCTTCCAAAGAGAGATAAAACCAGAAGGTTCGTTATTCAACCATTCCTTTGCAGCCCCAGTAAGAGTATTCGGAAAAACGCGAAGCATGAGTTTTTCCAAGTCAATAGCAACAAGAGTGTATGATTCAACAATCTCGCAGACCTTCTCAAGATGTATCAAAAGGTCTTCATTCTTAGAGCCACTGAAAGTGTTTTCACGTAATTCCTTAAGAAGTTGCCCTTTTAATTTAAATTTGTCCTCCTCACAAATCTGAAGCTTAGCAATACCCGATCCATAGTTATCTCGGGTCTTAGTCATGTACTCCTCCATTATTGGGCCCGTAATTGTTTTTTGTGATTTCTTCTTCAAACTTAATTTCTTGATCAAAAAAGTAATCGAATTCTAATGAATTTGAATAATCAAAGCTTATGGTCTTAAAAAGCTTTCTCAATGAATGAAAGGCTTGTTCGGGTTCACCATAAGGGTCAATGAGCTCTTGTTTTGAACTCCTGGCCATGCACTACCTGAAAAGAAGACAATTATATCAGTAGGATAGGTTTGAAAACGTAAAAGTATAGAAAACTAAGAATGAAAATGGAATACGGAAAATTCAAAATTTGCTGATATATGACAGACGATACGCCGTATCCTATTATCAGGATACGCCGTATGATCGATAAATTTTAAATTCAACATTTTTATTCAACAAATAAAATACGTCGTATCAATAGTTATCAATACGTCGTGTTTAGGATTTAGAAATTCGGATATGTTTTTAAAAATTTAATACGTCGTATACGCAACAGCTAATACGTCGTACGACTTTTAGGGTTTTAAAAATTCTGGTTAAAACAGAATACACCGTATTTAAAAAAACTAAATCCGCCGTATCCGAATAATGAATACGCCGTATCGTTTAACTCAACAAAATACAACAGACAGATAGAATGCAGAAAAGAAACAAAAAATCAAACAAAAACAAACAAACAAAATGCAGAAAAACACAAATATACAATAAAGTTAGTCAAGTTAAAAACTAAAATCAACAAGATTAAAACTAAGTTAAAAACCTAAATTAAAATCCTAATAAATACAAGTATTAAACAATTCACTCCCTGACAATAGCGCCAAAAACTTGATGTGTCTTTTGTCGTGTAGGTAATTATCGTATTTAAGTTTTAAATTTATATTTTGCCGACTTTACCTATAACAAACAAATACGGACAGTTATCCGGTCGAGGGTGAGCTAGTTGGTAACTAGGGTGTCGATCACTAAGAGTGGAACGTTAACACTTAAACATCTATCAGTATTTTAATTCTACAAGTTAGTCTAATTAAACCTAATCTAACGCAGCAAAGGGGTTTTCAACCTGAGAGACTAACACAAGGTTTAGATTTAATAATACTGTAAATGTAATTAGACAAATAAAACACACAAGCAGAAGCATAGTATATAATACAGAAGAGGTCAAGCCGATAGTAAGGAAAACGTATTAGTCATTTTTTATTCATATAAGATGTTTGATGAGTCTAAGACATGTAGCGATGGTACTCACAACTTGGCGTGGTCTGTCTTAAATCTAGGTGACCCTAAGACTCTAGATTCTCGTATTAGTCGGAACCCGCATAAAGTTACTTTATGATTAGCAGTTTTATCATTTATCCCTTCTAGGGCTTACATAAACATGCAAAACAATATGAATGAAGTAATAAACGTAATCAAAACACAAGCTTAAGTTGCCTATCGAATTAGTAACAGATCAAAACATCAAATAATCATTAAACATTGCTAATACCTACGGGTATTAGCCCATAATCTCAATCATAATATAAGATAACATGTTCTGAAAGATTCAAGTATAAATCAATAGACAAAAATAAGCTAACCGAACGATTATAGAGTACTAAAACGAATTAAGTGAATTCTCCTATGTAAATATTCACTATCAGGACCTTCTTGGTCTTTTTTATGTCTCAGGTCTTGTACTTGGTGGTTATGTGCTCTCTGAAAAACCGGACTTATGGTTTTCTATTTATACTTTCTAGAAACAGGGTCGATGCAGCGTATCGGGTTATCCGATACGGCGTATCAAAGTAACTTCGCGTGGGGTCCAAGATTATTATATTCTGGAATATTCGTACACCGTCATAGTGATACGGCGTATCACTAATCTTCATACGACTTATCTTTGTCTTTTTATATTAGAGTTCTGGTGAAGTCATAGAGGTTGATACAACGTATTCATTTGTCTTCATACGGCGTATCATGACTAAAGCAAGTTAGATCTTCATGTTGACTAAATTTTCATATACGATGTATCCATATAATTGGATATGGCGTATTCTTCAAAGTCAGGAAATGGTCTTCATAATCGTCCAAGTCTTGGTATAAGGCGTATCCATCTAGAATGATACGGCGTATTCTTGTCTGTTTTATGGACTTTATCGAACTTGATCCATTTAGTTTCAAAACGTGTCTATAATAGCTAACTTTCACAAATTGCTTGTAAATATCTCAAATATGAACATTTAAGCGATTAAGTATCAAATCTTATACAGAATAATACAAAACAAGCAATATACGTAGGATAAATGATGTTAATAATATGCACTTATTTGATGTCATCAACACTTAAGGGTGTATTAGTAATCCTGCACTAGTTATAAAACTATTGGAATAATGGGACCCACAAATCTTATAAATACACTCAAATATCTTTTCGAGGACATAAAATCAAGTAATAACTTTGTAATAAAACTTGTAATGATTTTATAAATGGTCAAAACTAGTTCGTACAGGTTATAAACTTTTGAAAACATTAACCAATGTATATATATATATATATATATATATATATATATATATATATATATATATATATATATATATATATACATATACATTATATATAAGAGGAGGCATGCCACGTCATAATGTCACTTGGCATCCCATAATGTCATGTCATATTTCCATGTAATCATTGTATTTATGTGGCATTTTTTTTTTATTTTTTTAAATGACATGTGGCGTTTTAATTAATATATGTACAATTTTTTTTTAATAAATTTTAAAATTCGTTTTTTTTTTGTTATTTTTTAATTTTAAATTTTTTTTATTAAAAAGAAGACATTTGTTGGAGTTCAACTTGGGTCATTCATGTTTTTTGTAAACAACTTACCGCTAGAGCAAATTGTTTTTTGATTTATATCTTTCAAATCAATACAAATAAGGAGATTATAAAAAAATTCTGGAATTTGTATTTTTGGTATGTATCTTTTGAAGATAACAATTAAAATAAATTATGATATATATTACTTAGAAGATAAATATACCATATATATTTTTAACCTATTTTGTGTTTTTTATAAATACACCCTATTATCTTATTCCTAAACATAATTATCCCTGAAAAGTATAATGACTTCTTAGTTTTACAGGTGAAGAATCCCTAATTTTTTTTATGGAGTTTCAGTTTAACATGTTTTTTTTTCCGACTTAGAAGTGTAACAAGTTTTGCAGTTTTTTTAGTGTTATAGTGTTATCAGACATCAACATTTTGCTAATTGCAAAAACCATATTTTTATTTCAAAATTAATAAGTGAATGTCAATAGCAGAATACTCTTTTAGGCTCTGGGAAAATTTTTCTTTGAGAGCTTGACTGAGAAGAGCGACCTCGATGGACAACCTGATCAGCTTTTCATCCACATCATCTCTGACAAGACCAACAACACGTTGACCATCGTCGACTGTGGAGTTAGAATGACCAAGGCTGGTGAGTAACAAATTTACTACTTTATCGTCTATTAATAACATTGCAGTTGTTATTGATTGAATTTGTTTATTTCATGGAAATTAATTTAATGTACAGATTTTGCAAAAGATTCATATGTAGTGAGCATAAAATGCATCTTTATTAGCTGATGATTTACATTCTTATCCTATTTTATTGGAAAATGCAGACTCTGTAATGGATTGAAATCCAAGCAAGGTTTATTAAATGAATGCATAATAGTATTTTGTATTTCCAAAACACTTAATAATACTTTTCACTGATGTTGATATTCTTTTATGCAGACTATTGGCTAGGCATGTTATGTTGTCCAAGCTCATAAACAACAACTTTTGTATCAAGCAACTGAGAGAGACGATTATAACATTAAGGTAAATTCTATTTAGCTAAAGGCGTTTCTATGGGAGGGTTATATGGGCCTGAGCATCAGGTTTGTTTTTTGGTTTTATTTTATATCAAGTGCAGCTGCAACAATACAACATAACTAGAGTTTGATAGTTTAAATTTCTGTTATGTACATTTAGAGGAAAGCTGAAATTTCTGTTATGTACTAGATTTTGATAGTTTAAATTTCTGTTATGTACATTTAGAGGTAATGTAACAGGTTGGGTTTTATTCATTCAATGTTTGATTATTTTATCTCAACTGGACTCACATGTTTTAACCTCTTTTCCGGATAATTTGTCCAATCAAAAAATGGCTATAAAATTGTTTAGTATGATGATTATAGGAAGATTTATTACATGAGAATAGGTTAGTATAGCGGAATTAGTTTCATATACTTGCCAGTCACTATAATCTATAATCTATCTACTACTTAAATAACTTGGAATGTCACAGCCCAGTCGGCATTGATCCAACTTCTAAAAAATGGGAGAAAACTGTTGATGTCATTCAAGAGAAGAACCATGCTCGATTCTTCGATGTTGCTTATCAGGTTTTTCTCTTATCCTTTACATTCTTCCCTTTTTTACGTTATCACCGTCTTTTATTTAATTCTTGATTACATACTTCCATGCATGTGTTTCAGTAAAGTTTTGATTCTTTGATAGCAACGCATCCTAAATCAAGTAGTTAATCCTTTGGTCATTTGAATATTGTTGTGACCTTAAGAAGTTATTATACAAAGACCTAATTGTTATTTGATAAACAGATGCTTGCATATATGGGCTTTAGGTGACAAATATGTCAACAATGAAATAACGTGCGGGCCAATCCAAAAGGAACTAGGACTCTGCTGCAAGTAATAGGTTTTGTATATGTCATTGCTTCTAACTACTGAATTGACAGATACAACACTACAGAACATGAATAATTATTTATTCATTAGAAACCATGTATGTACGAATATGATTTAGTAATTGATGATTATAATTCCAACTTTTTAGTTTATGACAAATAAGTGTTCTTGGTCCATGTGGCTTGAGTCGTCCTGTTTGAACAGATGCAAATATTTTCGTGTTTTTGACCCGTTAGTCCGTTACCGAACCTGTTGTTTTTCCTATTAACAGACTATAATGTTTGTATATTTAGAGTATCAAAGATGACGTTGGTTTGAGGACAATGGAAGAAATCAATGTGAAAGTTTTCTATCATGCTTGGAGGGGTACATGTGTTAGGAAGTATGCACCGAGCCATAGGCCACTACTGGAAGCCAAAAGAGCATGTGGATTGTTTGGTGGTCCGATTATCCTACGAATGTGCAGTATGGCATGGAAAATCTACGTCCATATGCTTTCATTTTCGTTCCTCCTACCAACAACTATTCGCTGAAGGTACTTTGCTCTTTATTTACTCATGATTTTCTGGTTATGCTCATTTTTTTGGTTGATCATATTTGATGTTTTTATAAGCAGATATCAGGTCCTATTTATTTCTTTGTAAACCAATGGAAAATTTTGGTGGTGTAAGATGAACAATAAAGGTTACTCACCCAGACACTCATGAGGAGTTGCGGTTAGACAAACGAGCAGATGGGTTTGTAAATGGTGGAGCCCTCAAGGACAACCCCAGTCTTAGGTGGTTCCACCATTTCCCCCAGCCTCATCAAATGAACTATTATCCAAATTCTTACAATGCCAATTCCCGTTATTTCCAACAACCTGGTTCCAACCCATTGACTAGTACACAGACAACTCCTGGTTCTCAAGGACCAAGGTTTTATAATCAGGTTCGATTTTGTTTTATATGAGTTTCTTTAGTTTTTGTAAATGTCAATCGGTGATAAAGTGTTTACATATATGATGTGATCCTGGTATCAGCATGCATCTAAACAGGTGATGGTTAAACAGATGATTAGGTCATAAGGAGAAAAGGTTGGTGAGTAGTTACCAGCCGTGGTCAAAAGCGAGATTCCTAAAAGTCAAAAGATAAGAGAAGATACTTCCACTTTCCCTCAAAAATATTTGGAGACGGTTCTTTGGAATATCCACTCCTGCTGTCGTTAAGGAATCCCCGTCACTAGCGGGCAGTGAGCCGCACACACTCACTTTTGGTAAACCTGGCGTTGAGCTTAGCCAGTGAAGGGTATCTACTTAATGACTGAGTTTGTATTAAATGCCTAAACCAGGTTATATGTTGTTGCTGACGACTTGCAGAGTTGCAGTCCGCAAATTGTTTTATGGGTAATTTTCATGTTCTTAATAGTATTCTCACTATTGCTTTTGATAGATTAAAGGTAACATACATACATACATACAACATTCTATCATACAAAACTCCATTGGCAATAAGAAGCTAATGTTAAAATATTAATGATGTTGGTGTGTTTATGAATGTTGCGTAGATGAGAACTTAAAACATGTGCTTCTTTAGATAGATTAACGTCACCTCCGGCTCAACCATTGATTGTTGCGGAGCCAAGATGTAAAATATGTAACATCCAAATGTTTACACGAGATTACTGTTTATCATTTTATTTTTTTAAGGTGCTCTTTGAGCTTCAAACCAGACTCGAGTCAGGCATTGTAAAATTGAAATACTAGACGCTAAAGATCAGCAAGATGCAACGTGCAAGTATATGTGGAAATTAAAACACTTAAAAGGTTTTTTATTAATTAGCCGATCATCTTTCTCATGCTTAGGGTTGACATATCGATGTATAGAAGTGTAGAACTACTCTGTTTGATGACATTGAAGAGGGTGGTATTAGGGCCTCTTCTTCTTATTCCTCCCATAAAATTGTAACATGAAAATGCAGGAGCAATGGATGGGCTGCAAGATAGAGTTCTTATGTTGAAAAGGGTAAGTTCTATTTGTTTATTGTTCTGGCCGAGAAAATTCAGGTAAAGCTTTGGCAAGAGACATTACTTTCTGTACCGACATGTTTGCATCTGAGGATATGACTTGAAGATCTGAACTCTAACTGTAGGCTAAACTTTATAAGATTTGGGCGTATCACTCGTGACGCCTCTAAAAACTTCACGATGCTAAGAAGTCTTATCAGGGATCCAACCGAAACTGATCCTCTATCTTCTGGAATTAGGCTTACAATAATTTCAAGTTTCCGGAACCAGATCCAAAGTATGTTGCGACCATTACTGCAATCCCACACACACTCTCGGGGAAAAACATATATGTCAATGAGCGCAAGGCTGGAAGTGTGCCAAGCATTGCGTTTGAGCAAGAAGATGGTCAGCATGGACGCAATAAACATCTCATATCTGTCCAGAACAATCAGATCAAGAAGCTTGTAAATCACCTTGGCGAATCTTATTTTCTATCGCGTCAAAGAAGAGAAGTGTAAAGAGTAACACCAGTGATACGGATGATGACCATAGTGGTAGGAAGAGGAGGAAAGAACAGAGGAGGAGAAAAGAGGAGTCAACAGATGAGGATAGAGAACGCCAATCGCAGAGGATGAAGAGTAGAAAAGAAAAGAGGAGAAGGAGAAGCCATCGACATTCCGATGATTCAGACTGTTTTTGAAGACTCTATTAGAAGGCATAAAATGAAAAGCAAGAGCAAGAGGACAGCTTTTTCTTCTGATTCAGATGCCAGTGGCTCTGAAGATTCAAGGGTTGGCAGGTAGAAAACAAGGTCAGAGAGGAAAATTAGAAATTAATTATTTTCCAAATGAAATGTTCTCACTTGAAAAAGGTATCACTTATTGTCTTGATTGAAACTAATGCTATTTTGTTTCAGAATTGCTCTTTTGGTATCATTAGATCTGTATTTGTATTTCCCTTTTTGTATGAGTTCTATGGTGCTACAACATTGTTTTTTAGTTATTGAATGAACATTTGACAGCTATGTTTTCTACATGTTTCCTTAGAATCTGATTCTCCTTTGCACCCGATATCTTATTGCATGTTTATTGCCTATTTAAGGTCCACGTAAACTATAGTTTGGGAGGCTGGAATTCCTATAGGAGATGTCCAGGTTAATGGGTATATTTATTTATAGGTGTGGTGATTTCATCCCTTTTAGTTATAAATGGGTCTATTGAGGATATGTTTAATTTCTAACATGTCAAATGGTTTAAAATTAGAAAGATTATCAATCTTGTGTATTAGATGATGGAAAGTTCTAATGGCCAAACCACTGCTTTTCTTTTTTATAGTCAGATGTTTGCTCCAAATTATTTTGATATACCATTGCTTTATTTAACAGAAATATATTGTTAGTCACTCTTCTGCACAAGGAATATTTTCTGAACCGAAAACTTTGCATATTACTTTTATTATGTAAACAACCCTTTGGGACTTAATATATTGTCAACCACTCTTCTACACAAGCCATATATAATTACCATAAGTATATTGTCAATTACACTTCTGCACCGGTTATTTATAGTTTTCTTTGGGACGAAATACGTTTTGGGTCTAATTAAACCGTACGCAATATTACCCATTTTGACCCTACCTGACATTAGTAGTTGCTGCTAGAGACCATTGACAGGTTGCCATTTGCCTGAAAATTTTGAAATGTTCTCTGCCACAGGAAATTGAAGCCATTTCGAATCACAAATGCCTGTTACCAGAAATGATTGATGAGGCCATTAGCAACAGTGCAAATAAATCTACTTGCGTATTCTTAATCAATATAGGCTTCTGGTAATTATATAGACCTGAATCTGCACTTCTGCCTTTATGGGTGAGCACAGCAACCAAATCGTAGAATCCAGTCAACGGCTCATTCTTATCCGAGGAAACACCTGAAAAAAAATAATCATTCAATGGTAAAGTTGAGAGAACCAGAAGGGACGCGGTCGTACGAGGAAATTGTTGCAAAAAGATTAAGGATACCCATTCATTAGGTGACTGATTACGAAGAGGTTTGTCGAGTTCGAGTGCTCCTTTTTAATCGAGTATATATGTGTATACAGGTTTATGTTAATATATCATCTGACCAGGTAAATATTTTGGCTTTCAGATTAGACAACATGTAGAACATAAATGTGATGTTGCTAAAGGTGTCACGTCTGGTCTTGATACTCTATTCCTTACTAGATTTGGAACGCAAGACTTCGAGTACTAGCATCACTATAACAGAACTGATCTTTGGAGTAAGTCGTATTCGAGGATCATCAATGCCTCCAACAATTACTCCTTTTTTTGGATCATTTATAGGTACCTTTATCAAAGTTATCTATATTTAGTGTTCACGTGGCCCCTTATTTGAAACTGGTGAATTTATACATAGATTAATGTTTGTACAATTTAGACATCCTTTGATATAAATTGTTCACCTTTATTAAATTATGTCTTTTTTTAAAGATTAATTGAGAGTGATCAGTGGAACTTACCAAAAAGCTAAAATAATATTTAATGCATTCACTTTAATCATTGCTTTGAAAAATACTAGGTTAATGAGTTACTAATTTCAAAACATGATACAAGTTGCATTATCTGCATATATAAGTATGCTTTGGTTTGTGTCCACGATATCGGCTAACATTTTGATTACTCTCAAATTGGCCTCTTCTCAATGAACTACATATTTATATTTTGTAAAAAAATGATAGTTAGGTATTAATCATATTTACATATGAACGTGAATGCAACATATGTGAACCCTACATCATTAAGATATTAGTATTTTCTTAACAAGAATAATGCACTATTGCCATCATTTTTGTAAAGTGTTTGAACATGAACGGCCCCAACAGGTCAAGGTCAAATTGTTCCTAATGTTGATGGCTTTCTAGGGTGATTCTACAATCTTGCTATGCTGGATCATAGAGGATTCTAAATTATTGCATCAATTGTTCCACTTGCAGACAAGGTGAGGTTCATAAATCGTAATCAAGCTTACTGATGTATATAACTATTTTAATGAAAAAAATAGGTGATGACTTTGGAATCCTGTTACATTATTTGGCTTAGAACGTTCATATGATAGAACCATCAAATGTTATAATTTGGATATACGGAGTAATGTGATAATTGCAAAATTCCTATACGAGTTGCAGGCTACAACCATAAGAATATGCAACCACATGTGCCTAATAAGAAGACCAGCTCTTTCTTTGAAATCCATTTGGACATATATGTACAAGTACATTTTATTGGATGTTAATTCATTCATCCATGTTTAGGGGTCGTTGTGTAATTAGTTTATGTTTACGGGTCGTTGTGTAATTAGTATATTTAATTATAGTTTTAATCTTAACTCTTATATGTGGTATATTTGGGGATTCTATAGGGTTCACTGGGGACATATAGTGAGATTGCAGCCCTTAAAGCATACCCAATGTGCAAAACAGTTCCATGTGATCAGGTTGAATCTGTATTCAAGGTGTCATTATTCCTCAGATCTTTAAGTTTTTACTCGAAGTTCTTAATAACTATATTTTGTATTCTTATCTGCAGGCCGTTGAATTGTGGTTAGTGGACAAAGGAGAATTCCCAATAGAGAATTATGTAGGTGGAAGTATTCATCGAAATTATGATTTAGTACTTCGTCACAGGCTGCACATTGTTGGTGAAGTTGAGCTGGTTGTTAACCATTATGTTTTAAGTGACCCTCAAGTTAAGTTTAAAGTTTATCATGTTCTTATAGAAAAAATTTACTCAGAGTTAAATGAGTTTTTTTAATATTTCGCCATATTATAGGAACTTGAGCAATGTGAGATTATATTGAAAAAGTTGGGCATTGTGAAAGTTAGCACTGAATACATTGCTGGTGCAGCTCAGGTTCCATATATTGTACTCCCTCAACTCGAATAAGGAGTCCATTTTACAATTTACACTGAACTTAACCACCCATTGTAGAAATTCAACTACTGTTTTTCACTTGACCTTCGAGCTTCTCTGTTTTAGACAATCTTTATTTGTATATGTGATGATAAATCAAACTTTTATTCAATGAAAAGGTTCTTAGTTTGCTCAAGATCTTAAATCTCAAAGGTTGTAAGAAACTTGTCAGTATCCACAATCTTGATCGACTCCCTAAACTTGACACTTTGATCCTATGGTATTGTATTGGTTTAACTGATGTATGTAAAACCATAGGACGCCTCAAGAATCTTGCTAAATTGAACTTGACAGGGTGTAAGAAACTGTGTAAGGTTTCATCGAATAATAAGTACGTGAAACCGGAAAGGCTCAAGCCACCTTGCTATCAATTCCAACATAATTTATAAGTGGGATGTTCTTGATATTCTTTGTTGTGAAATGAGGACCTCCACTGTTCTTATATGAATACCATAAGCTGTATATACAAATCCTCTAAGACGCCCATTACAAGATTAGAACTGGCTATGCATTTTGCATACCATTCGTTATCAACATATCCGATATCAAGAAATTCCAGTATGGAACTGTACTTCTTTTTATCGAATGAATAGGCGAGAAGATACGCTTCATGAGATGATATATTTGTGAAACTCACGTCTTCTGTTCTTGACTTGTTCAAAACGCTCCAAAATGCAGGCTTCAGCCTATAAACTTCAGATGGTTTGCGGAACAACTTTTACACTGTGTATGATTCACATGGAAAAATATCTTCGTTCATCACTTTAGCTTTAATTCCATCCCGAAGATGGTTCAGTTTTGGATGAGAAGACTCATTGATAGGTAAGAACCGAAACATTGTACTTTGTGTTATCACTAAGGTAAAAGCATTCATAAATGCAACCTGAAGACAATCAAGAATACCTTGGTTCCATTTGTTTTCCCACATAATTATTTCCCTTGATGAAGGCATTCTATATATTTTTCCTTGATCAGTGACTTTATCAGTGTTCCAGTTGTTGCATGATCCCGTCCCTTGTATACATTCATCAGACACATTATTTTCCAATTTTTAATCATCTTATTCTAGATATCTGTTTCATTTAATCATTAACTATTCTGATTGGCCAGGTTTCAAGCTTACGGTCAATTACATTTCAACCCACCACCACCTCAGGGCATGACTGGACCACAAAGAGCGACATATGCAGCAGGAAGTCCAGTTATGGGCTTTATAGTTAGACCACGTGATGTCTGTGTCCACACGACTGCCAGAACCAAAGCATCAAATAAACTAAACCTGAGGGTTCAATTCACACATCCCATAGATACCGATATGAAAAATTAAACAAGTACATTTCAAAGTTAACCTTCTGGATACCTGCAATATAGCACCTTGGATATTATGTTGTGGCACCAGATGAGAGTTGAGGCAGAGATTGATTAAAGCTCTGAATAAATCATGATAAGGTATTACAATCTAATGTTATCAAGTAGAAAATAACATGAATCCTAAATATGTGCAAACCTTATATGTTGAAGTAGATGGAACACCAAGCCCAAGATAGAGACCGGAGGGGGCACCTTGCCCACCTTGCGAAACACCCTTAATTATTATTAAGGATCAGCAAATTAGTTTATCCTTCAAGGTACAATGATCGTAAAAACTATTTTGATTTAATGACATCAAAGGATGACTAAAACATCTAAGTTTATTATAAATAATTTTGAATTACCTGTATCTAAGTTTATTATAGTATCCTATCTGTTTTAATTATAAAATGGTTCGTATTAATTCACCTTCAATGACATCTACTATATATTGCATGTGAATAAATAACCAGAATTCTAAAATGGTTGTATTAGTTCACCTCTCTTTTGATTATATATGAAAAGACACCACCTAAGAAAAAGTTGGGCCATTCTCAAATGATAGTGTATGGAAGTACAGGAGAACAACAAAATGAAGACAATTCTCATAAGTATGATAAAATGCATCGTCTCATATTAAGACATGGATATTTATTATAAATTATACATGTACATGAAAACATGAACATGGAAAGAGTTACGAACGGGTGACAGTGGCACATGTTCTTCTTAAGCAAACCTTGTGGTTATGTTAAATATAAGCTTTATCAACTTAAAGGACTAATAGTGGTGTTTCTCTAAAGTTAGAGGTCTGATGTTGTGCCCGTGTTATAACTTCAAGGGAGTAAAGTGCATCTTTGATAATCAAGAGTATTTAAGCTGGTCTTCTCATTATCTCTCCTCAAAAACTCATATTATCAGTGTGTGAAATATTGTGTATCTCTCTAAAAGTTCTGGTGATTGTTAGTTGTGAGGAAACCCTTCAGTTGTTTTGTATTTCTTCAGTTTACGTATTGTAAACGATACTTGCTATATTAGCAATTGATTCATATAATAAAAGAGTGAGCCAAGGGGAGGTTGGCTGGGTTCATTCTAAATCTGTTTTACAAGTGAATTAGCTTTGGTTTATATGTTTTACATGGTATCGAGCAGGTTGCTCTATACCAAAGCTTGAAAACGTTTTTTGAAAATTAGGGTTTCCTTCATTTTTGGGGGTTCTTGATCTATTGTTTAGATCTTGTTGTTTTGGGGATTATTCCGGTGGTTTTGTGTTTGGATTAATAAGATCTGGAGAGTAATTTGTATTTCTCAAAAATTAGGGTTTCTAATTTTTGGGGGTTTTTTCGATTCTGTTGATTACTGGTTCAATTGATAACAGATCTTGTGATCTTGTTATTCAATTGAGTCTCGGAGTATTGTTTCTTGTTTTAATTAGGGTTTTCTGTATCAAACCCTAATTCAGGTTGTATTATTGGTTTTCATTGTGTTCCTGTTTTATGTTTCTTGTTGTTACTTGGTTATTGGTTGTGTTTATTTCAGTTTCTCTTATTCTTGGTTTATTTTCTTGTTCTCAGGTGTTTGTTTCATTTGCATTGATTTCTCTGTTAGATCTTCTTGATCTGGTTGGAAGCTTGCGTGGTTGTAACACCTCTCAAGCCTTCTCTTTAGATTTTTTTCTGTTAAGTTTTTTGGTTAGGTTGTTTGGAGGTTGAGTAGTTTAAGGGATTGTTTGTTGGAGTTGTTGAGATTGTTTGGTGGTTATTTGTGATTGAGGAGTTACAAGGTGTTGTTGTTTTTTAGTTTATTTCTAGTTCTTGCTTGTGCTTTTATTTTCTATTGTTTGATCATCATGGTTGATGGTCCTGATGATAGGGGCAAGGGCCCAGAAGGGGGTAGTAGTGAGTTAAAACTTGATATATATGACCCGTTATACTTGCACCCACAAGACATTGGTGCTCAGTTGATTACATTCAAACTTGAAGGGACCGAGAACTATAAGGTGCAGTCTGCTGTGCAGATTGGCTTTACATACTAGAAATAAGCTTGGGTTTATTAATGGGAAATGTATTAGAGATACCACGATGTTCTTCGTCGAATCGATGGGATAGATGTAACTCTGTTGTGTTATCTTGGATTCTTGGTTGTATTTCACAAGACCTCTATAAAGGTCAAGTGTTTTCTGTTAATGCTAAGTCTGTTTGGGATGAGTTAAATGAGACATACAATAAGGAAGATGGTTCTGTGATTTATAACTTGCATCATAAAATTCACACTCTAACTCAGTCCGGTATGAGTTTATCTGAATACTATCATGAATTTAATGCTTTGTGGAGGCAGTTTGACTCTCTTGTTGATCTGCCTGCATGTGTTTGTGACACTGCTCCCACTCTGAAAAAGCATTCAGACCTTTTAAGGCTAATGCAATTTCTTATGGGTTTAGATGATGGGTTCAGTTCTGTGAGAAGCCTTATTCTTACTACTGATCCTTTGCCTGATGTTAAGTCTGCTTTTGCTACTTTGTCTAGAGATGAATCTCACAGGAATATTAATGTGACTAATAAAACTGTTAAAAATGGTGCTGCAGCCTTTGCAGCTAAGCCTAATAATGCCAATTCTCAAAACAATAACCGGACCTCTAATGAAATAATAATAATAACAATTGAAGGTTTGGCAGGGTGTCTAATCTTGTCTGTAAACATTGTAATATGACTGGTCACACTATTGATAGATGTTTTGAGTTGGTTGGATATCCTCCGGTTTTGTTAAAAAGGAAATGTGAATCAAAATAGTGCTAATAATGTGACTGATACTAGTAAGAGTAATACTCATACTCTTACTAGTGATCGATATCGAGATTAATGA
The DNA here is from genome assembly GCA_910596185.1 of Chrysanthemum makinoi. Taxonomy (NCBI): domain Eukaryota; kingdom Viridiplantae; phylum Streptophyta; class Magnoliopsida; order Asterales; family Asteraceae; genus Chrysanthemum; species Chrysanthemum makinoi. The sequence goes on from OU343218.1 coordinate 141,059,571, forward strand.
ATTTACTCAAGTAGTACGGTGATGCTAGCAAGTCTCATGCTAGTGTTGCAGGTACAATTATAACTTCTAATTGTGTTATCAGTTTCTTCTCTTGTAGATTTTTTAATTTTAACTCTAATATAAGTACATATAGTACTTATATTGGGTGGATTATTGATTCAGGAGCAAGTCAACACATAACTTTTTCTACTACATATCTTTTTGATATAATGGATGTTTCACACTTAAACTTAATTGTTGCACATCCCAATGGGACTGTTGCTTTAGTCAAACAAATTGGCAGTTTTAAATTTGGTAATGATTTGATTCTTAAAGATGTGTTGGTTGTTCCTGGTTATCATGTCAGTTTATTATCTGTTCATAAATTGTCTAAGGATAATAATGTGATTGTTAGTTTTAATAATTCTATATGTAAAATTCAGGATTTAACTCAAAAGTTCCTGATGGGGACTGGTAGTGAGAGAGGTGGTCTTTACTTTCTTGATGAAGGTAAGAGAGTTAGTAATAGTAACATTAAGAGTTGTGTCTTATCTAATTGTATGTGGCATAACAGACTTGGACATCCCTCTGACCAAGTCTTAACTGTGCTTAAAAATAGAATTAGTGATATTAAAACTACCAGTTCTAGTCCTTGTGAAATTTGTCATAAAGCTAAACAAGTTAGAGAGTCTTTTCCTCTAAGTGATCATAAGACTAAATTTCTGGGTGATGTAGTTCATCCGGATGTGTGGGGTCCTTATAGAGTGACTAGCAGGGATGGTTATAAATATTTTTTGACTGTTGTTGATGATTACACCGGTACGTGTGGGTATTTCTTATAAAAAATAAAGGTGAAGTTTATGATAATATTGTTAACTTTGTTAATCTCATTAAAACTCAATTTGAAAAAACTGTTAAAGTTTTCAAAAGTGATAATGGCACTGAATTTGTAAACAAAAGATTGGACAGTTTTTTTCTTAATAATGGGATACTTCATCAAACTTCTTGTCCTTACACACCCCAACAAAATGGTGTTGTTGAAAGAAAACATAGACACTTGTTAAATACTGCTAGAGCCCTCATGTTTCAGGGGGGGGGGGGTTACCTTTGAACATGTGGTCTGAGTCAATCCTAACTGCTACATATTTGATTAACGGGTTACCTCTGCTGTGTTATCCGGAAAAAGTCCTTATGAAATGGTTTATAAAGTTGTGCCCAATTTGTCAAATTTAAGGTGCTTTGGTTGCTTATGTTTTTCAACTGTGTTGAATGAATCTGATAAGTTTAGTTCTAGATCAGACAAATGTGTGTTTGTTGGATATGCTTTTGATAAAAAAGGATATAAATTGTTTAATCTTGAACAAAAGAAGTTTATTTTTTCTAGAGATGTAAAGTTTTATGAAACAGTGTTTCCTTTTAAAAATAATTCTTTTTCTAAAGATTTTGTGTTTGAAGAACAAAACTTGAATAATCTCAATTTTTATGATCAACATAATGAGAGCAACCAAAGTAATCTTGAATCTGATGAGCCCTATGATGAAAATAGAGATAGTGCAGACAATAGTGATAAGTCTGTCGATAATGATACTCCTAGTGTCAGCTGTAGATAAAACTACTCTAGAAAACATTCCTAACTCGATGCAGAGGTGCAGAAAATGCGAGGAACTGGGTACAGAAAGTGAGAATCTCTTAGGTAGTTCATCTAGTAGGAAGGACACTAAGTCTAAGTATACAACTGAAACACTTGTTTCTGAAGGTATACAGAGTATTATTAATGAAGATGAAAGTTATGAATCTGAGGGTGAAGATTTAAATTTGTTTGGGCAAATATTTGAGTCTCTGAACCAGAGGTCAAACTGTTAGAAGAACTAGTAGGATGACTGCTTTACCATCTAAATATAAAGATTATGTGTTGGATAAAAAACATAAGTATAGCATTGATAAAGTTGTCAATTATTCTAGTCTGAATATAGAAAATTTTGTTTTTATATCATGCTTGAATAAAATTCATGAACCTGCTACTTATGAGGAAGCTATTAAGGATGTTAGATGGATAGAAGCAATGAATAAAGAGATAGAAGCTTTAAATAGAAATGGAACTTCGGAAGTTGTTGAGTTACCTGTTGGCAGAAAAGCCATTGGGTATAAGTGGATTTTTAAAGTAAAGTATAAAGCTAATGGTGAGGTTGAAAGATTTAAGGCAAGACTTGTTGCTAAAGGGTATAATCAGAGAGAGGGAATAGATTATGATGAGACTTTTTCACCTGTAGTGAAAATTGTCACCATCAGATGTGTTCTTAGTATTGCAGTTAGTAATAAGTGGTCTTTATTTCAACTTGACATTAACAATGCTTTTTTATATGGTGATTTAGAAGAGGATGTTTATATGTCCTTACCGAAGGGTTTTCGATAAGGATGATAAAAGAGTGTGCAAGTTAATCAAGTCTTTGTATGGTTTAAAACAGGCTCCTAGAAAGTGGAATGAAAAACTTACTTCAGTTCTTAAAGAAAATGAGTTTGTTCAAAGTCCAAATGATTTTTCTATGTTTGTCAAACATAAGAAAGATGTGTTGTTAGTTCTTTTAGTATATGTTGATGACATAATAATCACTGGAAACAATATTGATGAGATTGAAAAGTTCAAAAAGTTTTTGAGTTCTAAATTTTTAATAAAAGATTTGGGTAAACTTAAATATTTTTTGGGAATTGAAGTTTTGGATATAGACAATGGTTTATGTTTAACTCAGAGGAAATATTGTACTGAATTGCTAAATGAGTTTGGTATGTTGGGTTGTAAACCTTGTAGCACACCTATTGAAGTTAATCCTGATAATAAGAAACAAGTTTCCAAATTTGGTGATGATGAGCCTTTATCTGGTATTACTCATTATCAAAAGTTGGTTGGGAAACTAATATATCTGACTTTAACCAAACCAGATATTTCATATGCTGTGCATTGCTTAAGTCAGGTAATGCATAAACCTATGAAGTCTCATTTAAGGCTTGCATTCAGAGTTTTAAGGTATCTTAAGAATGAGCCTGGTCTAGGAATTACTTTTGTGAATGGTTGTGATGTTGGATTGAAAGTTTTTGTTGATTCAGATTGAGCTAAATGCAAAGTAACTAGAAGGTCGATTCTTGGTTATTACGTGTTTTGGGAAACAACATGGTTTCTTGGAAAAGCAAGAAACAAGTTTGTTTTGGCAAGGTCCTCTACTGAGGTGAGTTGAGCCATGTGTAATGTGTGTTGTGAAGTTATGTGGATTGCTAAAGTGTTAGCAGATCTGCATGTTGATGTTAAGTTACCTATTGAAATGTGGTGTGATAATAGTTACGCTATGCAAATAGCAGTTAATCCTGTGCTACATGAAAGAAGTAAACATTTTGAAATTGATCTCTATTTTCTAAGAGAAAAAGTTGCTTCTGGTTTCTTGAAGCCTAAGAAAATCAAGTCTGAGGATAACATTGCTGATATATTTACTAAGGGACTTGGTATTTCTGATCATAACATGTTTTGCAAAAGTCTTGGGTTGTTAAATGTTTTTGCGGTACTAAATCCAGTCTGAGAGGTGCGAAAGGCTAATCTTATGGGGAGTGCAGCTTGGCTAGTGTTGATAAAGAAGTGCAGAGTGGCTAAAGCTTATGGGGGAGTGTTAAATATAAGCTTTATCAACTTAAAGGACTAATAGTGGTGTTTCTCTAAAGTTAGAGGTCTGATGTTGTGCCCGTGTTATAACTTCAAGGGAGTAAAGTGCATCTTTGATAATCAAGAGTATTTAAGTTGGTCTTCTCATTATCTCTCCTCAAAAACTCATATTATCAGTGTGTGAAATATTGTGTATCTCTCTAAAAGTTCTGGTGATTGTTAGTTGTGAGGAAACCCTTGATTGTTTTGTATTTCTTCAGTTTCTGTATTGTAAACGATACTTGCTATATTAGCAATTGATTCATATAATAAAAGAGTGAGCCAAGGGGAGGTTGGCTGGGTTCATTCTAAATCTGTTTTACAAGTGAATTAGCTTTGGTTTATATGTTTTTACAGGTTATAATCTAACAGGTAGACCAGTTCATGGTTTTTAGATTTTTCACTCAATTTAATGTTATGGCATTTCAAATGACGTGGTCCTTTCTCATTATTTAAATTTTAGAGACTCATTGGATCAAGCATTGTTGGATGAGGTAACTACTGATGCATTAGTAATATTATTGTTCTCTCTTGCAAAACTATGGAGCCCGACAGTGATACTCCACAAAGCTGTTGATGATGCGATGAAGAAAATAATAATTGCGATGTCACTGTGGACTTGAGAGTGAGTTTTTCAGTTCAATTATTTAAAAAATCGCACAATGGATTTTTGCACGTTTCAAATATTATTGAACCTAATAGTAGAATAACAGCAGTTTATAGGGAAAATGTGTTTTTTTTTTAATCATGATTTCCGACCTTTTGGCCGACTAATTCACTGGGTTTGAACCCACCGCCACACAGACTCAAACTAGGTAAAGCCCTCCCTTTTCAGGAGGTTGGCGTAACCACTTAAAGTTGATTGCACCAAGCAGAAATTGAACTTGAGACCTCACACATTTTAGGGTGATAACCGCAAACCCTTTTACCACTAGGTCACCCTTAAGTGGTTAAATATAATGTTGTAAATTACATGAGTTAAAATACTGATTGTTTGGTAAATTTCTCTGTAATAAATCAATTTTTAGGAAGAGTTTTGAATTCTGTGACCAATATTACGTGGCTTGATGTACATATAATTGTTAGCTATTTATGTGCTTTTATGCTATTTGAATCAATGTAATGTATTTCCTGCTTAGATATAAACCATAAAAAAACCAACCTATTCATAGTATCCAATGAGTTTGACCCAAACAACGCAGGTAGAATGAACCCATTCAAAGTCAAAATTGTTCACCTTTAGAAAAGGCTATTGTAGTAGCATATTAAATTAAACTTGATGGCCAACAAATTCAAGTATAATGAATCATATCGAGTTAGAAACATATCATAAAATATCAAATTGGTCTTTAATAGGTTAAACGAGTCAATGACTAGCAAATAACATTTTCATTCTAGGAATGTATTTAAACTTTGTAATGGCGGATAATTTATTAATTTTTCAAAGCACGTTTGGCACCTTTTGAACCTATTGATTGGTTCAATCAATGTAACATATTTCCTGCTTAGATATAAACCATAAAAAGAGCCAACCTATTCATAGTAGCCAACGTGTTTGACCTAAACAACGCAGGTAGAATGAACCTATTCACAGCCAAAAATTTTCACCTTTAGAAAAGGATATTGTAGTAGCATATTAAATGAGACCTGATGGCCAACAAATTCAAGTATAAGGAATCATATCGAGTTAGAAACAGATCATAAAATATCACATTGGTCTTTAATGGGTTAAACGAGTAATGACTAGCAAATAACATTTTCATTCTAGGAATGTATTTAACTTTGTAATGGCGGATAATTTATTAATACCATTCATTTTTTTGTTCTTTATTTACTGTATAAATATTTTACGATGTTCCTTATTCATTAATTGTTACTTAATTTATTTATTGGACACTTCCAGCCATTTTTTACCCACCTTCTTTAGCTATAGTAAAATATGTCAACAATAATTATTAGTCATGCCCGGCCGTAAAATATGTATTGAAAATTTTTAAATATATATATATATATATATATATATATATATATATATATATATATATATATATATATATATGCATTTGGTGGATGGGAATGTAGACTAGGTTATATTAAAGTGGTGTTTTTTTTATGAGGACAGAGTTCTATTAGGGCTTTCATGTAAATAATAATCGGCGTTGCTCAGAGGTTCATCATCAGATTTATTAAGTTCCATGATGTTACTTCGAAATGGTCTCAACAATGAATTACTTAAATAATATTGTAGTTGTTTCGTTTACGTTATCGTTTAATAAATGAGTTTAGACAAATATATATACAACTTCGTCATACAAGTAGAATTATTGTGTTGATTTATTGTTTTTCATACATGAGTTTGTGGTACATGTAGCAGTATTGTGGTTAGTGATTGTTTTTCATATACCTTTAGCAGTATTGTGGTTAGTAATTGTTTTTCATATATTTTGTTCACAGCTGAAGGTTCTAAAAAGAAAAACACTATAATGGAAACGCCCATGTTGGAAAGTGACACACTTGGAAGACAACTCCCATGTATTGTAGCTATTTTGTATACATTTTTGTTTTTATATTGTTTTTGGTAAGTACCTTGAAATTTACCGTTTCATGATTATAGACCTACATAACATCTTTGGAAATTACAAAGTTACATAACTTTACCAAATATGTAGTCTTGAAAGGTTAGATGAGCTTGACATTGTCAAATATGACTTCTTAAGGTACCCTGAAACACATGGAATCTGGACCAAAGAGCATGTCGAAAAATGTGATCGGAAACCAGTACTCACGAGGCCTTTTAAACTATTGGCTTCTCATCATCTTCGTGTAGCTTTGACTATTCCTGTATACAAATCGAAGCTTCCTCCGAATGCATCTATCCGAGATCGGATTGAAGCTATTCTTTGGGTACTAATTCGCTTTGTATTTTGTTGTGTTTGGAACTAATTATTGCGGGTTTGGGTTACTATAATTAATTTAAGATAACTACGACGTTGAGCTTTGGTACTGCTTATGCAAGTCCTTATTTGTTGTTGTTTTTAGCAAGTAAGCATTTTGGATAAAGCTCAACTACTTATATTAGAGTAATGAAAACCCTGATGCTCATTTATGCAGGATCATGAATTCAACTGACAATGTTCTCTTAATTATTGGCAAAGCACGAGCCTTTCAATGCTTGGATGATGATACATATGAGAGGCCATATGCAAGGAAAGTGGTAATACAACTTAGAAAGGCATTGGAATACCAAGTAAGTGTTGTTTCCTAAAGTGAAGTAAAGAGTATAAGTTGGGTTTTAACGGGTAATTATTTAGTATGGATCACAATAGGCTATGTTGGGTTAACCTACACTCTTTTCTTCAATATTAAATATAATTATAAATTGTTTTTTTGTCAAATTGTTGAATAATTAATGACGGTTAACTAATTTTCATGTTTAACGCATTAACAAACAAGACCTACTTAACTAATATCTTACATGATTCATTCATCATATAGATTGGCAAAACGTGTTTAACAAAATCAAATATTTATAACACAATGTTATATATACTTGCATATTAGAGACGAATAAACTCAAATGGCGTGCATGGTTCGGTCAAGATGGATACGAGCTAATTGTGTTTGTGAATGGTCCTATTTCAACAAAAGATAAAGTTGCGGAGATTTATTCATATTAAATTGCATGTAATATGAGTACTAAACAGAATTGCGCGGTGTGTCATTGAGATTAAACTTTGATGTAAATCTACATAAATTTACTTTGTAATTTTTAATTGTTCTATAAAATTTATCGTTCATTTAAGTTTAATTCATATATTATGTTGTTACAAAAAAATTTGTATACTTTAATTGTTGTATAAATCTTGATGTTCATATATTTTCATTGTTATGCATTCAATATAAAAACTACGTTTATATATTATATTTCGTTAATTTAATTTTTTCAACAATATTCATAAGTGTAGACCGCCCATTGGGCGGGCCAATTTTCAACACGTCCACTTTTTGCAACCATTCTTTAAAACCCTTCTTACGCTATACAAACGTGTGTCAACGATAATTATAAGCCATTCTTCTTCCCTCCTCTCAGAAAAAAAACCTAACGTGCTTCATTCGTTTTTTTAGTTAATTGTGAAATCGTCCCTGTGGTTTATCAGGTATAACGAAAATCGTCCCTAGACTTTATTTTTAATGGATCATCTCCCCGTGGTTTTGACCCGTAACGGGTTTGGTCCTTTGTCCACTTTTTCTGTTAGTTTGATCATTAAGTGGGAATGAAATGACATAAATACCCTTAAAACTAAGGTCCCTGTGGTTTGTGGGGTGTAACGAATTCAGTCCTTATTTATTTATTACATTTTTGTTCGTTTCATCCGTTTTCGTCCGTCTTTATACATTTTCGTCCATTATTCTTACGTTTTTAGAGCGTTTATTATCCGTTTTTATACGTTTTCGTCCGTTTTAATACGTTTTTATCCGTTTTGCATAAGTTTTCACACGTTTTTATCCGTTTTCACACGTTTTTATACGGTTTCATCCATTTAAAAATTTTATTAAAAAAACATCATAAGATTATGAGAATTCTAAAAACACATACTCGAGCAATCTTAATCGTGTATCTTGGTTTATAAAATTTCGTTTAAAAACTTATTGAAAATAAAACCTTATATAAAGTCTAACTACGTCATCAAAAAAATAATTAAAACACGTAACACACCAAAATATAATTATAATGTAAACTAAGAAATTAATGATATCAAATTTAAACAATAAAATTTAATAACTCTGAACAAAAACACTAACACAGCTCTAACTAAGTAAATGGTAGTTGGAGCATCCTTAAAGAAGCCGCCGTTTTGAATACCACCTCTAAAAGGATTATATCATCATTATCAAAACCATATAACCACAACATTTTCCCCTATTCCTGGTAAACACACAAATATCACCACTTAACAAACAAAATGTATCAACAAAAAAAACTCCACTTGTAACACGACAATACATACATATTCTCATCACAACAAACATCAAACAAAACCATAAATCCATTCACAGATAATTCAAATTCGTCAACATCACCTAAATTTGGTAAAATAACAGCTGGAAGCACCTATATACAATAACTAAATAAACATAATTAACAAAAACAAAATAATAATAATAATAAATGTTAATAATTTTATCAAATGTAAAAGATGTTCATGATTAATATTGTTTAGAACAAAATGTTAGAAAGTAGTTACCGACTTTTAGCCCTTTTATGGATTATGGTAACATCAGTTATACTTCTTAATCGTTTAATTTAACTTTTAATAACTTTTAACTATATTTGTTCTACTAAATCTTAAAAATAAAAGCTACAAATCAAAGTACTTACCTGCTTTTAGTCGTTTAATGGATTATGGTAATATCAATTATAGATCTTAACCCTTTCATTTAACTTTTAATTACTTTTTAGTATATATTTGATACACTAAATCATAAAAATAAAAACTACAAGTCATACCCGTCCATCGGACGGTTTTGACACTATTATATATATATATATTTATATATATATATATATATATATATATATATATATATATATATATATATATATATATATATATATATATAGGGTAGGGTTATAATAAAAGTATTTTAAAATAAAAAGTCTAGAAAGACGAATTTTGGTGCATCACAGTTACAAAGTTACTGCATCACATTTTTAAGTCACTGCATCACGGTTATAATTTTTGTGCATCATATACTTTTTAACCTTTTAATTTTAAGACACTTTTTATTTTATCCAAACCTATATATATATATATATATATATAGGATCTTGTGAGAAAAAAAACTAAAATGAGAATAATAAGAAGGATTTCTAGCTATACATTTTATATAAAGGATAGAATTTTAAAGGGAGATGCATTTATTTTTGTAGGTGCACCTGAGATATATGGTTGTGGTTTTCTTCTCACCCTTCTCATTTTATTTATTACTTTTTTTGGGTAACCTGGGTTTTCGACTCGACATTGCGAGCTGACTAATCTCAGGGTGACTACCCTTTTGGATAGCCCGGAGTCGGTACAGGTAAACCTCCGTGGCCACAAGGGGATTAATTTTCTCCCTGTTGTATTCGAACCATTGACTTCCTCTTTGAAAGACTGGTATTCTTACTGCTGGATCACCCCTTGTGGTTTCTTTCATTTTAATTTTTCTACATATTTAAATATGTAAATCATGTGTTTACTATATGAATCATGTTTATATTATCCTTCTTTCGTTTCTAGCGTTTAATCATGTGTTTAGTATATGAATCATATTTAACTTTGTCATTAACTAGTTCATTGTTCAACTATATGAATCATTGAATCATAACTTTTTATTTAAACATCGGATATATGAATAATTAACTCATAATTTTAACATTGAAACATGTGAATCATGGGTTAAATTTTATAAAATTTATTAGTAAATAAGAACTTAATCATTGCATTTTGTTGAGTTTTGAATCATTGCAATTACTTATGAATTATTGGTTTTTGAATCATTGCAATTACTTACAAAAACATCATTTTTTCGGATCGTTGTAATTGCTCTTAGAATCATATGATAAATACTAACAATTGAGTCAACTAAATATTCGAATTAGTGATTCATAATCGAACTAGCGAAATAATATTAGAACGTGTTGTATTTTGAATCACATTCGATTTTGTAAACTAATAAATGAATTAATGATGTTTTCTTGAATCATTAGGCAAAAAAAAACCTTCACTAAATTGGTAAAAATAAATCATGAATCTTTAATTATTAATAAAATAATGATTCACTATACTCTAGAATATAAAATACGTGTTACTTAAGTAAGGATCTTATAGAAAAAATATTCAAAAATAGAAGTTTAACATACATAATCAAAAGTGAGATGATTTGTACACATTATGATTTGATTTGCACACTTAAATGTATAACTATATAAAGCAGAATTTATAAACTGTACAACTATTTAATGCACAAAATAAAATGTGCCAATCAAAAATTAAAATGTACAAATTATTTCCCTAATCAAAACAAATCACATGTCCTTTTATATTTCAAGTTCACGAACATTCACTGACACATTAAAAAGAATTGGATGTCATTTCTTTCTTCCATGGGCTTATCATTTTTGTCGTGATTGAAGAAAAAAAAAAGTGTACATGATTAAATATAATTAATAAAAGTTGTATAAATGATTTCTTCTCAACCGATTTGAATTTTACATATATACGCAAAAACAAGTACTCCCTCCGTCCCAAATTATAAGTCCATTTTGACTTTTTCAAAGTCATTTTATTTCAACTTTGACTTTAATTATTTATTTTAGCGTTATATAATACTTGATGTAAAATATATAAATGGATATGTGATTTAAATACATTTTTATTGGTATACTTTTCATCAAGTATTATATAACATGAAAATAAATAATTAAGGTAAAATTCGGAAGAAAAAGACTTTGAAAAATTAAAAATGGACTTATAATTTGAGACGGAGAGAGTAATATTATTTTATTTGGATTTAGACTTTGCAGTTGTCTCTAAACAGTAAGATGTGATAGTTAGGGCCTGTTTGTTTGTTATGATTTGGACCCAGCTTTGGGATGTGATGCTACTTTTCTAGATCACATTTTAATATTTATATGTCTCATTTACCTATGATCTACGTGAGCACTAACCAGCAGTGTACCAGTCGTGAGTAGTCTAGAATTTGGTAAAACCGAGGTCGTCTCAAGAGTTATGTGACGGATTCTAACTTAAGTTTTCTATTGTCACTAAAAAGAGGTTTTGATTTGAATTGTATTTAACTAATTAAAAATACTAGAAATAAAATGTGAAATAATTAGTGGGAGAAAGATGTGTTAGCCTAGTTACTAATAGTATCATGCCATAATCGAGTTTTCCTGAAAGTGTCTACTATCGCCTTATGTGATGGTTAAATGTCATTAGGCTCAGATGGTCAAATTTCCTAACCTATAATCCTAGACTCCAACTCTTATGGTCAATTCTTCGGTAATCTAGTCTTAGTCATTAAGAGCCAGCTATCTTTTTAGGCTTATTCTTAGTGCTTTTCATACTAAACCAAGGTTTGGTCCACTTAAGGTTCCCGTATTTCTTAAGTATCTCTAGTAAAGTAGGTAGTCCTTGTGACAAATCGCAATTTCAGGTCATTTCTCAAAATTACTATTCATCCCGGGAATTCACTATTCACCGGTTACTATTCAAAATTTTACTATTTACCATTTTTGGAGTCAAAGTAATATTTTGATAACGTATTTCAAAATTTACTATTCACGAAACACTATTCATTCCCGGAGAAAATTTTCTACTCATGTTTCATTATTTCATCGTTTATCGTAAACTAGGTTTACGAGTATCAAATTCGCGTAACCTTAATGGTTTAGCTGTGAATTCATGAACTATCATCAAGGACATTTCATATAGACTAGGTTTAGTCTACATATCATTAGCATCATTATCATCATATTAGTTCATGCATGGTTTTGCACATTACATTAAACGTATAATTTCATATTAAATAAACGCTATCGCGTAAATAATTATTTTGAACAATTGATCCGATACTTCCAAAAATTATCCCGATATATTTTTATACTTATATTAACATTATAAAATAATATTATGAGTTTACCCAGTGTTTTAAATTTATTTTGTATATAAATTGTTATATTTATATAATTACAACGGTTTTCTTAAATACTACACGATAATTATTATTTCATTCAAATTTTGCAAGAAATGTATTTTTATAATTTTTATGACCTCAATATATTTTATCTTGACCCGTTAAAATTTATTTTTATCTAACGCTACCCTAAATACTCAAATGTGTATACAAGTTACCACATGTCTTCAATTAACTTACACTTAATTATACTTATACATAATAAAAAAAATAATAATATATTAAGTGATGACTAACACCCCCTTGTCGACACAAGGGGGGGGGGGTGAGTCATTGGTCATTTCCTAAATATCTACTCTAAGTATATGTATTATACTCTTATACAACATACACACAAAATATCCAAGGTGAAAGATCAAGTTTTTCTCTTCCTCTCCTCTTGCTAGAACCGGCCACACCAAGGGACCAAGAAGGGATCATCAAAATATTTTCTAGACAAGATTTATCCACTCTAGTTACACTCTTGATTAGGTTGTGAAATAAAAACCTTGGGTGATTAGGAATAAAACCTTTGCTCATAAACCTCATCAAGTTAACTAGTAAGCATCCCATATTCATGATCACATTTCATATTCATTTTTATGTTCATTTCATTAAGCTTGAGAAAACATGCAAGTCATATAATGTTTATACCACTTTTTCATTTGTTTTTAAGAGTTATATATATGTCTTCCTATAATTACTCCTTGTAATATATCACTCGTGGTGATGTCTAGGAACCCATGACACCCTAAGAAGGTGTATGGTAGGATTAGAATAGCTTCGGAGTTGTTTTGAATTGGGTAGAATAGGTTTGGCGCGAGAAAAACTCATTTCGACAAGTTTTCTAAAGGGTCTGTCCATATTTTCGAAATCTGGAAAATTCGACAGTAGGTAAAATTTTTTGTCCTAGATATTTAGAAAATACACTTTAAAACGAAAACGTGGCCGCTTGAAAGGATTAAAACGGAGCTATAACGAAGAAGTTATGAATTTTTCAAGTTAGGCGACGAAAACTATAAATTCTGGAAAGTTCAGCATGTTACGTCTAATTTGTACGAGTCAAAAATGAGGCTTAGGCGTTATAAATTGTGTCGACTTATCAAAAATGTATTAGTATACTTTGATACAAAGCTAAGGACCTATAAAACGTAGAAAACGGATTTGTAATGATTAAATTATACACGTTTACACAAAGTTGTCGTAACTTTATTATATAAGGAAAACTATTAAATTTCTAATAGACAAGTTTTACGGCAACAAGTGACCATGTTGAAGGTCGTTTTTAACATTGATGTAGAACTTTTCATAAAGTGATGTCTTCTAGTAAAATTAAGTTCGCCAAGCATATTTTTCAAAATGTCCGACCGTTTGTCTAGCGGAGTTGTAATGAATTATATACGGTTACCTAAACTTTGCCGAAAACCACCTTTAAACTATATTTTGGACAAAAGTACCATACCTTACCTATATTTTTCTCCGTGATCGAGACCTTTAGGATGGAAACTTAAATACTAAAACTTTGAGATAATGATACAAGCTTCCCAAAACAGTTGAGTTCGTTTCCTAACGCTCGACGTGCACCATTTTACGACTAGCTTTTCGAGGCCATTTAGTCACTTTCATGAAAATTTCAACGACATTATTTTACGACGAAAAGTTATAATTTCATAATAAATCACTAAATGATTATCGTCGGACATCATTTCAATGTAGATACATGTGAAGTAATTTAAAAATGGTCAAGACGTTAAAAGATTATTTTTCGACGAAAAGTATTATTTTCAAAAATTCATAAGTGGTATAAATATCATCTGAATTGCATGCATAACATTACATCATAACTTATTACGTATCATATCATTCATAATAGGTCAAGGTTAGAGATTCACGCTACATTTCGGTGTACTCACTTTTGTCATCGCATAAATTCATCAAGTGAGTTTTCATAGCCCCGATTTATTCAAGTTTTTACTTTATTTCAAACCAACGGGGGAGAATACATTGCACATCATTTTTTTTTATTTACGATACCAAGTATATCAAATTCATTTACATCGCTTAAGTTACCTCATGCCAATTGAATGTCCCCATTATATAACATGAACCGTTAATTTCATAGAAGCGAGGGTGAGTGGATAGATCTATCGAGGGTGACTCCTCCATCCGGGTTGGTGGATTCCAACTGGTTAAACGGATGCATTTCATTTAATATCATTATTTGAGTTGTTTGGCAAACACTCTGTTGGGGCGAACATCATGATCAGTCTAGTTTCTGTGTCATGGACTTATAGCAATTGTAACATTTTTGTGACATATTTGTCATACATAATTTATACTTGTGGTAGTCGTATTAAACGTATACCTAAACTCTATGAACTCACTCAACCATTGTGTTGACACTTTTAGCAATGTATTTTCAGGTAACTAAGACATTCGCATCATGGCACGAATAAGGAACCCTCATAGAGTCGCGGCGTCGACGCGTCTCATTGTATATTATGGCATTTCAAAACATCGTTTGGACTTGTAATAAACTTATTTTCCGCAAACTTTATCAACTTTTGGGACCTATCTTGTAACTCTGAATGTTTTAAATAAATATCAAACGGTGTGTTTATAAAACGACACTTTAGGTCGTTCAATATAACTGTGAATGTGATGCTATGACAGTCAATCCCCAGGAATTTCATTCCGCTGCAAAACAGGTAATTTGGGGGTGTGACAGTCCTATGGTCAGTTCTTACACAAGGGAGAATGTAGTCCTATGGTCAATTCTTACACACCCATCGCAACCTAGCACACTAGCTTTCTATGGTCAATACTAACTAGAATACTAGTCATTACCTAGCTTCAATACTACCAAAACGTGGGGATCAAGGATAAGCTAGAAAGATAAACACATAAAGCAATAAATAAACGGGAAAACACAAATCATGGCATTGATAAATTCATAACTATGCTAACACATGAAGTGTTTAGCCTCTTATAATAATGCAGCAAAAAAGATGTTATTAATCATATTGAAAGAACACATTGAATTCGATACAAATACTTGATACGAAGCTAAAGCTATTGAATTAATGGCATGATTTCTCTTTTGAAAAGTGGTCTTGTCTTTGTTGAATTTCGTCCTTTCTAAAGCCCTAACTCGTCCTTCCTTTTAGGGGGTGAAAGAATGATTTGTAATGCAGATTAAGGGCTTGTATTTATAGCATCGACATAGTTACGGCTAACGTTAAGTAAAGGGTTACGCTGTAACCCCCATATAACTGGATGATCTTATCATTAATTAATCTTCTACTGCGTAGCCTTGAGAGTGGGTTACGATCGTAGAACCCTTGTAAACTTTTTCATCACTTCTGCGCCGTAACCAAGTAATTAGGTTACGACGCAACCTCTTGATCACTAAATTTTGGCTAAGTCTTTGGATTTCTACGGCATAACCATGTTGATGGAGTTAAGCCGTAACCTTGAGCAACGTTGAATTTGGTCTTTTAGTGATAATCCTTGTTACGGCGTAGGTTGTGACTTCCCTCTACACCGTAACCTTCTTCTGGTTAGCAAGATCTTGTATAACGTCGTTAGATTTCCTTCCAAATTCACGTCTCTTTGTTCCAATGCTTATTTATACCTTGAAAATGAAATAATAAGTAATAAGTGTCTATATTCATAACTGCACAAATGGTGAGTATTTTAGGGGAAAATTGACACTAAAATATCAGGAGTATTTGATGTTATCAGGATGAATGCCAAGTAGTTTGATTTATGAGATTTAGCATTTAAATAGTGAACATAGCCCACCAAAAAAGTAAGAGTGGAGGAAGATGTCATTATTTCTCTTACACACACTTATATTATATCTTTTTTAGAACGACAAATAATAATCTTACAATATATACACTACATACTATCTCACATGTTTTAAGCAGTACTTACACAACTATTTGGTTGAGAGTTTCTCACGCAACAATAGGTATCATTGGGACACAAGCTTTTTCGTCACACTTATATTATAACATGTCTCTCTTTCTCTCTCACACATAAATGTACTTTTTTTTAAATAATATTACTTAAATCAGATTTTATTATCAAATTAATAAAACAAATATAATTTTTCTCTCTTGTACCTATACTAATCCAAATTCAAATCCAAATCAGAATCAAAATCTAAACTATTTATAAACCAAACGCACCCTTAGATTTTGATTTAAAATATCTTAATGAAGCAAAAGCAATGCTAGACAAATCATAAAATTCAAAAAAAAAATTCATTCGCTGACGTATTAGTGGGTGATTAGTGCATTTTCTGACAGTTTCTTTTTTTTTTTCTTTATTTAAACCAATCATTTGCTGACACGTTAACGAGTGGATTTTTTGTGTGAATTTTATTAGTGCTTCTAGCAGCCGTGTATCTTCGGATGTTGAAAAAATAAACTAAATCTCTTTCGGTAGTTGGGTTGGAAATTGACAGCCTCATTTATTAATACTGTTTTTTTGAAGATTGGGTTTGGTATTGACTATTGAGGGCACAAAGTTTTTTGTTTTATTTTTATTTTCCAGCTGTTAGGTTGTCAATTTGATGATTGATTTGTTATTTTTTCCTTCGTCCGACTGCAGTTTTTTATTTTTTCTGGAGACATACTACCAAAATCTCACAGTATATATATTATGAATGCGTCAACTTACAACCATTTAGTTATAAAACATTTTACTACATAAATAATGCTCGCGTAGCCGCTTGACTGTCATAAACATATTTGTTGCTTCATTTCATTCGAAATAGCTGATTTGAATGGACCGACTTAGGTGGTTATAGTCTTCTAAGAGGAATCGAGCTGAGATGCTTTTATGCATCGATGCTTTAGGTGCTTTCATAAAGCTACTAAAGTCTTTAGGGTGTGTTTGGTAGGGAGAGTTGGAGGGAAATGAAATTAATATCATTTCTCCAGCATGTTTGGTAGCCAGAGAAATGGAGAGCGGAGAAATGAGAATTCTCTTGGTGGAGAAATTGAGAGAGTTGAGTAGTGTAATTTAAGTAGCCCTATTTCCCTTAATTTTGTGGAGAAATTGGAGAAAATGAATTAATTTTTTTGAAAAAATGTTTTTTTTTTAATTAAAAAAATATATTTAAAAAAAATAATTTTTTTTAAATAAGTTTTTTTTAAATAAATACATTTTTTTAAAAAATTATTTTTAAAAAATTATTTTTTTTAAATAAATACATACATTTTTTAAAATAAATAAGTTTTTTTTAAATAAATACATTTTTTTTCAAAATTATTTTTAAAAAATTATTTTTTTAAAAAATTATTTTTTTTAAAATATTTTTTTTAAAAATTATTTTTTTTTTAAATAAGTTTTTTTTAAAAAAAATAAGTTTAAAAAAAAATAAGTTTAAAAAAAATATATATTTTTGAAATTTTTTTTTTAAATTTTTTTTTTTTTTTTTTTTTTCATTTCTCGGGTCAAGTCTCTGTTGTTACCAAACATTAGAATTGAACGAAATTCTCTACTGATTTCTATTCTCTGAGATTTTATTCTCTACTTCATTTCTTTTCTCTGAATTTCTCTCTACCAAACACACCCTTAAGGTGTTTTGAGTATACATGTATTTCAAAGGGCTTGTTTATTAGAAAAATTGTAAGCCATGTATTTGAAGTTTTATTTCACGAGACTTTAGAAGTTGAGGATATTTATATTTTGGGATGTGATATAGGAACCCTCCCAATATTGTCACATCATAGGGTTTTGGTCAAAACGTGCAACCCGTGATGTATACCATACAATCCGACAGTGCGTTCAATCATTGCAAACCCTCCCTATGAGACGGTAGGGGTGAGCATGGTGCGGGTTGGTGCGGTTTTTGGTAAAAACCAACCCGCATCCGCAATTGCGGTTTTTCAAGAATGAGAATCCACATCCGCGCGGTTTTTGCGGTTTCGGTTTTTGCGGTTTATGCGGTTTTGCGGTTTGGTTTTGCAAGTTTTTGCGGTTTTTGGGTCAAAGTTTTTTCTTTTTTTTTTCAAATTATAATTTTTGATATATATTTATTATAAACTAAATATATTATAATGTTACCTGATGTATTGAAACATATGTACAAAATGTTGTGTATTAGTATGAAATTATAAATCTACACAATTGTAAAAGTCGAATGAGATGAAGAATTTTATAAACTTCGATGATAAATTGAAAAAAAAATATTTATATTACCTAAAAACTCAAATAATAATTAACTATTAAAATGTGTTTAAAATAATTTATTATAAAAATATAAGAAAAAAGCTTTTTATCATAAAAAAATTATTAATTTTAGTGTATTATTCTAGAAAAAAAAATATATATATTTGAATATGTTGGAGTGGTGCGGTGCGGTTATTTTGGTGCGGTTTTTCGGTTAAAACCCAACCCGCACCGCAAAATGCGGTTTTTCTATTTTCAAGAACCGCACCGCCAGTTTTTGTTGCGGATCGGTTTTTGCGGTGCGGATTTTACGATTTTTTTGCGGTTTGCGGATTGCGGTGCGGTTGCTGCTCACCCCTATGAGACGGTGTGAATAACTTGCCCCTTATATTTTAATCATACTGTAATAATCATGACATCTACTGGTACTATATATAAAGCTTGTGGTCACTTTAGTGTTTAAATTTCAACATCATCTTGAACGATGTGCGTGTTTAATATTCAAAAATCGACACTTGTAGTGGAAGAATTTGGATGCACTGTATACATCTTTTATATACTCCCTCCGTCTCAATTTAATTGTCCATATTTCCATTTTTGGATGTCTCAAAAAGATTGTCCACTTTCCTTTTTTAGTAAAAACTAAATAATTAAAATTGGGAATATTCTATTCGTGTGGTTGAAAATTAAAGTGGCCCCACTTTTATTAAACTTTGTGATTTCTCTCTCATGACAATTAAATTGAGACGGAGGGAGTAATAAAATAGTTACTCCTTCCGTCTCATTTTCATTTTTAAATGTTTTAAAATAATTGTTCACATTTTATTTTTAGTAATAAAAGGTTACTTTTTGAGGGAATATTCTATTTGTGTGGCTAAAAGTTATAATGGACCCACTTTTATTAAACTTTGTGTTTTTTGTCTCTTGACAATAATTTTGAGAGAGAGGGAGTACATTATTTCAAAGTGATTTTGTCTTATTAAAAAAATAATTAGGCTAATAGGAAAGCTTGATTTCGCCATGTAAGCAAAATTGTATGATGTGATTGGTTAATAAAAATAAAACTAAATTGATTTTGGTCAAACTTAATAAATTTGGTGGAAAAATTTGGTTAATTAAAAAAATACATAAAAATATATGTCAAATTTGTAAAAACAATAACTTAAAAAAGTGAGATAATTAATAAAACTTTAGTTGTTGAATTTTTAAAAGTTATATAGAGTTAAGTGTAATATTATAAACCCGCATATTTTTTAATAACTTTAGATTATAAACAAATATCCCCTTATACTTTATACCCTTTATACTTTATATTTTAGAAAACTACAATGGTATATGTTGTTTTAAAATAACAACATATAAATTTGCATAAGATTATAAGTATCAATTTTTTTATTATATACGTTCAATAATGACTTATTTATTTCATTTTTAAAAGTTTAATCTATGTGGACACGAGTTTACATTTTAAATACGGCTAAATTACTGAAAACGAAAATATAATTATCAAATTGTAATCACGGGTTACTTTAATATAAAATTAAATATACGCGATTGTACTTATAACAATGACTCATGTAATTCTTATTTATTTATATAAGGATATCTAGAATAACATTTTTAAAAAACTTTAAGGAGTATAATTTAACTTTATCAACGCTCATTATGTGCTATTAAACTTACATCATATGTAAAACATAATATCGTAGTGAAATTTGAATAACAACATTTTTTACAAATATTTTACCAAATTCTAATGGATATTAATGTATAATGAAAAATTCGTGCATAAGTATTAGTTGTACTTATATCACAATTTTCATGGGCAAATTTTTATATGTGTATATACTAAACTAAAATGTTCAAATAAATTTGATTTATGTGTAAACTTCGTGCATGCACGATACTTATAACTATATAATTATATGCAATTACCTTTAAAGACACAATATTCAGTATTAATGCAGAATAATTTTTTTTTTTGTCAAAACATCGTGCGTACACGTGTATTATAACTAGTTATAATTATACAATAAGGGCGTTCAAGGGTCATTATGTTCATGGCCGGGCTCTTTCACACGATTGTATCTAGTTTTCGATTTCAATAATTCGTTAGATGTAATTTGACCATGGTTATTATCATTATTGTTTACTTCTTTTGGTTATTGATGTTCGTCACTTATATTCTTGGTTAGATTTATGCTACACATAGGCACATAGCATGCATAGTCTCAAGAGTTGATAGATCGAACATGCTGATTATAATCTGTTTACTTCTTGTCTAACAATTATCACGTGATGGTGAGGCATAACTAAGTACGGGTTAAAATTAAAGATTTAAGGCATGCAAGTATGCGTAAATATTATAATTGTTGGAAAATTGGTTGGCAAAAGTGACTTTTGACCAACTTTGGACACAATTATCTATATGTATGTATCACATATATAAGTAATAGTTTGTAGGTTCGCGTTCTCCTCGAAGAGAGCTTCGCAATAAGCCTTTATGTGTCCAAAATAGAGTTGATGTGAATGAGATATCGGGTCTCAAAGTTATGTATTCGGTACCATGCCTAAAGAGGAAAAATAGTTTATTTTCAATCCCACATCGGTGGGATGGGTAAACTTAGAGGGAGTCTATTGTGTATAAATAAAAGCCCTAATTCAACAAGTTTTTGACACATCAAATCAATAGTTATTATTGATTCCAACATATGGAATACGCATCTCTTAAGATGAAATTCCTGGCAGTTTTGTTAAGTCTGACAGTATAACTTACTGTTTTGGCTGTTGTACCCTGGGAAACAGACGGCGAATCTGTTTTAAGGGAAGCGTGTCAAACACGTGCCTCGGCTTTTAGTACTTCTTTGTTGATCTTTATTTGGTGATCAAGTAAGTCTTTTGACTATTTTATTATCTTATTTAATTATCGTTTATCTGCTTACATTCTATTTGTATTTAATTTTCTGTTATTTATTTCTTTGTTAATTTTATTTATTGTAATTTAAATTTTATTTATAAAAGTGTAACCGTTTCCCTACAGTCTTAAAACAGATTCTGTGTAATAGAATTAAAACACTTTTATTAAAATCGATTTATATAATTACAGATTTTATACAAACTGTTTTTCTGATGAAACCAAGATTGAGTTTCTTTGAAAATCAGTTTTATAACTAAACAGAATTTTAATTAACAGATTTATAAGCGATTTTAAAAGCAGTTTATTGAATCGGTTTATATTGAAACCATGATGAGTTTCTTTTCAAACTGATTTATTTAGTTTGTTTATTGCATATGTTATTGTTTAAATCTGGATATTGAAACCAAGCTTGTGTTTCTCGGAATCATATTTGGTACAAGTTTACATAAACCATGTTGAGTTTATTAGATACCATATTGTTTTAACAGTTTTAACTGTTTTTGTGTTTAAATATTCACAAGTTAACTGATGGTAACATAATTTGTGACCCTAGTGAATCTTGCGAATGTAATTGGTGCGCCAGTTACTAACATGGTTAAAAATCATGATGAAATCCGATTCATTGAAACCATGTGGAGTTTCTTTGAAACAAATCTCATAAAATACGAGTTGTTATTTTATTAGATTACTAGAACGTGTTTATTGAAACCAAGATGAGTTTGTTTGAAACAAAATCTGATAATATACAAGCTGTTATCATATTTTGTAGAAAAGTTTCTTTGACTTGTTTAGCTTATTTAAACCAGGTTGAGTTTAATTATAAAGTAAATATAGTTCTTGAAACTTTATGCATTTGATAGTAGATCTATAGAAACCTTGTTGAGTTTCTTTGAAAGAGTAAATCTATTTTGAAACCTTGTCGAGTTTCATTGTAGAATTATACCATGTGATGCAGATCTATTAAGATATTGTTAAAGAAGATTGACAAAATCATATTACAAATTTGTTTTTGTTTAAAAACATTATGTAATATGCGATATTGTTTAATTGTTTAATCGAAAGACTTGTTTAAATTCGGTTTTGTATAATGGATCTTACAAAACAGTAGTGTTTTAAACAAAATTTGATGTAATCGTGTTTGTTAAGAAACACTTTGTGATATAGCAAGTTGTTAATTATTCCAAATTTAGTGTTACACTAATAATGGAATCTCGTATTAACAGAATGTTCAGAATGTCATGAGTGACATCTAAAGGATCTGCTCCTGAACTTGTTGAAAGGGAGACCGATACTCGAGTTATGTGTACGGTAGATGCTTTAAAGCATTCAGATTTTATGTGCCATAACTATGGGTTAAATGGCCTGAATGAAATGAAAATTGTTGCCAAGGCGGGATCCAACATTAGAAAATGTTGATTAACACTTGGGCATCATGTCATGAGTATGATGATAAGAGTTTGGTTAACTCTTTCAAAGTAGCAGAAAATGAGAGATGCAATTTATGGGCAACTCTATAACTGCTAATAGCAAGGGAAAAGAAATGTGATGTTGAAATTCACATGTGGAAAAGAGCTTAAGTGAACCAACACGTTGTATGTGCCAGAGATTCGTAGGAATCTTGTATGCGGATGGTTGCTTAATAAATTTGGCTTTATTTTTATCAAGTAACATTGAGTTAACATTGAACTAAATTTTGGTCGGCACGGGTTATGCCCTTCATTAAATGTTTAAGCTGAATCTATTTTTTTTTTTGTTTTAATAAAAATGAGTATGAATTCAGCTTATTTGATCCTTTGAATGTATAGCATGGCCATCTCGGACATGTTAATTTTAACTCAATACGTTGTTTAATTAAATAAACAAACACGGATTACAAAAGTAAAACTTATGTTGAAGCCAAATTGACAAGATTGTCTTTTCACTCGGTTGACCGTATATTAACCGAACCCTTGATTCACATAGTTTTATGTGATTTGGAATCGATACCTACTAAGGTAGCAATTAGGTACTTCATCGTAATTGTTGATGGTAGCACAAAATATTGCGACTTTTACTTACTTGAGAGTAAGGATATAGACAAGATTGATCTATACAAATAAGTTGAGAATCAACTTATTATCGAAAACAAGGAGGTTCGAAGTGATATTGGAGGTGAATATGTGTCTCCATTTCATGTATGTTCTAAACATGGAATAAGACATAAATTTATTGCTCCTTATACACCACAACATAATTGTTGCTAGGAAAGAACGGTGCCTTAAAGATATGGTTATGCCATGTTGTTAAAGTCATGGTTTAAGCCATGGCATGTGGGGGGAAAGCGGTTTTATTGGCTACTTATCTTTTAAATAAGATCCCCTGTAAGGAAAAGAAGATAGTTTTTATGAACTATGGATGAGAAGAAAACCATCCTATAAGTACTTACGAATGTGGGGGGTGTCTATCTGTACTGACACCCAAGGTTCAAAATATTGGACCTAAAACTGTGGTTTGCATAAGTTTGGATATGCTCATCACAGTAGTGCTTATCATTTCTTTGTATGTGATTCGGAAACGATAAATATACACAAAGATACGATAACCGAATCAAGGAAAACATTCATTGTATGAAACCGTGTTTCCTTGATTATTAGAGGAGAATGGATGTTCATCTAGGCTTGTCGGTAAAGTTGTCCATGATGAGAGGCAACTAAATGATGAAGTCCTTCATGATGAGAGACATCAAGATGAGAATGTTGTTCGTGATAAGAGATAACAAAGGAGTTGATAATGATCTCCAAGATGAGAGACAAGATCAAACTGAGGAAGAAGAGGTTGAACCTAGAAGAAGCAAAAGGGCAAGAACCGAGAAATCGTTTAGACCCAATTTTGTTTTTTTTATGGTTGAAAATGAACCTACTTCATATCGAGAGGCGGTTACTTCCTCAGAAGGGCCTCAATGGAAAGAAGCCATTAAAAGTGAAATAGATTCTATTTTACAAAATCATACTTGGGAGCTCGTGGATTTACCTCCTGGTTGTAAACCACTAGGCTATAAATGGATCTTCAAGAAGAAAATGAAAGCCGATGGCACCATTGACAAGTATAATGCAAGATTAGTAATCAAAGGATTTAGACAACGAGAAGGTCTTGATTACTTTGATACATATTCGCTTGTTACGCGAATAACCTCGATTAGGATGATACTTGCTATTGCCGCTTTAAGAAATTTGGAAGTTTACCAAATGGATGTGAAAACGGCATTTCTAAACAGAGATTTAGAAGAAGAAATCTACATGAACCAACCCGAGGGTTTCATGGCTCCTGGACAAGAGAACAAAGTTTGTAGGCTTGTTAAGTCATTATATGGCTTAAAGCAAGCTCCCAAACAATGACATCAATTTTTTTTTCACGTCGTGTCAGAACGTGGATTTAAAAATAACGGATGTTTGTGGAAAGAAATAATTGCTGGTATATATGTAATCATGTGTCTATACATAGATGGTATATGATATGTGTCTAAATACACATATATTTGTATTATATAAACCCACAAAAACAACCAAAAACACACAAATGACTCACAAAATGTTATAAATATCAATGAAATGTGTTTTAATGTGATTCAGGTACAAAAGATTGAAAAACAAGTGAAAAATAATCAATTTCACAACAATTGTCATTTTCAGTCCCTGGAGTTACACAAAATGGCAAAACTAGTCCCTAAATGCTTTAAATGATAGAAAAGTCAACTTAAGTCCTTGGGAAATCAAAAATGTTCACAAAACATCCCGGGATAAAAGTTTTCACAAAATGGCAATTTTTACCCCTCAAGTTACAAAATTGGCAAAAATGGTCCCTGGGTGTTCAAACTTGGAAATTTTACAAAATATACCCTTGTGCTATGCATGAAATACAATTTGGAACAATTTGATATACTTTTGGGAATTTACAATTTCAACCCCTAAAAATCCAAATTTACATTTTAGGTCCTTTAAAGTTTTAAAAATAAATAAAATACAACTTTTGGTCCTTGTGTAATTGTTTAATGGCAGGTTTGATCCCTCAAAGAAGTTTGGAAAGATGATAAATCAGGTCCCTTAAGTTTGGCAGATTTACAGTTTTAGTCCTTGGGGTATTAAGCTACTAAACCAAACGGATACCCTTTATTTAACTTAACCCAAATCCAAACAAATCCAAATCCAACCCAGCCTTAGCCCAATATCCAACCACCCAACCCCCTATTATTAATACGGTCAAACTGGTTTGACTAACCAAAACCCGCTCACCACTGTTCATCACCTCCCTCACCCCTGTAATCCCAATACCAGTGGTATTTACCACTTGCTTTCCACCTCTTCACCTTTACACCTTATCCCTACAGCTGTTTACCTCCCCCCTCCACCTCTACATACAACCAAACCTCAATTAATACAAAGAACCTGCCCAAGACTTTTTTGGCGCCAAAAGTAAGATTGATGGCTAGGATGTGTTTCAGAGATCCAATGGTGGTGGGATCACCTCAGAGGCATGTGGGGAGTTCAAAAAGGCTATAAAGAAGAGAAAAGAAGCAGAGGAAAATTCACTTTTGGCCTTAAGCCATAGTCATGTAGTTTTTATCATGTCATTTCTTGTTTTCTTTACATTAATGTCTTTTATTGCTTTCAGAGTTGTATTGAACCCTAAACAAGTTTAATAAAACTTTATTTACAGTTTTAATGGATTCCATCTTTAAATTTCATGTTCTTAGTTTAATGCCTTTAAATTTCAAAGTCATTTACCTTATTTGTTAATTATGGTTGTTTAATGGACTCAATAGGCAATATAGGCTCCTGACAAAGCCTTAAAGCTTTTAGAAACCTAAAACGACTATGATCTTTTAAATTACAAAAATCAATGAAAAATCAAGAAAATACAAAAATCAGTTTGGAAGACAAAGGAGATTGGAGCTTGATACATCTTGTATGGTCCTGGGTTGTAGTGCTTCTTGGGAAGCTTCAGGATGTGTTACTTGGCCTTGGCCCTTAGTTCTCAACTGAATACCACTTGTAAGCATTTTCATAATTTTTAGCATATTACTGTTCATGTATCTTCTTTACTTTAATGTTATGTTTTTATGTTCATTAGCAGTTATTAAGTGTTTTTATAGTTTAAACTTGTATGTTTATGTGTAAGTTTTCAGAGTTGCTTAATACTTCATTTTTCACTATGAAAATGAGGTAGTAGTGATTTTGTTGTTCTTATTGTTATTTTTGTTAATTTTCTGTTTAATCTTGTTTATTTATTGTTGTATAATGTTATTAGAGTTTAATATTACTAGTTTGTTCATTAGATTTGCTTGTTCTTAAAAATTGAAATCATACAGTACTTATTGCAAATTTGACATCTTTGTATTATCTGCTTGTGTATTTGAGATTTATGTTCAAATGGTCTAATTAAATGTTATTATGATGTTTGGATTTTAATTTATGGTCTTTATCAGTCTTATGTTTTGGAAATCCAAATTTCATATTGTTTAAGGTATGTTTGGTGTTTGCTGATTCACAGGTGATAACTTGAGTCTAGGGTGTTAATTGTGGTTGTTATATGATGAATGGAGTTCCTTATGATCTGACAATTTCATAAGTCTATTATTCATTCATGTAAAAGTCAAGAATCAACAACCTTGATCCTTAAGTGATCATTGATTGAATTTCACAAGTCCAAATTCCACAATAGTGTTTAAATGTTATTTATCTGTGTTAAATTCATGTTCTTGTTGTTTAATACATCTTATTTGATCATTAGATTCAGATCAAAGTTGATCTAAGTCAACTTTGATCATAAATTGAAAAAGTCAAATTTTCATATAGTCGTTTTTGAATAAAATGTATAATTTTGTGTAGGACTCAGTGTTAAGTTTTAGTCTTAATCCTTTTGGGATTTCAAAATATAGCTGCTTAATTAAAATATAAAAATACTAGTTTGTCATTTCTCAGCTTTTTAAGTACTTAATTTCTAGCTTATTTTCAGTCTTTGTCTGTTAAATATGCCCTGCACCACAGTTTAGGTGTCAAGTTAATGAGCTTGCATAAGCTTCATTACTTGACCTTAGCCTGTGTACTTAGTTTCTTTGTGTAGCCTTTCTATTCTTTTTAGTATCTGTAAGCTTGCTTTTACATTTTTAGCTTATTTGCATAGCTTAATTACCCAAATCTTTTTGTCCCATCTCATCTACTACACTGAAGCAAACAGTGTAGTAGAGTTGTTGCAAAGCTAATGAAAAGTTCCTTTCTAAGCTTGAGCTTGTGAGCTTTGTGTTTTCACAAAGCTAAGAAACCATAATCTCTAGTGCAGTGATTGTTGAGCTCTCATTAGCTTATTTGATAAGTTTTTATTGAGCTTGTAGTTTGCCCATTCCCAACAATTCAATTCATTGAATTTATACCATTACCTACAGCTCTTTATAAAGCTCATTTGTGATCAAAAGCCTGTGTAAATTAGCTTCTTGTAAAGCTTATCTACCCAACTTCTTGATCCAATACTCAGATTTCACTTTGCAGCTTATTAACAAAGGCTGCAATTGGCTTTAACTTATCACCATATTGATAAGTATGCTGAGAACTCAGTGTACTAATAGCTACTTCATAAGCTCCTTTTAAGCCCATTTGTAATCCCCACAGGGAGAGCTTTGGCATTTTAGAGAGCTATCCAGTTCAGCTTGCTACTCCAATTCCTATTTTGCCTTTTTAAGCTTATATCCTTAGCTTAATTTGCCAATTAATAAGGTATGCAGGGCTGTTTGGTATTGCAATGGACTGAGATAACTTATTAGCTTATTACAAGCTTATGAGTGATTGCCAGTACACATACTTGTTCAAACTTGTTCACATTACTTATATACATATTATCTTTCTTTTGTTTTCCTATGTGGAGCTTATACCAAGCTTATTCAAGCTTTCATTCAATCCAAGTCAAGCTTGTAACTTGACTGACTAAACCATAAGCTCACATGATATCATGTCCATTTTCTTGTTCATACTTGTTCATTGGACTTATGTACATCTCATTTTAGCTTTTGTTTCATTTGTATAGCTTATTTAGAGCTTATTACTAGCTTGAGCTCCAACAGTCAAGCCAAAAGCTTAACTGTTGGACTCATAAGCTTGTAATCTGCTTATTTTTAGGTTTGTAAAGTTCTATTTTCATTAAATATGTTTAATATCACTGTATAATTAGTCCAGAAAAGAAAATACCAAAAAGAATCACCTTTTAAGCTAAGTAGTAGCTTTTACTTAAGAGCTTATTTGCTTATTAGCTTATTTATGTTAATAACATATAGTTTTTATACTTTTCCTAGCTTCTTTTATTTATTTTAGAATTTTGTAAAAAGTTTCAGATTTTTCTTTAATCATTTAGTATTTTTAATAAATCTATAATAGTTTTTAGTAATTAATATTAGTAAATAATTAATAATAAATAGAATAATTGTGTAAAAAATAAATTTTCAGTTTTAAAATAAGTTTTATAATATTTTAGATTTTTCTCAATCATAATTTTATTTTCCTAGCCTTATTTCATATTTTCTTCTATTTTAGGTTATTAATAAATAGTTAGAAATAGTTTTTAATTAATAATAATTAATTAAATAGTTGTAAAAATAATTTTCTTTTTCTAATAATTTTCTTTTATTATTAGGATTGTAAAAATGTCATTTTCATATTTGTAGGCATTTTATTTCTTTAAAACTCACGTTTTATTTTGTACGTTTACGTAATTTTATTTTAAACGTAA
This sequence comes from Chrysanthemum makinoi, assembly GCA_910596185.1. Taxonomy (NCBI): domain Eukaryota; kingdom Viridiplantae; phylum Streptophyta; class Magnoliopsida; order Asterales; family Asteraceae; genus Chrysanthemum; species Chrysanthemum makinoi. Next base: position 141,088,808 of record OU343218.1, read on the forward strand.
GTTTTAAGTTTTAGGTTTTAAACGTTCATCATTTTAAAAATAGTGATAGCGTTTATTTAATATTTTTTATCTTTTATTTCCTTTAATTTGCATTTAAGTCGCTAAGACATGCAAATCCCTACTGTAGTTATAATCGTTTTGTTTTTATACGTTTACGTTTTAGTTAAACGTACGTTTGTATATCTTTTATTATTTTTAGGTTTCTGATTGTACATTTCTTAATTGAACTAGCTGTGACAGAGCTATTACTATTCACATTCAGTGTTAGTCAATCAGATTCCTGTTTTTGTACATTCTATATCATTTCAGCATTCACAAGTCATTGTATGTGGATTGTCACGCCTCACCAGGACATAAACGATCCAAGGATATTTTAATCCTTGGTAAACTTGCAATTCTCTCCCGGGCTGTCGCCCTTTTATCATCTGTTACGGTTGACCGTTCACAAGCGGTTGATAAGTGTGACGGAGAAATAAAAGAAGGTAGTTCGGGAGGAATCAAATTTTGGCGCCGCTGCCGGGGAGGTTGTAAGCGTGTTTTAAGCATTTCCAGACCCGTACTTGCACATATACCATCGTTTGTAAACAGTTTTTTGTAAAGATAATCAAAACCAAAAAGTTCATTAACACTTTTCCTAAAGTGTTAACAACACCAAAAATATTTTCATTCTTTGTTTTTATCATCATGTTTTTCAAAAATGCCAAAAATATTCCTCTTTACCCTCTTACCTTTTTGATTCTTCATTTCTTACCCTCTAGAACCATTTGATTCTTTCAATGTCTTATCCTCACCCTCTTGGTTGTCAATGGTGTGGTGGTCCTTATAATGGTGGCAATTGCCCCAGTTGTAGCATGGTGGAATCAGGAAACGGGTCTGTCTATAACCAAGATCCCTATTCCTACCATAACACGACTGATTTATTCCATCAGCTACCACCTTTGTGAGACTCAGCAGTTTTCTTGTTGTGAGTATTGTGGTGGTTCACACTCCAGTTCGATTGTCAATCGGAAACACGCTTGTCTATGAGCAGGTTCCTGATAACAATTATGACTACAACACATACCACTCACAGCCACATCGTTTTCTGTTGTGAGTATTGTGGAGGTCCTCACCCTAGCTCGGATTGTCAAACAGGGAACCCAATTCCTTGTAACAATTACGAATCTTCGTATCAAGACCAACCTCCACAGCACCAAATGATTCAAGCAACTCCTCATGAAACTACGACCGGACCTTCTACTGAAGACTCTGGAGTTATTGAAAGAACTTAAGGAGGAGTCGGCTATGTCGTCCCAAAATAATCCAAAATCCATGGAAGCTTTGTTAGCGAAGAAGCGGCGCTAAATTAGATTCTCAGATTTCCATTGAAAACACTATTAGGGAATCAATTAGAATGCAAAAGCATTCAAATCCACTCTCGATTCGTTTCATTCCGATGATGATGATGATAATGTTACCCTTGATATTAGTGAATTATGTACAGATTCATCAAGTTCATCAGTTGAAACTCCTTCCATGAAAAACCAGGGAGAAAAGACTATGATGGAATTACTAGCAGAAGAACAAATGGAAAGCATTAAACATATGTATGCTAGTCCTTCTAAACTCCCTCAGTCTGTTGTTATCACACCCGATATTCCCACTCACTCTCTAAACATGGGGGATGAGCTTCTTGGCACTATTCCAGAAATGGAATCGTCTAGTGTTGAGGGCCTTGTCTCAATCCCAAGAGAGTCACAGGGAATTTCTGATCATATGTGTGATTCTTCTTCCCCTCTTGAGTGTTCTTTTGATCATTTTGAGACTTTCTTTGATCTTAGTGAAGATTGTAAATCTTATGGAGACATCGAGTATGTTGAGGCATCACTCCCACAGTCTGATCCTCTTCTTGAGGAGTTCACCGATGAACTCACTCACATCACTCCACTTTCATCGGAAAGTGACGATGATCTCTTTGATTTCGAAGCCGATCTTGGAGAAACTAGAAATCTCCTATATAATGATCATCCACTCATTTCTTATCCCATTTCCGACTCTTCCATTCCTTCTCTCACTCCGGATGAGGAAGATGACAAATTTTGGAAGGAGGTCGATGATTTTCTTAGTGATGAGTCAATTCCAACAGGAATTGACAATACTTACTTTGATTCGGAGGGAGACATCCTTTTTCTTGAAAATCTATTGATTGAAGAACCGTTTCCAGCTCTCCCTCCGGAAATTTTGTTACCAATCACCATAAAAGCTTCAAGTTTAAGCTTAAAAATGTCAAAAATGGTGATTTGCTTCTTTCTGATGAGGAATGGACATGCATTGTGATGCACATATTTATTCCATTCTTCACAAATGGTGTGGTTGCTCTTTCCCTTTTCTCCTTCGGGAATGAGGACACTATTTTTGATCCCGGCATTCCCATGTACCACTTGTGAGCCGGGTCTGTCTGTCTATATCTCATCGGTGTGGAACTTTCACGTACTTCAATGTTTATCCAAACATCTTGAATGAAAGTCCGATGGAGATTGTCTCTTCCACTTACTTCCCCATGAACAAATTAATTCGGGGTCGAGTCAAGCTAGCGACTCGATAATCAAAAACAGTAGCTTAACATGGGTTTTCACCCGTGTGTCCCACCCTAGTGTGGGGGAGATGCCCCACATGTTGTATATAGATTTAAAAAAAAAAAAAAAAAAATGTGTGAATGAAAATTGTGAATATTAAAAAAGAGAATAATTGTTGTGTTTCTACACTTAGTTAGTAATGTTATCTTTTTACGTTCTAAGTTTCGGCATTACAGCCGGTACTTTGAATATTGAGGACAATATTCATTTCTAAGTGTGGGGAAATTCTAATTTGATCATAAATGTACCCTTTTAGTCCCTTTTCCCCCAAAATGGCCAAATTTTAAAATTTTTTATTTAGTGGAAGTACTATGTACTAAACACAACAAATGGTAATCAGTCCACCATGTCTAACCCACATAAGGATTGGCTAATCCAGGAGCAAACGGCTCTTGGTAAAGATATCTCAAATCCGTTTATGGCTTGCAATTTGCCCAAAATTATATGGTGTTCAGCTCACCATATCTTTAAACTAGTGAAAAGTTGGCTAGCCCGCAAGTTTATGGCTTGTGGTAAAGGCAGTGAAAAAACCATAATTGGTAATTAACTCACCAAAGATAATATTTATAATTTATCTAAGAGTTGGCTAGTCCAGAAGCAAACGGCTTCTGGTAAAGACAAATCAAATCCGTTGACAGCTTATGATTTGCTCAAAATCATTTGGTTATCGTTGTGCCAAAGTTCTTACTTGAACTGAAACATTTGGCTACTCCAGAAGTGATGGCTTTTGGTAAAGAGTTTTTCAAATCCATTAAGTTTTAAATAAAAGATTGCTAGGGACTAGCAATAGTTTAGTGTGGGGGATTTGATATGTGTCTAAATACACATATATTTGTATTATATAAACCCACAAAAACAACCAAAAACACACAAATGACTCACAAAATGTTATAAATATCAATGAAATGTGTTTTAATGTGATTCAGGTACAAAAGATTGAAAAACAAGTGAAAAATGATCAATTTCACAACAATTATCATTTTCAGTCCCTGGAGTTACACAAAATGGCAAAACTAGTCCCTAAATGCTTTAAATGATAGAAAAGTCAACTTAAGTCCTTGGGAAATCAAAAATGTTCACAAAACATCCCGGGATAAAAGTTTTCACAAAATGGCAATTTTTACCCCTCAAGTTACAAAATTGGCAAAAATGGTCCCTGGGTGTTCAAACTTGGAAATTTTACAAAATATACCCTTGTGCTATGCATGAAATACAATTTGGAACAATTTGATATACTTTTGGGAATTTACAATTTCAACCCCTAAAAATCCAAATTTACATTTTAGGTCCTTTAAAGTTTTAAATATAAATAAAATACAACTTTTGGTCCTTGTGTAATTGTTTAATGGCAGGTTTGATCCCTCAAAGAAGTTTGGAAAGATGATAAATCAGGTCCCTTAAGTTTGGCAGATTTACAGTTTTAGTCCTTGGGGTATTAAGCTACTAAACCAAACGGATACCCTTTATTTAACTTAACCCAAATCCAAACAAATCCAAATCCAACCCAGCCTTAGCCCAATATCCAACCAGCCCAACCCCCCTATTATTAATACCAGTCAAACTGGTTTGACTAACCAAAACCCGCTCACCACTGTTCATCACCTCCCTCACCCCTGTAATCCCAATACCAGTGGTATTTACCACTTGCTTTCCACCTCTTCACCTTTACACCTTATCCCTACAGCTGTTTACCTCCCCCCTCCACCTCTACATACAACCAAACCTCAATTAATACAAAGAACCTGCCCAAGACTTTTTTGGCGCCAAAAGTAAGATTGATGGCTAGGATGTGTTTCAGAGATCCAATGGTGGTGGGATCACCTCAGAGGCATGTGGGGAGTTCAAAAAGGCTATAAAGAAGAGAAAAGAAGCAGAGGAAAATTCACTTTTGGCCTTAAGCCATAGTCATGTAGTTTTTTTATCATGTCATTTACTGTTTTCTTTACATTAATGTCTTTTATTGCTTTCAGAGTTGTATTGAACCCTAAACAAGTTTAATAAAACTTTATTTACAGTTTTAATGGATTCCATCTTTAAATTTCATGTTCTTAGTTTAATGCCTTTAAATTTCAAAGTCATTTACCTTACTGTTGTTAATTATGGTTGTTTGATGGACTCAATAGGCAATATAGGCTCCTGACAAAGCCTTAAAGCTTTTAGAAACCTAAAAACAGCTATGATCTTTTAAATTACAAAAATCAATGAAAAATCAAGAAAATACAAAAATCAGTTTGGAAGACAAAGGAGATTGGAGCTTGATACATCTTGTATGGTCCTGGGTTGTAGTGCTTCTTGGGAAGCTTCAGGATGTGTTACTTGGCCTTGGCCCTTAGTTCTCAACTGAATACCACTTGTAAGCATTTTCATAATTTTTAGCATATTACTGTTCATGTATCTTCTTTACTTTAATGTTATGTTTTTATGTTCATTAGCAGTTATTAAGTGTTTTTATAGTTTAAACTTGTATGTTTATGTGTAAGTTTTCAGAGTTGCTTAATACTTCATTTTTCACTATGAAAATGAGGTAGTAGTGATTTTGTTGTTCTTATTGTTATTTTTGTTAATTTTCTGTTTAATCTTGTTTATTTATTGTTGTATAATGTTATTAGAGTTTAATATTACTAGTTTGTTCATTAGATTTGCTTGTTCTTAAAAATTGAAATCATACAGTACTTATTGCAAATTTGACATCTTTGTATTATCTGCTTGTGTATTTGAGATTTATGTTCAAATGGTCTAATTAAATGTTATTATGATGTTTGGATTTTAATTTATGGTCTTTATCAGTCTTATGTTTTGGAAATCCAAATTTCATATTGTTTAAGGTATGTTTGGTGTTTCTGATTCACGGAGATAACTTGAGTCTAGGGTGTTAATTGTGGTTGTTATATGATGAATGGAGTTCCTTATGATCTGACAATTTCATAAGTCTATTATTCATTCATGTAAAAGTCAAGAATCAACAACCTTGATCCTTAAGTGATCACTGATTGAATTTCACAAGTCCAAATTCCACAATAGTGTTTAAATGTTATTTATCTGTGTTAAATTCATGTTCTTGTTGTTTAATACATCTTATTTGATCATTAGATTCAGATCAAAGTTGATCTAAGTCAACTTTGATCATAAATTGAAAAAGTCAAATTTTCATATAGTCGTTTTTGAATAAAATGTATAATTTTGTGTAGGACTCAGTGTTAAGTTTTAGTCTTAATCCTTTTGGGATTTCAAAATATAGCTGCTTAATTAAAATATAAAAATACTAGTTTGTCATTTCTCGGCTTTTTAAGTACTTAATTTCTAGCTTATTTTCAGTCTTTGTCTGTTAAATATGCCCTGCACCACAGTTTAGGTGTCAAGTTAATGAGCTTGCATAAGCTTCATTACTTGACCTTAGCCTGTGTACTTAGTTTCTTTGTGTAGCCTTTCTATTCTTTTTAGTATCTGTAAGCTTGCTTTTACATTTTTAGCTTATTTGCATAGATTAATTACCCAAATCTTTTTGTCCCATCTCATCTACTACACTGAAGCAAACAGTGTAGTAGAGTTGTTGCAAAGCTAATGAAAAGTTCCTTTCTAAGCTTGAGCTTGTGAGCTTTGTGTTTTCACAAAGCTAAGAAACCATAATCTCTAGTGCAGTGATTGTTGAGCTCTCATTAGCTTATTTGATAAGTTTTTATTGAGCTTGTAGTTTGCCCATTCCCAACAATTCAATTCATTGAATTTATACCATTACCTACAGCTCTTTATAAAGCTCATTTGTGATCAAAAGCCTGTGTAAATTAGCTTCTTGTAAAGCTTATCTACCCAACTTCTTGATCCAATACTCAGATTTCACTTTGCAGCTTATTAACAAAGGCTGCAATTGGCTTTAACTTATCACCATATTGATAAGTATGCTGAGAACTCAGTGTACTAATAGCTACTTCATAAGCTCCTTTTAAGCCCATTTGTAATCCCCACAGGGAGAGCTTTGGCATTTTAGAGAGCTATCCGGTTCACTTGCTACTCCAATTCCTATTTTGCCTTTTTAAGCTTATATCCTTAGCTTAATTTGCCAATTAATAAGGTATGCGGACATTTGGTATTGCAATGGACTGAGATAACTTATTAGCTTATTACAAGCTTATGAGTGATTGCCAGTACACATACTTGTTCAAACTTGTTCACATTACTTATATACATATTATCTTTCTTTTGTTTTCCTATGTGGAGCTTATACCAAGCTTATTCAAGCTTTCATTCAATCCAAGTCAAGCTTGTAACTTGACTGACTAAACCATAAGCTCACATGATATCATGTCCATTTTCTTGTTCATACTTGTTCATTGGACTTATGTACATCTCATTTTAGCTTTTGTTTCATTTGTATAGCTTATTTAGAGCTTATTACTAGCTTGAGCTCCAACAGTCAAGCCAAAAGCTTAACTGTTGGACTCATAAGCTTGTAATCTGCTTATTTTTAGGTTTGTAAAGTTCTATTTTCATTAAATATGTTTAATATCACTGTATAATTAGTCAAGAAAAGAAAATACCAAAAAGAATCACCTTTTAAGCTAAGTAGTAGCTTTTACTTAAGAGCTTATTTGCTTATTAGCTTATTTATGTTAATAACATATAGTTTTTATACTTTTCCTAGCTTCTTTTATTTATTTTAGAATTTTGTAAAAAGTTTCAGATTTTTCTTTAATCATTTAGTATTTTTAATAAATCTATAATAGTTTTTAGTAATTAATATTAGTAAATAATTAATAATAAATAGAATAATTGTGTAAAAAATAAATTTTCAGTTTTAAAATAAGTTTTATAATATTTTAGATTTTTCTCAATCATAATTTTATTTTCCTAGCCTTATTTCATATTTTCTTCTATTTTAGGTTATTAATAAATAGTTAGAAATAGTTTTTAATTAATAATAATTAATTAAATAGTTGTAAAAATAATTTTCTTTTTCTAATAATTTTCTTTTATTATTAGGATTGTAAAAATGTCATTTTCATATTTGTAGGCATTTTATTTCTTTAAAACTCACGTTTTATTTTGTACGTTTACGTAATTTTATTTTAAACGTAAGTTTTAAGTTTTAGGTTTTAAACGTTCATCATTTTAAAAATAGTGATAGCGTTTATTTAATATTTTTTATCTTTTATTTCCTTTAATTTGCATTTAAGTCGCTAAGACATGCAAATCCCTACTGTAGTTATAATCGTTTTGTTTTTATACGTTTACGTTTTAGTTAAACGTACGTTTGTATATCTTTTATTATTTTTAGGTTTCTGATTGTACGTTTCTTAATTGAACTAGCTGTGACAGAGCTATTACTATTCACATTCAGTGTTAGTCAATCAGATTCCTGTTTTTGTACATTCTATATCATTTCAGCATTCACAAGTCATTGTATGTGGATTGTCACGCCTCACCAGGACATAAACGATCCAAGGATATTTTAATCCTTGGTAAACTTGCAATTCTCTCCCGGGCTGTCGCCCTTTTATCATCTGTTACGGTTGACCGTTCACAAGCGGTTGATAAGTGTGACGGAGAAATAAAAGAAGGTAGTTCGGGAGGAATCAGTATACTTATCACTGAAAGTGATAACAAGATGATCAAATCCACTAATGAAATGTTGGAGTCAAGATTCGACATGAACTACATTGGCTGCTCGATATGGTTCTTGGAACTAAGATCATATGAAACCAAATGGATTTGTTTTTGAAGTCAAAAACACTATAAGGACAATATTCTTGAGAGGTTCAATGTGGGGGATTCCGGCCTAGCTAGAACTCCAATGACATCTTTTAAATCTATTAATAATAGAGGTAGAGGTGTTGCCTATATTGAATACTCAGATAATATTGGGCGTCTTATGTGTCTAATGACGTGTGTAAGATTTGATTTAGAAGTTATAATCAAGTTAAGTAAATATACCAGTAATTCAAGTGATTACCATTTGAATAGTATTACACAAGTACTATGATATTTACGATATTGCATTTTGGAAGATATCCAACTGCTATCTAATGATAGAGTAATGCAAATATGGATTCTTACATAAAAGAATCTAGATCCACTAGAGCGGATGTATTGACTCTACGTGGGAAGTTGTGTCTTGGAAATCTTGAAAGTATTTCAAACAGACTTTTATAGCTAAATCTATGATGGAATTTGAATTTATCATTTGAGATAAATTTATAGAATATGCGGATATCTGCGTTAATTCGTAGAGGACATACCAAGATGGCGTAGACCGGTAACGACCATCTATATAAAGTGTGATAGTCAATTGGAAATTGACAGAGCTCATATCATAATGTAAAACGGTAAGTCAAGACATATCCATCATAGACGTTGATTGGTGCGAAAACTACTCTCAACTAGAGTTATCACGATTGACTACGTAAAGTCAATAGATAACATCGCGGATCCGCTTACGAAAGGCTTAAGCAGAGAGTTAGTTAGTAAGTCGTCTAAAGGAATGAGACTAAAGCCCTTAAAGGAATGAGTTTATATGAAGGAAAACCTAACCCAGATGACTGGAGATCCCAAGATCTAGGTTCAATAGGACAACCTAATCATATAAATGTGGGGGAAGTCACGTCAATATGGGGGAGTTACTTAACATTGTAACTTCCTAGTCCATTCCTATAACAATTGTGACTTGTTGAAAGGTTAAACATATGGCTTTAATGATTCAGGATGAAATCACAAAGCATAATGGTTCAAGATGAAATCACAAAACATATGTTTTTAATGATTCAAGATGAAATCACCTATGTGAGAGAGAAGTGGGGTCGCTTTGAAGGGAATTATGGGGGGCACAAATCCTAAGAGCTCTTGCAGAACCAGGCAAATGTTCAGGACCATAATGAACATGACTATGATGGCTTAACAATGTTAGGGAGAGTCTTGTGTGAAATGTATTGTCGTCTACATAAACAGCAACTCAGTTCAAAGACATCGCGTCTACTGACAGCTAGGAGGCTAAGTGCATTTCACAAGGGAAGGTTCAAAGGGTCACACTTACCTATCCTTTGCAAGATTCAACTATTGGAATTTCATCGTAAATTTTGTGTATTACGACCGATCTCCATTCATGTGGGGGATTGTTGGAAAATTGGTTGGCAAAAGTGATTTTTGACCAACTTTGGACACAATTATCTATATGTATGTATCACATATATGAGTAATAGTTTGTAGGTTCGCGTTCTCCTCGAAGAGAGCTTCGCAATAAGCCTTTATGTGTCCAAAATAGAGTTGATGTGAATGAGATATCGGGTCTCAAAGTTAGGTATTCGGTACCATGCCTAAAGATGAAAAATAGTTTATTTTCAATCCCACATCGGTGGGATGAGTAAACTTAGAGGGAGTCTATTGTGTATAAATAGAGGCCCTAATTCCACGAGTTTTTGACACATCAAATCAATAGTTATTATTGATTCCAACATATGGAATACGCATCTCTTAAGATAAAATTCCTGGCAGTTTTGTTAAGTCTGACAGTATAACTTACTGTTTTGGCTGTTGTACCCTGGGAAACAGACGGCGAATCTGTTTTAAGGGAAGCGTGTCAAACACGTGCCTCGGCTTTTAGTACTTCTTTGTTGATCTTTATTTGGTGATCAAGTAAGTCTTTTGACTATTTTATTATCTTATTTAATTATCGTTTATCTGCTTACATTCTGTTTGTATTTAATTTTCTGTTATTTATTTACTGTTAATTTTATTTATTGTAATTTAGATTTTATTTATAAAAGTGTAACCGTTTCCCTACAATAATAAGTTTGACAAAGGCATAACAAAAATGCTGTGTTTAAGTCTTATCGAAACATTTGCGAGCAGGGGCGGAGCCATGTAGGAAGGAGTGAGGGGCGATGCCCTCAACGACATCCTGGCGGAAAGGGTAAATTACTGTGAAAAGAAGTCAAATTAGTAGAAATGATATCCGGTGCCCTCACTCTTGAAATCAGGGTGCCCTCAACCTTGAGTGACTGAAACTATACAAAGAGTAAATTCAGACGGTCGACTGGTTTTTCCGATGAAAATATATTGGCAAATCAATATGAGTATAGGTGGACTTGGGAATTGGGAAAATGAGTGCATATTGCAGTACTTATGGACTTGTCGTTATCCTCATTATCATTTTATATTATACGAAATACGAGTAATACATTAAAGAAATACTAGTACTTTTTCTTTCATAAACTGTTATATATAGTTAGGTCCATTAATTTTTACTTTTTTTACTTTTTCTTTCATAAACTGTAATATATTTAAGTTGTTTTGAAGTTATCATTTAGCTATCTCCTTAATTTTGAGCAGTTTAATATTGCTAAAACCGTCTGCCAGTTAAGGGCGAGCATGGTTCGATTTGGCTCGACTTTTGCGTAAAATTGAACTTGAACCGAAATAGTTCACGTCTTTGGTTTATAAACCATTCGGTTTCGTTCTTTTCTCAGTTGGGTTTTTCGGTTTTTGGTTATTATTTTGTTTCTCCATGTTTAGTTTATTCACGGTTGGTTTTTAGAGTTTGTTTTCTATGTTGGGTACTTTTTAAGCCCAAACCTTCCCAATCTACGTATGATTGACATTTGAAAGAAAAAAAAAACATAAAGAAACACAATTATTAAATCAAACCCGACCTGATTTGTCGTTAAAAACACCTTAAATCAAACCCGACCCGATTTGTTCGAATTCTTCTAGAAAAATCATATCATTTAATCTAACCCTTTGTGCGGCTCGTTGCCCCCTATTGTTGAAATTTCTGGCTCCGCCACTATTTGTGAGATAGTATCTGAAATAGATGTTATAACAGTATATGCACGACTAGGTGGAATCGCCTTGTCTCAAAAAAGATTAACTTGTTTATGTGGAGACTCCGACGTGATTGCCTTCCAACTTTCATTAATCTATTCGCAAAAGGAATTGACGTTGGATCGGTTAGGTGTGTTAATTGTGACGATGGTGTGGAATATACTAAACATGTATTCCAAGATTGTATCTTTGTTAAGAGGATCAAGGTTCTATTGAACAAATGGACAAAATATGTTTAAAAAAAATATATATATATAAAAAAAAAAAAAAAAAAAAAAAGGACAAAATGTGTTATTCCCGACGACTCTATGGATCAGATTCTCTATTGGTGCGATTCTCTTAACATCTCGGTGGCTTATCAAAATCGTCTTCAAGCTAACATTTTCATTTGATGGTGGCATATATGTAAGGCTCGAAATAATGCTATGCATAACGACACTCACGAGACTAGTTCGGATGTCTTCAACGCCATTGTCGCGACTTCTTATCTTTGGATTCATAATCAGGACAGGAAGGATAAATCTTCGTGGGATAAGTGAAATGGGTATCCGCTTGGATAGTTCATGGCTTCCCTGTTATGTTTCTTTGTGTTTTCCCTCAGAATTTGTATGGGGTCGTATAAAAAACATCATGAAGTGAAAACCGGTGGCTCGGCCTTCATTGAAGAGGTTTTTTCTTATGTCTTAGGTCTTCCTGTAATCGGCATAAGTTTTTTGCAACCTTTTTACGTCCTTTGCAGTTAAAATTCTGGGAAGATTCTAGAATCTATAGATTTTTGTTTTTCTAGAATTGTTTTGTTTATTTGGTTCTTAGTATCTTGCTAGTGATCCTCCATATATATTTTATATCTTTTTTGCCGTTCAAACAAAAAGTATATGCAATGCAAGATTTTTACAAAGGCTTTCTAGTATTATTTTATAAAGTCTTTGAATGACTTTCTACTATTGCAAGATATAGATTTTCAAAAAGTTGTACACAAAAGCTTGGAGTTCGTCAACCATTTAGAGCATGAATTAATAACAATTTTGTAATTAATTTTTCATTGTGTTAGGCTATTTTTCTATACTTTTTTCTTTCAAAAAGCTTTAGTAGAAAATTTAGCATCGAAGCAAGTTTTAAAAATAAGCAGATGATATTAAAACATTAATTGAAAATATGTGGCAAAAACATTTTGATAAGTTTAACAATGTAGATGCTCTAAGGGTGGTGGGTGTGGTTGGAGGCTTTCCTTCGCAACATCAGCAACACATCAGTTTTTCTTCTCCTTAAAATATTTTTCTTCAACTTTCTGTCAAACATGTGGAGCATATTCTCTCTTTTATTACTTTTTTATAATTATTAGAATCTCTAATTTTTATCATTTAAAAATATTCCAAAAAATACACGTACACATTCACAGCATAATAAAATATTTTCCTCTCGCTCGTCTCTCTCCTATTGAATCCGTGTGAAGTAGTGGTTAAATTCTTCTCCAAAAAGAATGTATGCGTGAAAAGCTCCATCTAATATAATGTTTCTTCTTCTTGATAAATAAAACTTGCACACTTTAAGAAAATAGACGAAACATTCGCGTAAAATCGGCGGTAAAACTATATATGACTCTACTAAACTAGGATATAATCCTTGTGGAATGGATGTTTGCAGATTTTCTGGAAAATTAAAACCTGAGAAATTCCAAAAATTTATAAGTAGTGTGAAAAACTAGAAGGGGGGTTGAATAGTTTACCGATTAAAAACTTTGTTTTGAGACTTATTGAAAGATCAATTGATATCGATCTTAGATATGTTAGTGAATGATAATCAATATGCAAGCAATATATAAAGAGTAGATAAAGAAAGAAACAATCAAACCACGACAAGTTGTTTAAAGTGGTTCGGTCTACAAGGACTCTTTTTCCTTGCCCTAATCCACTCCCCGAGTCTCACACTCGAGAGTTTAACTTCACTAGTCAACAAGCTCCTTTCACCGGCGGAGAAACCTTTACACTTCGATTACACACTATTTTCGACACTAAGCTAGATGTCGAGTTCTTTTCAAGAGTACAACCATTCCCACACACAATGTATTTTAAGGACTAAAATACTAACCACTCACACTCACAAGATTATGATGGTTTGATACAACAATGATGTATGAATCAACACTAGATCATACAACAACAAATAAACAAGGCTTCCAACAACTTGTTAAAGCTTGAATATGTCTTGATCTTCTTTGCTACAAAAGAGATCACTATTAAGATATGAAACTAAGTTAGAAATGTTAGAGAGAAGGAATGTATGTGAATATGATGGAAAGGGATAATAAACAACTTGGTTTGGCTTTGCTATTTATAGCCAAAATGACCAGCAGGCACCACGGACCACGGATCCTTCAAAAGGGTTCCGTCCGTGTTAAGTTTTGGTGTCGCCGGGGTCTGACAGCAAGATCACCAAAAGCTTACCAAAGTCAACCATATCTATCCAAGATTGTGTAAGATATGTAGAGTCTAAATCTACACAAAGTATCAAGTGAAATCTTCTAAAGATTTCAATGATGCACTACATGATGTTATGTGTTGTTTTCTATTTTTAGTAATATGTTTAAAATGTAAATACATATGTAATGTTTTGTTTTAAGAAACTAAAACATTCTTAATCTAAAAATATTAACATACATTATGGTTTAGAGTCATATCAAAAATATGATTAATCAAAATGTAAATGCTTGAGTGATGAAGATATTATTTGAAAAGCTTGTTTTAATATCTATTAAACTTGACAAGCTATAAGCTTTATGAAAATTAAATTAACTTTTGTCGTTAACAAAACTTAGGTAAAGATCATAAAATATAAATAATGTTTAATGACGATATTTGTATTAACAAGTAGCACAGAAAACGAGAGAAAGTTAGATAAGCTGTTTCTGCTACTCCTGACGCCGCCAGGTTGCAATCCTGACGCCGTCAGGTTATCCTGACAGAAACTGGTCTGCTGCGATTTTTTGGAAAAATTTACATCTTTAGAATCTGGAAAAATTCCTACAAAACATTCATTATGACTCGATACAAGCATTTGACTCTAACAAACACACATATATATCTTTTTCAAGAATTGTGATTCTCATGTTCACGTTCATTTAAAAACGTGTGTAATCTTCCCTACACTTATCCTTTTTATAAAATACCTTCATATGTAATTAAGACGAGGTTAAAGACAAAATAAAGCATTTTCACAAATTCAAACATAAGAATAAACAATCAATGAAAAGATATATGACACACAAACAAGCAAACAATTAAGCATGGGTTGCCTCCCACGAAGCGCTTTTCTTTATTTATGAGTCTTGTAGCTAGACTCGAAGTCGTGCCTGATACGCGTACAACGCGCGTTCGGGGTCAAAGGAACTTCCTTTTCGTTGAGAAAGTTTTTCAACACCCTAGGCAGTGAACCTAATTGTTGTAGTGTAGTATTAGGGTAAGTCTCGGGAATTGATATCGTTCTCTAGGGGAATAGGAATGCTAGTAACAAATTACTACGCTAAGATTGGGGTTGAGGAAGATTATTTTTTTATCTTTTTTATATTTTTTTAGGAAATTGAAAGGTACGATCTCGGGGTATTGGATTTGGGGGGTGGTACTTCTACCAATTACTCTACTATCTAATTATCTAATTAACTAAGCTAAGGGGTAGTCTATGTCTAATTGATGTGTGCTCGTATGATGATTAAAAAATGTGTCTACCTAGATACTATTACTCCCTAGTTATCTTTTATTGATGGTTGAATTGTCACGTTCTTATTCTTAAAGCGTTGTGTTTTCTAAGGTCGTAGGGTGTGCATTCCCTAACTCTTTGAAGTCACCCTTTAGTGTAGTAAAGGAAATCCACTAAGTCATTCATAAACTAACTTTGAGGTTATCTTTGGGTTTAGTAAACGAAATCCACTAAGTCGTTCATAAACTATCAAAGATTTATCAAGCATTAAACACAACGATAGCCTAGTCGCACTCCTAAGCCAATTACAATTAAGATAAGAGACAACCTAACAATAATTAACAACTAGATTTCATAGATCTAAGCAAACACACAAGTAAATTAGCCGTACATGGAAAACATGCAAGCATACACACAAACAATTGAAGACATAATTGAATTAATGAAGTAAATCACTTATCTTGTTGTAAAATATGGTACAGAACCCTAAGATACTGCCCAAGACAGCCAAAGTTCGGTTTAGGTTTTACTCCACAAAACTACCTCTCTCAAAATCTAAAAATTCGAATTCTATATATAGAATTACAACATGCGACGGCGTCACTCTTTATTTGTGACGCCGTCGGATCGCCACCTTATGGTTGTGACACCGTCGGCTTCATCTTCTGACGCCGTCGGGATCCGAATCTAGGCCGTCTGAGTTGTGACGCCCTACTCTTTAAAACCTGATGCCGTCAAGTGCAAAATAGAAATTTCGCTACTGAGTCGTCACAAAGCATGTTGCGACGGCGTCGCAATTTGGGCTTAAATTAAGCAGTAACGGATATAAAAGTGGTCGATTAAGGGCTTAAATGACCCCTCAAAAGTGTACCTTTTAAATCCTTATCAAATATCCCTACACTTGGTATTTGCTTGTCCTCAAGCAAATGTGCTTTTAGCCAATTAATTTATAAGTTAGGGGTCATGAAGCATTAGTTTAGAACAATTCACAACATGTATAAGCCTCGCAAAAGTCATAACAAGCACGAAAATTACATACTAGCACCTCACAAGTGGTGTTTGGATACTCTCATCTCTCAGGTGTATATGAAATATATCAAGTTGGAAATGGAAGATAAACACTCATTAACCGGTCCTAGTACATAGATTACCATAGGCTTGAGACTAGATCAAACCTCCATCGCTTTTGGCGTAAGCACCTAGGAAAAAAAAACTATCCAAGAGGTCTTTTAAAGGGTTGTAATGTTAGGCTTACGGTAAGGAAACAAAGGGTTTGGTGGGATAGGCGATTTAGTGGTGGCAAGTCAAAAATGTTTATGTTACAGGCATGAGAAGAATGGCGTTGTTAAGCCAAAACTCGACACTCTAAACTCTAGATAAATTGAAATAAACAAACATAAATTTAAAAATAGATGTAGGATGGTAGCCTGTATGTTTTTTTTCCTTCATTTTTTCAATACTTTTTTTTTCATACACTTTTACTCTACCATCCTCTACGATTACATCAAAATAATACGGATTTATAGGCACATCCCTACACTTGAGTTTTTATTACTCTAACACTAATTTGACCCAAATTGAAAAGATCAAAACACTTGGAGTACATTATTACGTAAATAAAGGGAATTTAAATTTAACGTTCCTTCCCGTCACTTCATAAAATTTAACTTTACCCATGAGTCCCAATCGTCCCAAAACTGTGTACAAAGGATATGACTCGACTTAGCAACTTATGCAAGTAACTAGATAATTGAACTAAGGGTTTAGTATGATAACAATAATGCACTAAAAGTGAGTGCATACAAGGTAGGCTAAGGCGATTTGGGTGTATATTTGGGGGTGGATTGTAAACAATGCTCTTCATTGATATTTCGAAAAACCGAAACATCATGAGAACCGCGAAAAGGATTGGCTCTGAGGGGTTAACTAGGGGTATCGTGTACTAAAGATGAGTACAACGCACGGGTGTGGGGGAATTACTCAACCGATGTGGAAGAAGTAATTATAATACGGGTATCAAACAAGGGTTATCCTAATGCCTCTTATCATTTAGTTATTCCTAACTACACAAGTGTAGTCTCACTAGCAATCTCGGAATGCATTACAAGACAAGTTCTAGAATCTATTATACTACCGGTACACTCTCGAAGCATTAAAGTGGAACGCTTTAATTCCTACAAATCTAAGTGCAATCCTCACATTTTGGGTGGAATTTAAGTGGTAAAGGGTTTTGTGCTAGTCACATAACTTTCTATCCATGAGATGCTTTATTAAGACTAATGGCCCACTCCTTCATGTCATGAAAATTTTTAAATTTGGTGCCAAAATTACCCTAACCGATATTTCTCATGGTTTATTACACAAATGAAATTGGACAATGCAAATAGTCAAGGATAAGCATAGTTTCAAAGTTCCCATTTTATTTTCCCTCCCTACACTTAAACTGAACATTGTACCCAATGTTCCCCGAAAGTATCAAAGTTATGATAATTGAAGGTAATTAAAAACAAAAGAAACTAATACTCCCCTGATTAGCTCAGTAGGATCCGTGTGAAGTAGTGGTTAAATCCTTCTTCAAGAAGAACGTATGCATGAAAAGCTCCATCAAATCTTATGTATCTTCTTGTTGATAAATAAAACCTGCACACTTGAAGAAAACAAACGAAACCTTCGCGTAAAATCGGCGGTAACACTATATATGACTCTACTAAACTAGGATATAATGCTTGTGGAATGGATGTTTACAGATTTTCTGGAAAATTAAGACCTGAAAAATTCCAAAAATTTATAAGTAGCACAGAAAACGAGAAAAAATTAGAAGCTGTTTCTACTCCTCCTGACGCCGTCAGGTTACGATCCTGACGCCGTCAGGTTATCCTGACAGAATCTGGTCTATGATTTTCTGGAAAATTTATATCTTTAGAATCTGGAAAAATTTCCTGCAAAACATCCATTATAACTCGATACAAGCATTTGACTCAAACAAACACACATGTATATATTTTTAACAATCGTAATTCTCATGTTCACGTTCTTTTTGAAAACGTGTGTAATCCTTCCTACACTTATCCCTTTTGTAAAATACCTTTATATGTAATTAAGACGAGATTAAAGACAAAATAAAGCATTTTTACAAATTTAAACATGAGAATAAACAATCAATAAAAGATATACGACACACAAACAAGCAAACAATTAAGCATGGGTTGCTTCCCACGAAGCGCTTGTTTTTGTTCGAGTTACGAGCTTGACTCTACCCTTATTTAATGGATAAATGGGAAGTTTTTTCTACACTTAAGCTTAAGTGCGGGTGATAGTAGCGGTACACACCCTTAGGGTGGAAATTTGCTACTTGAGGAGAGGGTGGTGGGTGATTTATATGCTCAAAGGGGTGTGCTCCATTCATTCTAACCTTACCTAATTTTATGGGTGTAGCGGGTGAATCAAGTCTATCTCCTAGAAATGGATCATCTTCTATAAACTTCAAGAGATTCTTAGTTAAGGATCCATCTTGACCTAATAAACCCGGTTTAAACCCATAATGCTTTTTGTTATCAACCATGAATGGGTGATGTAAGTGTGTAAGGTCATGGGTTACTCCTATATTAGCTTCCACTCTACATGGCCTAGAGTCCACTACCTTTATCAAGCAACTACCCGGACTATTTATTTTGATGGGTGGATTGGGGCCTAATTCAATTCCTAGATTCACATCTAAAGATGGAAAATTGGGAAAGGTTTTTGGTTGAGGCTCCGGTTCATCAAAATTAGGAACTTCCCTAAGACTAAGAGAGAGGTCATGACAACAAGCATCTAAACCTACATTCTCTAGTGGCGTTTGGTCCAAAGTTTCTATATCAATCGGGGTTCCTATAGTCTCTTCTACTTATTCTGGGTAAGTTATAGGCGATGTGTGCTCCTCAAGTGATGGTAGGGCTTGTGGGCTTAGAGTTTCCACCTCTTTCTCCATTATATCTAGATCTCCTAAATGTTCATCATGTGTTTTAGTATGATCTAACCCAAATACACTCCTAAGTATCTCAAATCCTTCTTTAGCCATTTCAAATTCTTGGTCCGATTCATAAGAATCATTCTCAAAAATTTGATCACTATGTTCTATTTGCCTAAAGGATTTCTCATGCATGTCATATGTTTTGAAATCTATCCCACACATGCAACAAAGTAGTTCAACTCTAACCATCTCACAATCTTGTTCGTGTTTAGGTTCCATGTTCTTAAAAACTAGGTCTTTTTGATCATGGTGTCTAAGATTATTCAACTGATGGTTTATACTTAGGAGGCTTTTCTCAAAAAATTTCCAGATGGTCTCACTAAAAGGAGTTGATTCTAACAATGATCATTGAATAGAAGCCACACAAGCACAAAATTTATCAAATCCATCCAACCTTACACCCGTCTCCTTTTGGATATCTCTAAGATCACTCACAAATTCATTAGAACAACCAAAAGTAATCCAATCTGTGAAATTCAATTGTTCCTCATTTGTTAATGATTCAAATGCAACTTCACTTGCCATAGCGACAAATGAAAAGGGTTTTACGAACACAAACACAAAGAAGGGGGGATAGACTACAACGAAGCTAAAAATGAAAAAAAATAAAAATAAAAAAAAAACAAAAAAAAACTTACTTGATAGGAATCAAGCAAGGGAACCTAAACGAGGTGGAAATCTAACTAGCTATTCTATTCCTCGGCAGCGGCGCCAAAAACTTGATACGCGTACAATGCGCGTTCGGGGTCAAAGGAACTTTCTTTTCGTCGAGCAAGTTTTTCAACACCCTAGGCAGTGAACCTAATCGTTGTAGTGTAGTATTAGGGTAAGCCTCGGGAATTGATATCGTTCTCTAGGGGAATAGGAATGCTAGTAACAAATTACTACGCTAAGGTTGGGGTTGAGGAAGATTATTTTTTTATCTTTTTTATATTTTTTTAGGAAATTGAAAGGTACGATCTCGGGGTATTGGATTTGGGCGGTGGTATTTCTACCAATTACTCTACTATCTAATTATCTAATTAACTAAGCTAAGGGGTAGTCCATGTCTAATTGATGTGTGCTCGTATGGTGATTAAAAAATGTGTCTACCTAGATACTATTACTCCCTAGTTATCTTTTATTGATGGTTGAATTGTCACGTCCTTATTCTTAACGCGTTAGGTTTTCTAAGGTCGTAGGGTGTGCATTCCCTAACTCTTTGAAGTCACCCTTAAGTGTAGTAAACGAAATCCACTAAGTCATTCATAAAATAACTTTGAGGTTATCTTTGGGGTTTAGTAAACGAAATCCACTAAGTCATTCATAAACTATCAAAGATTTATCAAGCATTAAACACAACGGTAGCCTAGTCGCACTCCTAAGCCAATTACAATTAAGATAAGAGACAACCTAACAATAATTAACAACTAGGTTTCATAGATCTAAGCAAACACACAAGTAAATTAGCCGGACATGGAAAACATGCAAGCATACACAAAAAAAATTGAAGACATAATTTAATTAATGAAATAAATCACTTATCTTGTTGTAAAATAGGGAACCAAACCCTAAGATACTGCCCAAGACAGCCAAAGTTCGGTTTAGGTTTTACTCCACAAAATTACCTCTCTCAAAATCTGAAAATTTGAATTCTATATATAGAGTTACAACATGCGACGGCGTCACTCTTTATTTGTGACGTCGTCGAATAGCCGCCATTAGGTTTTTGTTTTGGCCACGTCAACTTTGTGACGGCGTCACCTTTTGGTTGTGACGCTGTCGGCTTCATCTTATGTCGCCATCGAGATCTGAATCTAGGCCATCTGAGTTGTGACGCCTTACTCTTTAAAACCTGATGCCGTCAAGTGCAAAATAGAAATTTCGCTACTCAGTCGTCACAAAGCATGTTGCGACGGCGTCGCCATTTGGCTGTGATGCCGTCACCTTCAATTCCAGCAGCTTGAGTGTCTTGATCTTGACTTTGGCCATTTTCTTCATATATTCGCGCTTTTTCGTCCGAATAAGTGTAATTCCAGCAATTTGCCTTCAAGAGACCTAAAAAGTGAAAATGAACGAAATTAAGCAGTAACGGATATAAAAGTGGTCGATTAAGGGCTTAAATGACCCCTCAACAGTGTACCTTTTAAATCCTTATCAGTGCCTCTACGTGACTTCATTACCGTACTGTTTTTCTTTCACCAAGCCTTCATCAAAAGGTTGTAGACCTTGTATGCTTACCGTGAACTCTTTCCCAACTTCGTTTATTATGATAACGGTTTTATTTTTTAGATTAGTTTATTTCACCATATAAGGTCCAAACCATCTTGGCTTATTCCTTCCTCTTAATGCTTTTATTCTTGATTTATACAAAAGCATCTTTTCTCCATTCAAAATTCCTTAGGGTTCTTTTGAGTTTGTGGTATTGTGGTAGGGTTATTTCCTAACTTTTTATCACGTTTCCATAATGTCGCATTTCCCGCCGGCCCCTCTTTCCCATTCGTTAATTTTCTTCTTAACAGTATTATTAGAGACCTGTGGATTCTCATCAGTTATCTTCTCCATAATCTTCAAAGGGTATCTTGGAACAATAGGTATCCTAGCGTATCCTTTGCCACTTTTGAGTATCATGATACCCTCACCGCATTTGATGGTTGCCTTGGCAGTGGCCAGAAAAGGTGTTCCAAGAATGAGTAGCATATTTCTATCTTCCACAATGTTTATGATCACGAAGTCCACCGGGTAGAAAATATTGGCCACCTCGATTAAGACATCCTCCGCTATTCCTATGGGATAAACATATGTGTGATTTGCTAAGGAAAGTATAAGATTGGTTTTGGTTGGCTCCTCCTTAGTTAACTTACTATAGACTGATAGCGGCAAAATGTTCACATCTAATCCCTGATCGGCTAAGGCATTTATATTCTCAATGTCGCCTATGCTACATGGTATTACGAAGTTCCCCGAGGTTTCTCGTCTTTTTGCTACAGGTTTTTTCAGAATCAACTCGTACATAGGTCCCATAGGCATGGTGTCATATTCTTCTTCTTTTATTTTCCCTTCGAGGGCTTTCCTAAGAACCTCGTTCTACCTAAAGTTATTCACTTAATTAACAATTGTTTTCTTATTAATCTGATGCTTAAGGTAGTATTCAATGATCTCGGGTTCATTATTAGTTTCAGCCTCCTTTTCCTTGCTTATCTCAGTCTCCTTATTTTCAGCTACTCCACCTTCATCGGAAACAATGAAAATGGCGTTAACAAACAGAGTGGGGAGAGGGTGATCATCGTTTCTCACTAGCACCTTCTCGGGAACCTTCGTTTTAGTGTACTCTTTTACTAAGCTCATCATCTCAGCCATTTTTGCTTGTATTTCCTCCCTTTGCCTCTAAACCTCTTCTTCAAATTTCGCTAGTCTTTCCGTATGGGCTGCCATGTACTCTCTCATTTGTTCCTTGAAGCTTGGTGAGAGTGGAATTGGAGAAGTAGAAGGGAAGCGTCTTCCGGAACTAGGACTTTGCTTACGGCTTGGTGATTCAGAGAGAGGTGTTGGGTGGTTGGTGGAGTTAACAGAATTAACCGTTGCTTGATGAATTGGTCCAGGTGCTATCTTTTGCCTCTCAATTAGATAATCGATCCTTCTCTCAAGAGCACTCATTTGCTCTTCAGTGATGTTGGAAGGCTCATGAGGAATTGATATGGCATTAACCACTTTAACGGGGGTTTCATGGGATTCACTCCAATTTCCGTAGCTTTGATCGGCAAGCTCTTCTATAATATCCCACGATTCTTCTGCGTTGAAGTTGCTAAGCCTTCCACCGGCGGCTCGATCAATGGATCGCAATGTGATGAAGTTGGTATGATCATAAAATATTTGGACTTGAAGCCAAAGATGAATGCTATGATGAGGGACTTTATAGAGAAAGTCCTTGAATCGGGTCCATGCCTCGTAGAAGGACTCGCCTTGAAGTTGTTGGAACGTCAAGATGTCCCTTCTAAGCTTAGTAGTTCTCCCCGGTGGGAAAAATTGGGCAAGGAAACGAGTGGTGAGATCATCCCAACTTGAGATGGGGCCGGCGGGAAGTCGCTCAAGCCAATTACTAGCTTGGTCCCGTAGAGAGAATTGGAAGAGACGCAAGCGCGTGGTCTCCCGAGTAGTAGCATCAAGGTCGATGGAATTGACTATTTTAAGGAAATCCTTAAGATGTTGATTAGGATCTTCGGCACGAAGTCCATGGAATGCACATCCGTTTTGCACCAACCGGATGGTGTCGGATCGCAGGGCCGTAGTTTAAGCTTGATCGGGGAGCTCAATAGTGCTACTATAGCCTATGTGGCTTGGTCTAGAGTATTCACCAAGAGTACGGCCTCTTGGCGGGTCATTTGGTGGTGGGTTGATGAGTGGTGGTTGATTATCACATTTCATGATGAAAAGTGATGGGATTTACGAACAAAGGTCACGAAGAAGGGGGATAGACTACAAGGAAGCTAAAATTGAAAAAAAAGCTTACTTGATAGGAATCAAGCAAGGGAACCTAAACGAGATAGAAATCTAACTAGCTATTCTATTCCTCGGCAGCGGCGCCAAAAACTTGATACGCGTTCAACGCGCGTTCGGGGTCAAAGGAAACTTCCTTTTCTTCGAGCAAGTTTTTCAACCACCTAGGCAGTGAACCTAATTATTGTAGTGTAGTATTAGGTTAAGCCTCGGGGATTGATATCGTTCTCTAGGAGAATAGGAATGCTAGTGAGAAATTACTATGCTAAGGTTGGGTTGAGGAAGATTATTTTTTATCTTTTTATGTTTTTTAGAAAATAAAAGGTACGATCTCGGGGTTTTGGATTTGGGGGGTTTGGTACTTCTACCGATTACTCTACTTATCTAATTATCTAACTAATGTGTAGTTTATGTCTATTGAAGTGTGCTCGTATGATGATTAAAGATGTGTCTACCTAGATACTATTACTCCCTAGTTATCTTTTATTGATGGTTGAATTTTCACGTCCTTATTCTTAACGCGTTGTGTTTTCTAAGGTTGTAGGGTGTGCTTTTATCCCTAACTCTTTGAAGCTACCTAAGGTTGATGACTACGAAATCTCTAGGATTCATAAACTTAACACTAAGGTTTTCTTTGGATTTTTAGCCTACAATTCCACTAGTAATTATAAACTAATGTTCACAAAGATTAATCAAGCATTAAAAACACAACGATGGCTTTAAGCACTCCTAAGCCAATTACAATTAAGATAAGAGACAACCAATCAATATTTAATAACTAGGTTTCATAGATCTAAGCAAACACACAAGTAAATTAGCCGAACATGTTAAACATGCAAGCATACACACATTCAATCGAAGACATATTGAAATCAAGGAAATAAATAACTTATCTCGATGTAAAATAGGGTATTAGAACCCTAAAATATTGTCCAAGACGGACTACAATCGTTTTAGGTTTTTACTCCACAAGTCTACCTCTTTAAAAGTCTGAAAATCGAATTCTATAAATAGAGTTACAGCTGCGACGACGTCACCTTTTAATTGTGACGCCTTTCGTCTTGGCCAAGTCAACTTTGGGACGTCAGCTGACTAATCTCAGGGTGACTACCCTTTTGGATAGCCTAGAGTCGGTACAGGTAAACCTACATGGCCACAAGGGGATTAATTTTCTCCCTGTTGTATTCGAACCATTGACTTCCTCTTTGAAAAACTGGTATTCTTACTGCTGGATCACCCCTTGTGGTTTCTTTCATTTTAATTTTTCTATATATTTAAATATGTAAATCATGTGTTTACTATATGAATCATGTCTATACGAGTGAATTACATAAATCGTCCTTGTGGTTTGGTCAAAATAACGGATTTTGTCCCTATACTTTTTTTCAGTGCGTTTCGTCCCTGTGGTTTACAAATCTTACGGATTTTGTCCCTCGTCCATAAATGTCCGTTAAGTGTTTTGCGTTGTTAGTCCTTCGTTAGTGCAGTTCGTTAAGTGTTTTGCACCGTTAGTCCTTATTTTTTAAAATGTAGTTTTTCCCAATTAGTCCCTCCGTTAATAATAGTTATCGCCCGATTTTTTACGTTTTTGTCCGTTTTATCCGTTTTCATTCGTTTTTATCCGTTTTCCCATTTTTTAGTTTTCGTCCGTTTTTCGTTTTATCCCTTTTCGCGTTTTTATATGCTTTCGTCTGTTTTTTACGCTTTTGTCCGTTTTTGTCTGTTTTTTATCCGATTTCGATCGTTTTTTTACATTTTTATTCGTTTTCGCCAGTTTTTTACGTTTTTGTCCCTATTTTTCGTTTTCGCCCGTTGTTTTACGTTTTTGTCTGTTTTTCTTACATTTTAATCCGTTTTTCTTATGTTTTGTCTGTTGTTCTTACGTTTTGTCCGTTTTTACGTTTTATCGGTTTTGGTATGTTTTTGTCGTTTCAAAAAAATTTGAATTAAAAAAATATTTTTCAAATATGTAATTTTTTTTAAAAATATGTCCGTTTTTTTTCAAAATATTTGAAAAAAAATATTTTTCTTCAATTTTTTTTTGAAATTTTTATTCATTTTTTTTTTTAAATTTGATATTTTTTTTTTCAATTTTTTTTTTCGGAAATATTAAATTTTTTTTTCAAATTTGTTTTTTTTTTTTTCTAAATATGTCCGTTTTTTTTCAAAATATTTGAAAAATAATATTTTTGTTCAAATTTTTTTTTTGAAATTTTTTATTCAATTTTTTTTTAAATTTGATATTTTTTTTTTCAATTTTTTTTTCGGAAATATTTAAAAAAAAAAAATATTTTTCAAATATGTTTTTTTTTTAAAAAATATGTCCGTTTTTTTTCAAAATATTTGAAAAAAATATTTTTGTTCAAATTTTTTTTTTGAAATTTTTTATTCAATTTTTTTTTTAAATTTGATATTTTTTTTTTCAATTTTTTTCGAAATATTTTTTTCCAAATTTTTTGGAAAAATTTTTAAAAACGAAAGAAAAACGGACAAAATGTAAGAAAAACGAAAGAAAAACGTAAAACAACGGGCGAAAACGGAAAAAAACGGATAAAAACTTAAAAACCGGAAAACGAATAAAAATGTAAAAAGCGATGAAATTAGATAAGAAACAAAAGCGGACAAAAGCGTAAAAACAGCGACGCATATAAAAAAAGCGAAAAGGGATAAAACGTAAAACGGACGAAAACGAAAAAACGGGGAAAGCGGATAAAACGAATGAAAACGGATAAAAGCGGACAAAAGCGTAAAAATCGGCGATAACTATTATTAACGGAGGGACTAATTGGGAAAAATTACATTTTAAAAAATAAGGACTAACGGTGCAAAACACTTAACGGACTGCACTAACGAAGGACTAACAGCGCAAAACACTTAACGGACATTTTTGGACTTGGGACAAAATCCGTAAGATTTGTAAACCACAGGGACGAAACGCACTGAAAAAAAAATATAGGGACAAAATCCGTTATTTTGACAAAACCACAAGGACGATTTATGTAATTCACTCTGTCTATATTATCCTTCTTTCATTTCTAGTGTTTAATCATGTGTTTAGTATATGAATCATATTTAACTTTATCATTAACTAGTTCATTGTTCAATTATATGATTCATTGAATCATAACTTTTTATTTAAGCGTCGGATATATGAATAATTAACTCGTAGATTTAACATTGAAACATGTTAATCATGGGTTAAATTTTGTAATTTTTATTAGTAATTAAGAACTTAATCATTGCATTTTGTTGAGTTTTGAATCATTGCAATTACTTATGAATTATTGATTTTTGAATCATTGCAATTACTTACTAAAACATCATTTTTTTGGATCGTTGTAATTGCTCTTATAATCATATGATAAATACTAACAATTGAGTAAACTAAATATTCGAATTAGTGATTCATAATTGAACTAGTGAAACACTATAAGAACGTGTTGTATTTTGAATCACGTTCGATTTTGTAAACTAATAAATGAATTAATGATGTTTTCTTGAATCATTAGGCAAAAAAAAAACCTCGCTAAATTAGTAAAAATAAATCATGAATCATTAATAAAATAATGATTCACTATACTCTAGAATATAAAATACGTGTTACTTAAGTAAGGATCTTATAGAAAAGAGAAATGATAGAGAGGCCTAAAGTTAGGCCTAAACTTATACCTAATTCCAAATGTCATCATATTTATGGTTACAGACATGGACCCACTTATACTACAACCCATCAGGATGATGCCACTTAAAATTAGGTCTAAATTTAAGCCTAACTTTAGGGCCTCCCTATCATCTCCCTATAAAAAAATATTCAAAAGTAGAAGTTTAACATACATAATCAAAACAAATCACATGTCCTTTTATATTTCAAGTTCACAAACATTCACTACACATTAAAAAGAATTGGATGTCATTTCTTTCTTCCATGGGCTTATCATTCTTGTCGTGATTAAAGAAAGAAAAAACGTTGCACACATAAGTGTACATGATTAAATATAATTAATAAAAGTTGTATGACACCCATTATACCTTTTATTAGTTTGATAGATGAGTGGAAATGATTTCTTCTCAACCAATCTGAATTTTACATATATACGCAAAAACAAGTAATATTATTTTATTTAGATTTAGACTTTGCAGTTGTCTCTAAACAGTAAGATGTGATAGTTAGGGCCTGTTTGTTTGCTATGATTTGGACCCAGCTTTTGGATGTGATGCTACTTTTTTAGATCACGTTTTAATATTTATATGTCTCATTTACCTATGATCTACGTGAGCACTAACCAGCAGTGTACCGGGTTGTGAGTAGTTTAGAATTTGGTAAAACCGAGGTCGTCTCAAGAGTTATGTGACAGATTATAACTTAAGTTTTCTATTGTCACTAAAAAGGGGTTTTGATTTGAATTGTATTTAACTAATTAAAAGTACTAGAAATAAAATGTGAAATAATTAGTGGGAGAAAGATGTGCTAACCTAGTTACTAATATTATCATGCCATAATCGATTTTTCCTGAAAGTGTCTATTATCACCTTATGTGATGGTTAAATGTCATTAGGCTCAGATGGTCAAATTTCCTAACCTATAATCCTAGACTCCAACTCTTATGGTCAATTCTTCGGTAATATAGTCTTAGTCATTAAGAGCCAGCTATCTTTATAGGCTTATTCTTAGTGCTTTACATACTAAACCAAGGTTTGGTCTACTTAAGGTTCCAGCATTTCTTAAGTATCTCTAGTAAAGTAGGTAGTCCTATGGTCAATTCTCACACAAGAGAGAATGTAGTCCTATGGTCAATTCTTACACACCCATCGCAACCTAGCACACTAGCTTTCTATGGTCAATACTAACTAGAATACTAGTCACTACCTAGCTTTAATACTACCAAAACGTGGAGATCAATGATAAGCTAGAAAGATAAACACATAAAGCAATAAATAAACGGGAAAACACAAATCATGGCATTGATAAATTCATAACTAGGCTAACACATGAAGTGTTTAGCCTTTTATAATAATGCAGCAAAAAACAATGTTATTAATCATATTGAAAGAAGACATTGAATTCGATACAAATACTTGATACGAAGCAAAAGCTATTGAATTAATGGAATGATTTCTCTTTTGGAAAGTGGTCTTGTACTGTTGAATTTCGTCCTTTCTAAAGCCCTAACTCATCCCTCCTTTTTGGTGGTGAAAGAATGATTTGTAATGCAGATTAAGGGCTTGTATTTATAGCATCAACATAGTTACGGCTAACATTAAGTAAAGGGTTACGCTATAACCCCCATATAACTGGATGATCTCATCATTAATTAATCTTCTACTACGTAGCCTTGCGAGTGGGTTACGATCGTAGAACCCTTGTAAACTTTTTCATCACTTATGCGCCGTAACCAAGTAATTAGGTTACGACGCAACCTCTTGATCACTAAATTTTGGCTAAGTCTTTGGATTTCTACGGCATAACCATGTCGATGGAGTTAAGCCGTAATCTTGAGCAACGTTGAATTTGGTCTTTTAGTGATAATCCTTGTTACGGCGTAGGTTGTGACTTCCCTCTACGCCGTAACCTTCTTCTGGTTAGCAAGATCTTGTATAACGTCGTTAGTTTTCCTTCCAAATTCACGTCTCTTTGTTCCAATGCTTATTTATACCCTGAAAATGAAATAATAAGTAATAAGAGTCTATATTCATAACTGCACAAATGGTGAGCATTTTAGGAGAAAATTGACACTAAAATATCAAGAGTATTTGATGTTATCAGGATGAATGCCAAGTAATTTGATATATGGGTTTTAGCATTTAAATAGTGAACATGGCCTACCAAAAAAGTAAGAGTGGAGGAAGATGTCATGTTTTCTATTACACACAATTATATTATATCTTTTTTAGAACGACAATTAATAATCTTACAATATATACACTACATACTATCTCACATGTTTTAAGCAGAACTTACACAACTATTTGGTTGAGAGTTTCTCACACAACAATAAGTATCATTGGGACACAAGCGCTTTGGTCACATTTATATTATAACATGTCTCTCTTTCTCTCTCACACATAAATGTACTTTTTTTTAAATAACATTACTTAAATAAGATTTTATTATTAAATTAATAAAACAAATATAATTTTTCTCTCTTGTATCTATACCAATTCAAATTCAAATCACAATCTAAATCTAAACTTATTTATAAACCAAACGCACTCTTAGATTTTGATTTAAAATATCTTAATGAAACAAAAGCAATGCTAGACCAACTCATAAAATTCACATAAAAAATTCATTCGCTGACGTATTAGTGAGTGATTGGTGCATTTTCTGGCAGTTTCTCTTTCTTTTCTTTATTTAAACTAATTACTTGCTGACACGTTAACGAGTGGATTTTTTATGTGAATTTTATGAGTGTTTTTAGCATTTCTCATTAACGAAGAAGCCGTGCATCTTCGGATGTTGAAAAAATAAATTAAATCTCTTTCGGTAGTTGGGTTGGAGATTGACAGCCTCATTTATTAATGCTGTTTATTAGAAAAATTGTAAGCCATGTATTTGAAGTTTTATTCTCACGAGACTTTTTAGAAGTTGAGAATATAAAGCTTGTGGTCACTTTAGTGTTTAAATTTCAACGCTATCATCTTGAACGATGTGCGTGTTTAATATTCAAAAATCGACACTTGTAGTGGAAGAATTTGGATGCACTGTATATGGGCGTTCAAGGGTCATTATTGTTCATGGCCGGGCTCTTTCACACGATTGTATCGAGTTTTCGATTTCAATAATTCGTTAGATGTAATTTGACCATGGTTATTATCATTATTGTTTACTTCTTTTGGTTATTGATGTTCGTCACTTATATTCTTGGTTAGATTTATGCTACACATAGGCACATAGCATGCATAGTCTCAAGAGTTGATAGATCGAACATGCTGATTATAATCTGTTTACTTCTTGTCTAACAATTATTACGTGATGGTGAGGCATAAACTAAGTACGGGTTAAAATTAAAGATTTAAGGCATGCAAGTATGCGTAAATATTATAATAAGTTTGACAAAGGCATAACAAAAATGTTGTGTTCAAGTCTTGTCGAAACATTTGTGAGATAGTATGTAAAATAGATGTTATAACACTATATGTGATGCGAGATTTTTACAAAGGCTTTTTAGTATTATTTTATAAAGTTTTTGAATGACTTTTTACTATTGCAAGATATAGATTTTTAAAAAATTGTAAAAAAAGCCTGGAGTTCTTCAACCGTTTGGAGCATGAATTAATAACAATTTTGTAATTAACGTTTCATTGCGTTAGCCTATTTTTCTATACTTTTTCATTCAAAAAGCCTATTTTTCTATACTTTTTTCTTTCGAAAAGCTTTCATAAAAACTTTAGCATTGAAGCAAGTTTTAAAAATAAGAATATGATATTAAAACATTAATTGAAAATATGATGTGGCAAAAACCTTTTGATAAGTTTAATAATGTAGATGCCTTAAGGGTGGTGGTTATGGTTGGAGTTTTCCTTCGGCACATCTCTTATACATCAGTTTTTCCTCTCTTTAAAACGTTTTCTTTCAACTTTCCATCAAACATATAAAGCCCATTTTCTCTCTTTTATTAATTTTTGTATAATCATCAGAGTCCCACTTTTATCATTTAAAAATATATCAAAAACACACCTACACATTCACAGCACAATAAAATATTTTTCCCTTGTCTCCCTTATTTCCAAGCAGGATTCAAATGCCGCTGCACATAAATTTTAGATGGTCCCCTTGTTTTTTTATTTTCTCTTGAATCAAGGTATGGGTTTCGTAAAAAAAATGATTCCTTTTGAGTTTCCCCGTTCCCACACCCATCACACTAAAAGGGAGAGGTATCACAACGAACGGAACTCGCCAGTCCTAGGTGGAGGGCTCGCCACCCCTCGCCACCTCTAGCCACGACACCACACACCATCGCCGCTTTAACTCTCGCCACCCCAACGATATGAATACGACAAAAACTTTTTAGAATATATATCCGTTATTCATACAGGCATGGCTTGGGTTAGAAATAAAATGAGGGTGGGTGAGGCTCAAGTGAAGAGGTTTGGGTTAGTTGTAAATGAGAGGTATTTTTAAATGGGTGTGTTGAAGTGATGTGACACATTTGATGCCCAAATGAAGAGGCATGACTTAGCCAGGGTACCTCTTGCTCTAAGCTTGTAAATTTTTTTTGTTAAAAGTTGATAATGACCATTCTTTCAAAACTCCCCTATAAATCTAGGCATCTAACGATTAAAATAACTTGTAATACATGATTAAACCAAAAACATGGAAATCTTCACTCTCTTTCCTTCATGGGTTCTCACAACAGTACTCGTCCTTTTTATGTCCTTCATCTTATATAGTCGAAAATCATCATCGAATGTTGTCTATAAGCTTCCCCCGAACCCTCCAAAGCTTCCGATAATCGGAAACTTGCACCATCTACTCGGGCAACCTCGTCCTCAAGCCCTTTGGCAACTTTCCCAAAAATATGGTCCAATTTTTCACCTCTATATTGGTTCAAAACCTTTACTTGTTATATCTTCTTCTGCCATGGCTAAACAGGTCATGAAAACGCAAGATCACGTATTTTGTTCGCGTCCGAATTTCAAGGCTACTAAGCGTCTAACGTACAACTTTTTGGATATCGCCTTTTCACCTCAAAGTAGTCTTAGACGCGAAAAGCGCAAGATCCTTGTATCCGAATTCCTGGGTCCAAAAAAAGCTAAATCTTTCAACCAAATCTTGGTGCTAGAAACTGAAAGCATGGTTCGTTCTCTATCATTAGATGTATCGAAAGAAGAGGTTAACGTAAGCAGTATATTTTTAACAACGGTTAAGGAAGTTGTTTGTAAAGCGGCATTTGGTATGAACTATAAAGAGAAACCTAGTAAGCTAGGTTTGTCATGGCAAGAGATCCTTGATGAAGCTGCCCTGATGCTTAACGGATCACTTGGTGACAATTTTCCATGGTTGGGTGAAATATTTGACATAGTTAGCGGATGGAATAGTAGGCTGGAAAAATGTTTCGCTAATCTTGATGCCTACATCCAAATGATCGTTGATGAGCATCTTAATCATAACATTGAAGAAATACGCGACGAGGACAAGGATTTTGTGCATAGATTAATCGAGTTATCTTCGAGTGAGAATGCTTCGAATCATCGGTTGACTAAAGATGATATGAAAGCTGTTATAATGGTAAACAATTTATTGTTTAGTTTAAAAACAGTATTATGTAAAATATTTCGTGACTAAAGAAATATATGTTTTCAGAATGTATTTACAGGGGGAATTGACACAACGGTTTCATCCATGGAATGGACTATGTCCGAGATTGCTAGAAATCCTAGAGTGATGAATAAGTTACAAAGCGAAATTAGAAACACCGCAGGAAAGATACAAAATGTAGGTGAGATGGATATCACCAATATGACATACTTAAAAATGGTGGTGAAAGAGTCGCTACGACTACATCCACCTGCCCCATTGTTGGTTCCACATGAATGCTTTAGCCATTGTCAAATTGGTGGTTACGACGTCTTTCCTGGGACGTCAGCCATACTTAATGTATGGGGGATAGGAAGAGATCCAAGCATATGGGGGGAGAATGCAGAAGAGTTCTATCCAGAGAGGTTTGAAAATCTTGATGTTGATTTTGGAGTGGGGAACTTTGAGATGGCTCCCTTTGGAGCTGGGCGGAGGTCCTGCCCAGCTATGAACACGGCTCCGATTACTGTAGAGTTCGTGATCGCAAACCTTCTATATTGGTTTGATTGGAAAGTTCCTAATGGCGCTAAAAACGAAGATTTGGACATGGAAGAAGAGGGTACCCTAATTGTCCATAAGAAATCGCCGCTTTGCCTTGTTCCCACAAATATGTCTATGGCCTAGCCTCGCCTTGTTGCGAGTAGATTTGATACATATGTTAAGAGTTGGTCACTTACCATGTGAACCACGTACCCAATTATCGTTCTGTATAAACTACATCGATCAAGAATTTGTTTACACCCGCGATTTAGATTAATCTTTGCAACTTGTTAATTTATAATGTGTATCGAATTTGATATTGTGTCCTAGAGTACATGTTTTACAATCAAAATTAATTTTGTTCTACAATTTGATTTATATCGATAATCGACTGCATTATTTTCGCTTTTTGGGCTTTCATGCCTTGAGCCCTAAAATGATGGTGCCTTCTCAGTTAAAAACAGCCCACTCACTCACTGAGTTGGTAAGTTAATTCTATTAAAAGAAAGTTAAAAAAAACTATCACCCCGCCACAAGCATACAAATATTACGTTGAGTAAAAACACTTTTATCCGTCAATTTGTATTCTTATATGTTATTAGGGAATCGTATTGATAACTTATAAATCTAAATTGATTTTCGTTTTTTTGTAAAACCTAGTAATCATGAGAGGAGAGAAAGAACTTGATTGTTAAGGAATTTAATGCATATAATATTTAATGAACTTGACTGTTAAAAAATCTGTTAAAAAACTTTCAATGCAATGCATAAAAACCGTTTTAAAAGACTTTTTGAAATAATAAAATGTTATTTTTAATTTATGCATTGGAGATGCTCTTATAAAGAAGGAATTACATTTTTCTAATTTGCTAAATACTAAAAGTTCTTTGTTAAAAAAATTTGCTTGGTTAAGTTAATACGTTGTTACTTATCACATTTTCTTTTATAAAGTAAACTAGTTATAATATGCATGCATAAACAGCTGTTCTAAAATCTATGATTATGTATTATAAATAATAAAAAAAATGAACAACTTAACGTGTCATGAATGATATTACGGTTTTACTTGCTCGATTAAAAATAAATAAACATAAGTATAAACTTGTGCAAGTTTTGGCTCTGTTGACCTATTTAAAAACCCGTGCTTGCACGCACGGAGTTTTACCTTTGTTTTTGTTATCCATACGAATGTATGAATATTTATTGATTTTGTTAGAAACTAAATATTGTAGTTTATTTTCTCAAGTTTATTCTCATGGAAAAACTATATCTCAACTGTTTATTTGTAATCTCCTTGCAATGCTTTTTATCTAGCATATATTGCTAGTGTTATATAAATGTTTGCCATTCAGGAAAAAGAAAAGAAAAAAAAAAGTGACACAATTTAGTCATGCCGCAATTGGTATGAAACTATTTATTCAAAACTACTTATTCGACCTTTGAATGATTAGAAACAAAAGCAGTGTGAAGAGCTTATAACAGGTCATAAATGTGCCACTATTGCCCATATTACCACATGGATAAAAAATCCCACCATGTAAAAATTGTTGATTTGTTACATCATTCACAATAAGGAAATGAATAGTTTTCAAACACCCCTTTTGAAATCACAACATATAGCAAACTTAATATGCCAAAAGATCATAAAATCAAAAGCAATGGCAAAAAGATGTGAAAACTTCACATGCAATATAACAGCTTCCTGCAATACTTGCTTAGCACTCTGAAGCCCTGCGACATCAGTCCACTTAATATTAATTCTCCATAAAAGAGAAGTATAACTCTTGTCCATAACCTATACACATTAGAAATGGTCAAATTAGTCATTATTTATAATAAGGAACTAAAAGTTAATGACTTTGTATCAATCTTATGTTTTTTTCTCAAAACTGTCACTCTTTACCCATTATGACCCGTAAGTTCATTAGCTTATGTTTCTATCATATTGGACTCAAAACTATTTTTAACAGGTTCCCAACTATAAGTTGAACATTGGGATATGAATACCACATCCTAATAACTTGTATAACTTTAGATACAATAATATTTGTAAAAATGTCAAACTCATCAACTGCACTTAAGGTTTGCTGTCCACATTTCCTTTTAACCATTTTGACACTGTAATTAGGCCAAACTGATATTTAAAACAAAGCTAATGGAAGTACGGATATTTTGTCATAAAAATGGCTTCTTGATTTTTTAAAATGCTCAAGTTATGATTTTAATAGTTAAACAAATATAATCATCATAGCAATTATAGTTTCCTTAACATGCACTTGTTTTAGTGTTATCGAGTTGTTCCTAAACATGTTTTTAACACTATTTGTTTGTTGTGTGTTGCTAAAAACGGGATGAGCTATTTCGTCGTTATTTGTTGCATAGCCTGGTCCGAAAAAGCATATGTTTGGGGGGTGTTTGTGTTGTATATAGTACGTGTATGGCTATTAGAGACAAACAAACCATAACATAAAACATAAAAGTGTAGAGAAACGATACCGTAAATCTTTCAATTGTTAAGACTAAAAAAAAACACAAGTAAGGAAAATGTTGAGGCCTGTGATGCTGTTTCCTTAAGACATATTCGTCCTCTCCACGGTGCTTGAGAATCATGAATGTCTATCTCCCAGGATACAACAACAACGGATAACCCCGTTAGCACAAATGAGTTATCAAGGTGAACCAAAATGAGCCTTCCCTCTATTACTAACGATTACACAAAGAAACAAGATACACGAAAGGAGATGATATGAATAGTTTTTTCTTGGTTTAGTAGACATATGAGAAAAGCTCTCATTTATAGGGAAAAGAAATGAAAGAAAACGGTCAAATAATTATCACAATAAATCCTACTAATGGCTCATGAACATAGAATTAAATTGGTCGTTACATATGACCATACATTAATCTTGCTCTAAAACCCATTAGTATATTTGATGACCATCAATTGTCATTCAAACCTAATAATTGACTATGTTTTTCCAACAATCCCCCACATGAATGAAATTGATAAAGGAAACAAATTTCAACGACTCGATGTTGTAATAGAGTTTTGCAGTTGATATTTGCATAGGATAGGTAGGTGTTACCCTTTGAACATTCCCTCCTGAAATATACTTACGCTCCTAGCAGCCAGTTGAACTTGATGTCTTTGAAATGTCCGCCGTTTGTGTAGACGACAATATATATTCACACAAATATCTCCTTGACACATTTTGGTTCTCATGGTTATGTTCGTTATGGTCATGAACATTAGCCTGGTTTTGCAAGAGCTCTTAGGAATTGCGCCCCTACAATTCCCTTCGAACGACCCCACTTCTTTCTCACATAGGTGATTCTCCATTAAAAGTCATATGCTTAACCTCATATTGTCACTGTTATAGGAATGGAGTAGGAAGTTTGCTAACTCACTTAAATAAATGTGGAGTTTATTACTCCCCCACAATGACCTCAGTTTATACAAGTAGGTTGTCCTGTTGAACCCAGATCTTGGGATCTCCAGTCAGCTGGGTTAGGTTTTCCTTCATATAAACTTTTCAAAGGGCTTTAGTTTCATTCCTCTTCACGACTTGCTAACTAACTCTCAAATTTAGCTTTTCGCAAGCGGATCCGCAATGTTATTCTATGACTTCATATTGTCAATAGGGATAATCCATGCTGAGAGTAGTTGTCGTATCGACATAATATATTCGTACAAATTTGAGTTTCGTTCAACTCTAAATATATCATGCTCCAGGTAATTCTTGAGTATTCCAACTAGGCAAGAACTTCATGTTTGTTGATGTTTTTTTGAACTCTAGCTAGGCCGGAATCCCCCACATGGAATTTATCTCAAGAATTTTGTAGAAAGGTTATCTCTTTCAATGTATTAATCTTGTTTATAAGATTTTTTTCTCACATGGATATGACATCAAGATCATTAGTAATTTGTCACTTCACAAGTTTCATACTAGTGTATGCAAACTTTTTGAATGTCTTATGTTAATTATTTTCCGTATCATAATTAACAGATTCCAAATCTAGCATGCTATAGACCAAGGAATCAACCGTATGACACAAGATGCATCTCTGATTACTCACAGCTTCATCTGCTAACATTCTTCTTTTAAACAAATCACCACCTTAAACCACATATGTTTTAGGAGGACCCCATAAGTTATACGTGTAAGTACAACAACAACAACAACAACAACGAAACCCAATCCCGCCGGAGCGGGGTATGGGGGAGGTGAAAATGTAGACAGATCCTACCCCTACCCCAGGATAAACCTGGGAGTAGAGAGACTGCTTCCAACGAGACCTCCGGCTAGTGCGGGTGTGCGGGTGATAAAAAAGAGAAAAGAAAGCGGAAGACAGACAACAACAAG
The DNA here is from genome assembly GCA_910596185.1 of Chrysanthemum makinoi. Lineage (NCBI taxonomy): Eukaryota > Viridiplantae > Streptophyta > Magnoliopsida > Asterales > Asteraceae > Chrysanthemum > Chrysanthemum makinoi. The sequence goes on from OU343218.1 coordinate 141,126,557, forward strand.
CACCTGCAGAAATAAGACAAAAACAGGCAAACAAGTAAGTGGTCACAGACAAAAACAAAGAAACAAAGCACAAATGGACACAGGCAGACCAAAAAGTGGCAACAAAGAACAAGGCAAAAGCAACGCAAAGCAAAACAAAGCACCAAAAACAAAAGCAGAGCTAGAAAAAGCAGGCAAGCTTGAGCATACATAGCAAAGCAAGGAGACGCACGGGGCCTAAAGCTACGGCAAAAGCAAAAGGCACGGGGCCTAAAGCTAAGGCAGAGCAAAACAAAGCTCCAAAAACAAAGCAGTGGCCTAAGCACCCAGAGCAAAGCAAAGAAACGCCCGGGGCCTAAAGTTACGGCAAAAGCAAAAGGGACGCACCAAAACCGAAAAACGCCGAGGCAAAGCAAACAGAGGGACGCCTAAAAGCCTAACCCACCAAAAACCACCTAAACCCCAAAAAAACAAAAAAAACCTACACTTATAATATGTCATTCCAATTCACTTGTGATTATCATTATACGATTATCACGACTTATTATGTGATTATAATCATATAAAATAAATGCGTGATCATTTTACACAATCAAAATATGTCCATCTTAGCAAATGGATAATAACTCACTTTGGATGACAATTACACAATTCAAGTTAGTTACATAAACCAACATAATTTGTTGTCATCTATATGTGTGTTCTTTCTTGACATTTCACAATGTCTTACACGGTTATGTTCAACACATAGTCATTTCTTACATAATGACAAACCGTTAGTTTATTAACAATATGAGTTCGAACAAGTATTAGGAATTGTTCAACTTTCTAGAATAACAAGCAGTTTGATTATTTGCAACAATATGCACAATAGAATATTTTGCAACATCCAAATTTCCCAATACTCGATACAAAACCGAGTGACTTGTTTATCATTGCTCATAAAGAGTTGTTCCTTTCTTGTTTCCTTTTCTTTTTTTCGGTCTTAAACCAAGACATATGAATAATATTCATCACTCAAATATGATTACTGACACAAGTGTCGAGCCAATAAATTATTGTGATAGGGTCAACCACATTTATCACCTATACCATTGCATAGCCATTCACAATGTCTGGTATCAAAGGTATCCCATAATTTCATCGTCGTATTCTTGATACTAAATACACCACGACGTGTATTAATCAAGTAAAGCCAATGCATATATATAATTCTTCATTAACAATATTGTCTTTACACATATCCATTTCTCATTTATGGTCAAACACTACAACACATTTCTTTCTCTTTTAAAAAAAAATGTATCAACTGACCAAATAATAATTGTGATAAAACAACACATGTTTTATTTCAGTTTCTTTCTTTTTTCTTTTTTTTAAGCTTAAACTTTTCACACATCAAGTTTAGTGTTTTAGCTACGCACTTAAAAATTCAGATACAAAATTTCTCCGTTTACTAAGAGAACAACACATGTTCTCAAGAAAAAACAACAAGTGTCCAAACTGAATTTATATACCAAAATAGAAACTACAATATAATAGTTCACCTATATAAGTTTAAACTTTTCAGCAATCAACTTTAATGTTTTAGTACGCAATGTAAAAATTTTGGTACAATGCTCAAATGTTTACTATATAAACAATGCATTTTCCCACGATTGCGAAGTTGTGACAACGAGTACTTTGGATTCCAAATAACACCAAAGTTCGCATTCCGCAATTGCGTTCAATCTTTACGATCCAGTCATGATCGAAAACCAATACTAGTTACACAAACTAGTACCATGACAATATTTTTGGGTCAACATGCTTTGAACACTATATTGTTCTATCATAATATAATGATTCAAAACCTTTTGGCTTCCATAAAATACAACACAATTGTATTTGCATATTAGTGTTATTAGCTAATAACAATTATAAAACCTTTTCCAAACAAATAAAGTTTCATGCCACATTCTCAGAATAAATTGTTACTCATGAAACATAAATAGTATAAATGGTCACATAATCAAATGAGGCATTTAGTACAATTTCATAATCAAACAATTGAAATAGTTTGCCTTACTATTTCAGGTTACATACTATGCATTAATATTCAAAGCCGAATCGTTTCTTTATCGCAACCCTTCACATTTATTCATTCACATTCACATATAATCATGAATATTAAAACATGTAATAAATGCAAATAAGTATGTCTAGTTAACGGTTCATCAAATAATAAAGATTCTTAAAAAATGCAACAAACATCACATTATTTTCCTTCTTTAATTTCTTCCATCTTATTGTGCCATGAGACTAATTACACGAGTTCAATTCAAACATAAATTTGAACATGCTTAATAACCATAAAATCAACATGATTTATTTGAAAGAAATTGAAACTTTAAAAGTTTTGCGTCAATTCTCAACCATGCTCGGAAATCAAAACAAATTTGGATTTTTGATCAAAAGAGTTTATCGCATAGGGTAATTAAGATATCATGGAAGTTCTTTTCTTCTAAATGATATAAGGGTTCTTGCTAATGTCTTATCACATCCATCGAGGATATATATACGAAGACAAAATATATTAGACTTGAATCATCTAATATCACATATGTAAGTTACACTACTAGTAATTAATATTTTAATGTCTTTATGTCACTTATAAAACAAAACAGTTTAACATTTCTTCTACAAATCAAAAAGATTTCAAAACAGTACGCCTCTTGTTATTTCAGTCACTAATAGCAAAATAATTTGTCTTAAGATTGTTGTATATAGTACGTGTATTGCTATTAGAGACAAACAATCCATAACATAAAACTTAAAAGTGTAGAGAAACGATACCGTAAATCTTTCAATTGTTGAGACTAAAAAAAACACAAATAAAGAAAATGTTGAGGCCTGTGATGCTCACAGTTTCCTTAAGACAGATTCGTCATCTCCACGGTGCTTGAGAGTCATGAACGTCTATCTCCCACGATACAACAACAACGGATAACCCCGTTAGCACAAACGAGTTATCAAGGTGAACCAAAATGTGCCTTCCCTCTATTACTAACGATTACATAAAGAAACAAGATACACGAAAGGAGATAATATGAATAGTTTTTTCTTGGTGTAGTAGACATATGAGAAAATCTCTCATTTATAGGGAAAAGAAATGAAAGAAAACGGTCAAATAATTATCACAATAAATCCTACTAATGGCTCATGAACATAGAATTAAACTAGAACGGTACCCGCGCAATGCGGCGGCGGGTACCCGATGACTATAATATGATTGAGATAAATGAAATAAAGGTTAAAGTTAAAATAAAATAAACCCACTAAAAATATAAAAATTTAAAACTCATAAAAATATATTAAAATGGATGTTGAATTAAAGATCATAAAATTTTAGAAAATATGGTGAAATTAAATTATAATATAAATAAGTAGATAAAAAGATATTTTAATTTGAAAATAAAGATGAATTTTTAGTTGAGAAGTGACACATGTCATTTTATAATTGGAGCTCCTTATCTTAATTTTTGGTGGTTAGGAGTTAGGCTTGGAGTTTGTTAAGAAGTGACACATGTCATCTCATGATTGGAGCTTCTTATCTTAATTTTAAGCCTTCTAAAATTAGAAGGCTTAATTTTTAAGCCTTCTAATTTTAGAAGGCCTAAATGCATTATAAAATAGTATAGATTGGTCGTTACATATGACCATATACATTAATCTTGCTCTATATTTGTGATGACCATCAATTGTCATTCAAACCTAATAATTGACCATGTTTTTCCAACAGTTTGTCTAATGTAATAAAATACTAAAGAACAAATCCTTGTTTGGCAAGAATAGTTAAAAATTAGATATGGGCCGGGAAGATCAAAGCATGAATCTTAATTAACTAAAATTATATCAGCAAGAATATATATTATGTGTAAGCAGGTCTGAGTCAAAGTCGTAATTTTTGTACGGGCCAAAACATGTCGGGTCGGGTTGGACCACTTTTTTTTGATTTTGTTTTTCCAGATAATTAGTGTCCTATCAGTAAAGTATATGCTCGCAAAAGTGTCGGTCCTTTAGCATTATAATAGGTCATTTAGTTAATCGGGCTTGTATAGTTTGTTATAGGGTCCGCCCATGAAGCAAGCTCATGGGCGGCCCATTAGTTCATTGTAAAGACTATTTATACCACCTCCTACCTTTGTAGGAGGTGTTGGTTCTAGTTGATATTTCACATTTCATATTATTTTCTCTCACTAGTTCCTTCCACCCTCTACACTTTCTCTCTCTAAACCCTTTCTCTCTCTCTACCTATATTGTGTATAACAATGATGAAAAAAGTGACCTAACAAGTGGTATCAATCACCGGAAGATGGTTTAGATTGTGGTTGTGTGTTTTGAAATCGTGCGTTGTACTTTTAGTAATTCTTGAAAAGTTTCGAGTTTCTCTCTCTTCTTTGTTAAATCTTGGTTCTAACACTTGTTACTTCAGACTTTGGATAAACTTTGAGGTAGCTATCGTGTTTAGCAGCAATATTTCACAATTTGAAAACATTTAGGGTTTTAGTCGTATTTTTAAAGGTTAAACGAGTGGTTTTTATTCAAGTTTCTTTATTTCACTTTTTTACTATCAAAGTTTGCTACTTTCTTAAGGTTAAAAGTGTTTTAAATAGAATTGTAACAAAAGAAAATGATTGGAAAGGTCAAATAATGTGAAAGTTCAAATAGAGTTGTTTCGAGTTTCTCTATTTTACTTTCTAGGCATCAAAGTTCTTTACTTTCTTAAAGCTTAAGTGTTTTACAAGAATTTTGTGACAAAAAGCTTGCATATCTTTAACTTTGGACGAAGTTTGAAGATTTCGAATTTATTTTCAAAACCCTCATCATTCGACTTTCTTTTTAAAACCATCTTTCTTCGAGTTTTGCCTAGACCCATATCCTTAAACTTTGGATTAAGTGGTGAGGACGTTTAAAAATTATTTATTCTTCGAATTTGGACAAATTCGAAGAAGCTTCAACTTTCTACTAAAGACATTAATTCTTCGACTTTGGATAAAGTTGAAGAATTTTCGAGTTTCTATGAAACTACTAAAATCTTCAAGTTTCACTTCGAGTTTCTTGGCTTCGAGTTTCTAGGTCTTCAAATTTGTGGCTTCGAGTTTCTAGGGCTTCGATTTTGTGGCTTCGAGTTTTTACAAGACTTTTGCTTCGAGTATCTAGGACTTCAAGTTTCTATTTAAACTTTCAAAATTTTCACCTTTCAAAGTAATTGAAACTTAGCTAATCACAATCACACATCTGAATTATTTACAAGATCCAATTCATTGTTACACAAACGTTAACGAAAATCTCTAATCAACAAATCCTACCATATTTTCCTCAACAATTCCCTCAACAGTATCCTCAACCATACCCTCAAAAATATCCTCATCAATACCCTCAACGATACCTACAACAATACCCATAGCAATTCCCTCAACAATACCCACATCAATGGTACCCTAAAAAATATTAGCAAGATGAATCTTGTCAACAATCCATCTATGAAGTAGTATCAGATTCCCGTCCTCCGATGTTTTCTTTTGGTAACTACACTCAATGGGCTAGAAGATTCTTGAGTTACCTAGATTACAAGAAACCTCATAGGAAATATTTAAGGAGAGTTATCAATGATGGTCCATTCAAGCTACTAACTGTGACCATTGAAGGAGATGACACTCTTGATCCACCAAGACTTGCAATTGTGAAAACCATGGAGAAGAGTGAGCTATCTGAATATGAAATGATACATTATGAAGTAGATGGAGTTTCTATGCATCAGATTTGACTTGGGATACCAAACAAAATCTACTGAAGCGTTGACTCAAAGAAGAGTGCTAAAGCAATGTGGGAACATGTGCATCTTCTAATGAAAGGCACTGAGCTGAACCAAGTAGACATGGTGCCTAAGATCGGATAAATCCTCCTTATCTGTTTTCTTAAGTTGTGATGTAGACAAGCCTATGATTTCATTCAACTGATGGTTTATGCGTAGGAAGCTTTTCTCAAAATTTTTCCAGAGGGTCTCACTAAAAGGAGTTGATCCTAACAATGATTGTTGAATAGAAGCCATACAAGCACAAAATTCATCAAATCCATCTAACTTTACACCCGTCTCCTTTTGGATATCTCTAAGATCACCCACAAATTCATTAGAACAATAAGAAGCAATTCTATCTATGAAATATAATTGTTCCTCATTTGTTAGTGATTCAAATGCAACTTCACTTGTCATAGTGACAAATGAAAAGGGTTTTACGAACAAAGGCACAAAGAAAAAGATAGACTACAAGAAAACTAAAAAAAGGAGAAAAAAAAGCTCACTTGATAGGAATCAAGCGAGTGGAACTAAACGAGATAGAAATCTAACTAGCTATTTTATTCCCCGACATCAGCGCCAAAAACTTGATGTGTGGGTTCGGGGTTGAGAAAACCTCCTTTTCTATGAGCAAGCTTTTCAACCCTCTAGGCAGTGAACCTAATCGCTGTAGTGTAGTATGGGGTAAGCCTCGGGGATTGATTTCATTCTCTAGGGGAATAGGAATGCTAGAAAGAGATTTATGACGAGAAGGTGGGGTTGAGGATGATTCTTTTTATTCTTTTTTATGTTTTTTTAGAAAGCAAGGGTAAAATCTCGGGGTATATGATTGGGGGGGTGGTACTTCTACCTATTTCACTAATTTAAATAATTATCTAACCAACTACGGATAGTTTATGCTAATTGAGGTGTGCTCGTATGATGATTAAAGATGTGTTCACTTAGATACTATTACTCCCTAGTTATCTTTTATTGGTCGGTTGAATTGTCACTTCCTTTATCTTAATTGGTGCGTTGTATTCCGATTAGTCATAGGGCGGTGCCTAATCCCCTAGTTCTATGAATCATAACTCTCCTTTAGAGTACCCGGGATCGGCAAATGCAATAGCATCTCCTCCGAATACACTACTATCCTAAGGCTACAACACAAGCAATAAACACAACGATGGCCTAGGTGCACTCCTGTGGCTTTTTACTATTTAGGACGTTCAAGCTCGCAACAATGAAAGAAGAACAGTTTTCCTTAATCCAGCGTCTACCAATTAAGACAAGAGACAACTTAACAACAATTAATAACTAGGTTTCATAGATCTAAGCAAACACAAGAGTAATTTAGCTAGACATTTTAAACAAGCAACCATACACACAATCAATTGAACATGGGGTAGACATAATGATTAATTGGATAAACAAACTTATCTTGCACTGTAAAAAAGGGTATGGGACCCTAGAATACTGTCCAAGTCAGACTACAATTGTGTTAGGTTTTTCTCTCCAAAGTTCTACCCCTCTAAAATACTATAAAAATCGAATTCTATATATAGATTGACAAATGCGACGGCGTCACCTTTTGCTAGAGACGCCGTTAGGTCGCCGTCATTAGGGTTTCGTTTGGGCCAATTCATCGTTGGGATGGCGTCATTTGAGACGTGTGACACCGTCAGTCTTCATGCAGGACATCGTCAGAATCTTGGATCTTGGGCGTCTGGTGCAGTTTTTGTGAGTTACGCCTTCTAGAATTAAGGCGTGACGCCGTCATGCTTTAGGACCAGAAATTCCGCTGAGCCGTCGCGTGCACTTTTGATCAAATCTTCTATATAGGGACAGCGTCGCCCTTTGTTTGGGACGCCGTCAGGTGTGCTAGATGGCCTTTGATCTTGACTTTGCCATTTTCTTCATGTTTTCGCTCCTTTTCGTCCAAATATGCTTAATTCCAGCATTTTGCTTCCAAAAGACCTAAAAAGTGAAAAGGAACAATTTTAAGCAGTAACGGATATAAAATGTGTCGATTTAGGGCTTAAATGACCCCCTAAAAATGTATGTTTTAAATCCTTATCACTTATCCATACCTTATATAAATCCGAAGCCTAAACGTTACAACCCTAATTAAAGACCTCTTTGATGAATTTATTTTATTTGTTTTGATATTTATACAAGCCTATGGTTAGAAACAGGAATCATGACTAGGCGATGAGTGATTTAAATATACCAACCAATCTATTTGAGTGTTGAGTGAATTCCAAAAATCATTTGTGAGGTTGTTAGTTATGTTGTCTAAATCAAGAGTAATTTGGTTCACTTTTAGAAATTTTCACACATAAATTGCAAATTAACAATTATTTCTTTTGAAGTGATTGTTAGATTTTGGGAAACACGAAACTGAGACCATTGAAATCATTTTTTCTAAATGCTAGACTTGCTTGAGGGCGAGCAGAACTTAAGTGTGGTGGAAATTGATAACGCTCAGAATGAGTATGTTTTTAGTTGCGTTATTGTTAGTTTTGTGCATGATAATTGGTTATATTTATACATAATTGTTGCGAAATTGGGAAGGAAGTGTATTTGTATGTAAATGTAGCCAGGTATCGAAAAAGATGAAGAAATGATGAATATATGCACATTTGGATAATTCCCAAGACGGAGGAGAAAGAAGAAACTACACAAGGACTCAATGATTTGAAGCACAAAGATTTCTAAGTTTCTACTCCAATAAAATATCAAGTTCTATCGTAGAAATCAGTGCCGGAAGCGAAGAAAAAGCATGCATCAAGCCGAAACAAGAAAAAGTCAAAAGATGCGGTACGGATAGACTCCAGCCGATCAGTCGGAGCCCGTAACTGGATTGGCTGGATGTGGCCAAAAGGAGGAGCCGATCAGTTGCATCCCGCAACCGATTCGGCTGGTCGGCTATGTAGTTACAAAGTTACATTTAATGATGGCATTACTTCCATTTAATCATTGGAGTCCGATAATTTCTTTATATTAACTACTTGAGAACGTTTTTGGCTTGTTGGTTAAGGGTTATTGGCTATATATTGAACCTAGACTTATGTACTAGGTGTGACATAACCTTGAGAGTAATAGACTTACACCAAAGCTATTACTAACCAAATTTATTCAGCCCAAAAGTCTCATAGAAGCTGTAAAACGTCCAAGAATGTATTGAGTTCAAGTCTCAATCATTTGGTAGTGTTTGGAGTTGTTACGGTTCATCTAAGGGGATTGGAGGAGTGTGGATTGCTATAGTTCCACGAAATTAGTTCTTGTAATTCAAAGATAGGTATACTTTGTTACTTTACAATGAACTTCTGTTTTTATGAGTTATATGATAGTTATGTTTGTTACTTGTGTTTCGTTATGATTGTTATGATGGAGTAGTTTTTGGATATACTTGTGTGTAAGATGTAAACAATTGTTTGAGTGTTCTTATCTATGTCATGCATGAGAATTCTTCTTGTTTAATGAGTTTGTTGAGATAACATCTAATCTTGCTTAATTAGTTGGTATTAACATTTAAAAGATAAAAAGGCCGAAAGGATTTCTTTTAATGTTTTTATTCCAAAATGTTAGTGCACAAACTTGTATGGGATATGATGATTCACATTCATCATATTTGCTTATTAAAATGGATTTGAAACGATTTCGTCACAAAAAGGCCGAAAGGGTTCGTAAGAACAAATTAGATAAGAATCATTTTCAAACAAATGGATTTTAAAAGAATAGTCAAATTGGTTAATGGGCCAAAAGGATTACCTAAGTGATTGTATTCTACGAATGATTTTTACATGACATAAACCATCGATTGTGAATCACTTTCCTTCGATTTGTGCATTACTTCAAGTTTACACCAAACTATCATGAACACTCTAGACAATTGGTTATAGCTTGCACACATGTATATGTTTTCTTTAATTGGTTTTTAGAATAACAAATTGCGTAGGAGGCTTGACAAACCTTCTTGTCTTAAACAAATCAAATCACCACAAATCCCTTGGGGCGATCTCGACTTACCCACCTTTACTACCACGGACGAATATACTTGCTCGTATGTGTTAAATATAATTATCCGGTAAATCGTGTTTATAAATTTAAAACTTGTACACGGTAGAGCACATCAATGTTCTTGAAATTTCTTATCTTTGAGACTGTCGAACATGAGACAAAATTGAAAAAACAGCTTGATGATCAAAGTTTTCTTAATCATCATACTATTCAAAATCAGAAAGATGAAATTTCAAAACTCATGACTCAGATTTCAAAAAACTCAAACATTATTTCTGATCTTGAAAAAGAAAAGAAAAGATCTCGACAAGAATTATCCACCATAGTCTATAGAACTAAACAATCAATTCAAACAATTTACATGCTTGCACCTAAATTGAAATCGTATTATCTTGGTGAAAGCAGTATTGAATTTCAAAATCCTTAGTACCTCAAGAAAGCTCAGTGGGAACACCCTGTTCTATACAATTATAATTTGCCATGTTTGCATGATATTCAATATGTTAAAACTAATGATATTAAGCATTCATTTATGTGTGAAAATCTGAAGAGTCATTGCAACATGCAACCATGAGTCGATCAAAATTTAAATACGGTGAAATCGGAACAATTGATTGTAAAAATTTAAACAAACTTTATGATGATTTCGTTCCACAAAAGCAAAAATATTCTGATGAAAGGATTTCCACTTATCCTTTAAGAATAAGGCTTCTCTGTAACAACAGAGATTTTAGCAGGTTAGTTTAACTGTTAGTTTCGACCCGTATATCTTTTGCTTGGTATGACTTAAGTGTTTTGGATGTCATATGTGGGTTATACGTGTGTTTTGGTTCTAGATTCTTTGTGTAACCTTTATTGGTGTAATTTGAGTAGTTTTAGTTTTGGTTAATTTTATTTTGTTCACCTTGGTGACGTGGAAATGACTTTTATGGGTTTTGTGTTCCGCGATTATTGCGTAGCTAGTTTCGTTCAAGTTCTTGAGCGTTAATAAGTTACGTGGTGTTTGGTTTTGTGGGTTATATTAATAATAAGTGTGAAATTCTATTTTTGGAAACTTAGGTGTTGAAATGATTTTTATTCTAGTTGTCGTAAAACGAAGGTTTATCACGTAAGACGTTAGGTTTCAATATGGGCTTTTATAAAATAGCAAAACTCAAGGTTTTAAGTGTAATAATTAAAAAATTAAAAAAAAAATATATATATATATATTTTTTATAGGGGTATAGTTATGGACGAATTTTTGGGATTTTAGGGGGAAAAGGAAACAAATTTGAGTCCTAATATAACTCTTAATTAAGGAGGTTATCTAGAAGGGTCTTAGGGTAGTATAAATACAAAACCAAAACACACTCACTTATTTTTTTGAGAATAGTCGACTAACAAAGAGGAGAGAAAAAGAGAAAAGTTAGGGTTTCACTATTTTGAAGAAAAACAAGCTTAAGGTATGTCTAGTTATTCCTAATTCATTTAATTAATTATTTGATTCATGTAATACAAGTTATGGTGGATTAGGGTTTACCTTAAAATCTATTATTTAATATTGTAAGACATGGTAGGGTCATTAGTTAGTGATGTTATGATGATTGGTGTAAGAGTTGGGGTTTAAAAACGCGTGAGTTAATGAGTTAAGTGCTGACAGTTTTTAGGGCTGTAGTAAACGACGATTTTCTAATAGATGATAAAGAGTTAGCTGATGGTTTTTGATTCTAAACTGTAGTTCAGAGAGTTTGCTTTCCAAAAAGTCAGGCCTCGATTGATTTCGAGTCCGGGAAGTGTGTCAAACAATTTTTGTAAGAAAAGGTGTCAAAGCTGTTAAACCCGGACAGATTTAGGTCTGAACAAAAAGGGGAAGACGTGGGTCTAAAAGTGTAATTAAGGGTAGCCCTTCTGGGGAAGTTGAGTTTTATGTATTATTTGACTTTCACGTGAAGGATAGCCGTTAATAAGTTGTGCAAGTATGATTATCTGGTCAAAACATTTTGGTGTACGTGTAGATCCAAATCTGGATAGTTTTGGTGTTTGATTTTCTAGAGGGCACTTGTGTGTGTTTTAGTTCATGGCCTTCTGGGAGTGGCTTGTACACTCATGAGGGACCATGATAAATTTTTGGTGTGAGTTGTGGAGTTCTTTTGGTTGTGATTTTATGTGGGTGAAAGTACCCCAAAAATCTGCGTTTGTTGGTAAAAAGTAAACAAGGGGTTTAGTGAGTATAAGCAGTTAGTAGTGTTGGATATGGAGTCGAGGTGACCCGTGATGGTTAATAAAACCCTTCGACATCCATCATATGTGTGTTACATGGACTTAAGCTTTTGGCTTGGTCGCGTGTAACGTGGTTTTATTTTTGTTTGTTTAGATTTGTGTTAGACTTTTGTTGAAGCTGCGGAGTTTTCAGGTGAGTTTCATAGTCCCATTTTTCTTTGTTTTGAACTTGGGATGGAAATGATGCTTGTGTTGAAATAAGTTTTAAGTTGTTGTGATTACTTGGTTTAATTAGTGCATGGACTTGTAAGTGGTTATTGTATGCATACTGCATGTTATGTTTCTTTTTGAGTGGTTGTTCTGTGTGATACCAATTGGAGGGTAGCCTTGTTACCCACTATTCGTCTGTGTGGTTCCAATTGGAGGGTGGTGACTCTACCCAATATTGTTCTGTGTGATTTCGATCGGAGGGTAATGATTACCCAATTATGTTGAATTTGGATCGTGGGCACGTTCCGTCCCGTTGATGGTTAATGTTGAGATTGCATGTTAGTACATTGATAGCTATCTTACTGTCCTGCCATGTTTTAATATCACAACGAACTTGTCGGAAAGGATTAGATTTTGTGTCTTAAACCTATGAACCTCACCAACTTTATGTTGACGTTTTTAAGCATCATTTTCAGGTGAGCATCGTAAGGATAAGATAGAAGGAAGTGAATAGGCGAGACCATAGTTGCATTTGAAGATGTTTACCTTTTATGATTTGGATTATGACTTTATTTTGGATTTTGAATGTGATACTTTATTTGTTTACGTTTTGTAATTTATGTCTTAATAAAGACACCTTTGGAGTTTAATTTCGTTTATTTTGGGTATTGTTATGGCACTTTGTGTCTACACAACGCTTTATTATTATGCATGTAGAAATTCTCTATTTAGACACCAAGTGTTGTGATGATATCCATGAAGTTACACTCGCGTTTCCGCCTTGGCGAGGTGTGACATTCTCCAACCATTCAAAATGTTGAAATTAAATCTTGTAATTTGGAGAAGCATCTCGATAAAACTCAACCCGACACTCCTTGGAGTAAAGGGATGAAGACTTTTAAGGGAATAAAGGATATGAACGACTTTCTTCAAAAACCAATTCACGAAAAACTTACACTAAATTTTCCACAGTGAAACACCGAATATCATCGTAAATTCCAAGAGATTTTGAAAAAAGTAATCAACCCAATTGTTCAAAACTTAAATGTATATATAATCCAGTTTGAAAAGGATTTAACAATTGAAATGGTTGAAGATTTGAAGTATGTTAATTCTCTTGAAAAAGAGGTTGATGGACTTCGATTTCAAATGACAAAATTTGATGATCGACTTTTGGAGACTGTTGTACAAACCAATGTGATGAATATTGTGCTGCATTTTGTTGTCATTGAACACTGTGAATCCAGGAACAAAAGGAAATCTTGTGCAAATGAACTCTCAACAAAAAATATCATGAAATAGAATTTTGCTTTGAAACAAACGATCAAACGAATTACCAAAGAAGCAGCTGGTGTCAAAGATGATTTGATGAAATAAATTGATAAATTGAAAAAATGTTTTCATAAATTTGAAGCTGAAAGCATTGATCTCAAACTAAAACATCAGCATCAACAAGGAAACAAAGACAAATCACTTTCAAAAACCTCTTTGACATCAACTCTTGAAAAACTTGAAAAGATTCAAAATGAAAATTCTTCTTTGGAATTCAAGGTTTTATCTCTTGAAAAGGAAAATGAGCACTAAAGCAAATGTACAAAAATATTTGTGACTCAATAAAGCCAATGAGGGCTGAATTTTTACATTTCAAAAGGTCGTCTGTGGATACTACGTTTGTTAAACCATCAATTTTGGGCAAACAACCAATGAATCCATTTTTCAAATCTCGGTTTGCACCCAATATTTATGAGCAAAATGTTTTATCAAAACCAGTCAATCCACAGACTGTGCCTCAAAGTAAACCAAATAGTTTCAAAAACAAAAATGTGATTGCTTCTGGATTGTACAAAATGGAAGTGTCCAAATGAATATATAGAGAACCATATGGCACTAATGACATGTACTATGAAGGACCTAGGAAAGAAACACCAACAACAAAGCACAAACTACACAAAAAATTGAGACTAAGATTCCTAACAAAAATGTGTTGCCTTCTACAGGACTACAATGCACTCCTAGTGTTAGCAGACCACAACTTAATAGCACTGAAATGAAAAATAAGTCCAACAAACATCTAAGGGTAGAAGCACAAAAAATAAAGAAAAAGTATAAGAACACCCTAGCAATTTTATGCTTTCGAATAAGAAACAGTTTTCAACTGTGTATAATGACGATGTTAATGTTTTGTCTAAAGATATTGATTATGTTTGTGTTGCTTATGGTGAATGTGTTGTTTCTGGAAATCATGAAAATTGCGTTTCTCAATATTTAAATGCTTTGCATGGAAATTCCAAATCATCCACTAGTAGGGAACTTGCACCTAGACGACCTACGAAACCTAGTGTTCCAAAAACTAGTGTAGAAAAAGCATCAAAACCTAGTATCAAGAAATCGCATGTCGTAAAATCTACTGCTCCAAATCCCAAAGAAGAATCAACCAAGAATGTGTCTCCCTCTAGCAAACCTAAGCAAAGTAGTGCGTATTGGACTAAACCATGGTTTTCGTATAGTTTGCCTCCACCATGCTATAGGTATGTAATTAAGAAAATATCTGAGATAGTGACTCCCACTGCACCAATACAAGAGGCTTATGCTTCTAACATCTCGGAACCCATTGAAAGATGGGGATCCATGTTTCTTCATCTTCCATAGCCATCTCCTACTTTCATTGCAGGTAATTAAAATATGTCTTTAGTACATCGATTCTTGTTGCTCCAAACACATAACTGGCAAGAAAGAACTTCTAAAGAATTTTGTTGAAATTTTTTTGGGCACCGTTTGATTCAGAAATGATAACTTTGCACTGATTCTAGGTTACGGGGATTTACAACATGGGAACTACTTGATAACACGGGTATATTACGTCAAGGGTCTGGGACATAATCTATTTTCTGTAGGGCAGTTCTGCGATTCAGATCTCGAGGTTACATTCAGAAAAGACACTTGCTTCATCAGAAATTTGGAATGTGCTGATCAAATGAAAGGATCTCACGGAAACCACAGTTCTACACTCTACACAATCAAACTCTTTGAACTCATTTCCACATCACCAATATGTCTCATGACCAATGCCTCATCAACTAAGTCTTGGTTGTGGCATCATCGTCTATCACATGTAAACTTCGATACCATCAACAAGCTTGCAAAAGATAACCTTGTCATCTATCTACCAAAGCTCAAATATGAAAAGGAACACCTTTATCCATCATGTGTATTAGGTAAGAGTAAAAAGAGTAATATTACACATGGATTTATGTGGCCTGGTGATAACATCAAATTATCTTGAATATTAAGTGTCAATTTCCCCCGATAATGCTTTTAGTTTATATCATTTATATGGATTTACGCTTGTTTTCCATTATATTCCACTTTCAGGTAAATTACGAGCATTGGAGCTAAAGAGACGCGGAATTGGAGAATTATTAAAGATTTATCATAGTATGCTCACTTTGAATAAGTTACGGCGTAACTCATCTATCATATTACGTCGTAACTAAAGTGTGGCTCAGAAAACCAACTTATCAAAAGATTACGGCGTAACTCTCCCAAAGATTACGACGTAACCATATTAGGTCAAATGAGGTTCCGCGCCGCTGATAATTACGCCGTAACTCATGCATCAACTACGGTGTAACCAAGATTTATTGAAGATACGGCTTAACCCCTTCCTGAGGTTACGCCATAACCATTATTTCTAGTGCAAATTACGAAGAATTATATGTTACGGCGTAACTATTTTATTAGTTACGCTGTAACCAAGATCTGGCCTATAAATACCCCACGATTTCCAGCATTTCAAAGCATCCCATTTCACACACAACAATCAGAGAACGTGAGAAGAAGCCAAAGGCAGATAATCTTTTCTTTACTTTTGACTCATGTATTTCGTAACATTAAACATTGAATTGATTTGTATGGTTAATATGAGCGGCTAAGCACCTCTTGGTGCTGGCCTAGTTATGATTCCTTAATTGTTTTGTTTGCGTTTACATTGCTTCCGTATAATTATTTCTAAGTGTATGCATGCATAGTTTATTGGTAGCTACCCTTGTTTCGGTAGTTTTGAATGGCGGTAGAGGCTAGTTGCTTAGGAGATATGACCAACTGACCCTAAGTGAGTAGACTGAGACGAGAAGGGTAAGATATGACCAAATGACGACCCTTTCTACTTGTGCGATTTGACCAACTGATCACCTACCGTTTGGATGAACTTAAGAATTAGAGGGTGAGTGTCTAAGATGCTAGAGCCCGGGCACTCACTATTATAAATCTAGCATGTAGCGGAACTTAATGACTTGGCTTAGGGGAACAGGAACAACTGGACATATGAGGGGACACCTGACTTCTCCAGTGGTGGCTCTTTGCTGATAGGTTAGGGCGAACTGACCAAATGTTGTCCTCTCGACTTTGACCCCACCTGAAGTAATTGTAAGTAATTAGACGTAAACACTACTAGTTAGGATGAGTAACTAGGTTAGCACCACTCTCCTCTATTGATCACATCTTTGCTTTTATTTGCTTTTATTAGTTAATTCCTTATCATAGTCATATTAAAATCTGTGACACCTAGACTTAGTATTGATCCACACATATAGCTCTTGGGACGACCTCAGTTTTACTGAATACTACACTACACACGACCGGGTACACTGCCCGTTAGTGCATTAGGGTAGACCATAGGTATAACGAGACATTATAAATATTAAAACCTGGTCAGTAAAACCTGCATCAAGTTTTTGGCGCCGCTACCAGGGAGTTATATTAGGATTGCTATTAAGTCTTTCATTTTTGTTTTATTTTAAAATTTTCTCAAATTCTCACGATCTCTTTTCAAGTTTCAGGTACCGTGGAAGTTGTTAACATTGATGACCTCACTCTTGAGGAATATTTGGCGTTGACAAGAGAAGAACAAGGGCCGGGGCTTGTAAGACCGGCAATTGGAGCTGATGTCTATTTCAAAATGAAAGACCAATTTACGAGGGAGCTTCATGCTAACCCTTTTTCAGGAAACAGGGACGAAGATGCGTATGAGCACGTTGAAAATGTCTTATACATCGCAAGCCTTTTTAACATTCCGGGTGTGTCTCATGAAGCTGTTATGCTAAGGGTGTTCCCCATGACTCTTCCGGGCGCGAAAGATGGATCGAAAGATTGCCGGGCGGATTAATACTTGGGCACTACTAAAGACGCACTTCATTCAGAGGTATTGTCCTCCGTCAAAGATATCTAACCAGCTCTTGGAAATCCATAATTTCAAGCAAGAAGACGATGAAACGTTGTATCAAGCCTGGGATAGATACAACGATCTCCTCTACAAATGTCCTACACATGATCTGAACAACCAGCAAAAAGTCAACATCTTCTACAAAGGAATCAACATAACTACAAGACAGATGCCCAATCTCTAGCATGACTCCTACTCTAGCAATTGAAGCCATTCAAAAAATGGCTGACCATTCCCAAAAATGGCACGATGGAGGAAGCAGAAGAAACCAAGGCAAAAGTTTTGATGGAATTGCGGCCATAACTAACAAGCTAGAGAATCTAGGTCGAGATATGATAAAAATCAAAGAAACTGTTAATGCCATCCAAGTTGGTTGCGAAAGTTGTGGGGGAGGACATCTAACTAACAATTTTTCTAACATTAATGAAGAAAACACGATCGAAGAAGCTAAATATGGAGAAAATCGACCATTTTACGGGGATAATCGTAATGGCTATCGTGGAGGACCTCCCCCATATTATGAACGTGGTGAAAGAAGAGCTAACTTGGAGGAAATGATTAACAAGTACCTTGTGGATTCGACCAAGAGACAGAAAGAGCAAGAAGAATGGCTGAAAAACTTCCAAGATAACACAAACAAAAGCCTTTCTAGCCATGACGTATCACTAAAGAACTTGGAAACTATGATTGGGAAGCTTGGCGACGAGGTACAAAAAAGAAATGAGGCATAAAAGAACAGATCAACAGTATGTAAAGCCGTAATTTTTGAAAATAACAAGTCCACCGATGAGTCTAATAGAAACAATGATGCCGAAGGAAGAAGAGAGTTACGCCGTAACCAAACATCAGAGTTACAACGTAACCAAGACACAAGCAATGACAAGTCTACCAAAGTTGATGACTCTAAAAGGAAGAATCATTGGTGTAAGGCTATTGCAATTGATGATGGAGAGTGTTACAACCTATGGGCCTCTTGCGACCCTCGGAAGGCTTGCGATGGAGGGGGCAATGTAAAGAACGAATTTTGGATATGCCCACATGAATCAGGAAGACATGACGTTGATTTTGGGGACCTATTATTCAGAGATTGGTACTCAGTAAGGTTCGGTGACGCAATAATTAATTCAGTTTTGTTGAGAAATTTAGAGCTCAAATATGAAAAACATATTCTTCAAGGAAAGACCATTAAGCCTCTCAACGATATTCCTTCTTGCAACAACAATGACGAAGGAACTCGAAGTCATTGGTGTGAACAAATTAAAACCACTGACGGAAATTTTTGGGCATCCTGCAACCCTTTTGTTTATGAATGTGACGGGGGAAGCAGCATTGAGAGAGTTGGGGAAGACGAGTTCCTATGGACCTCGACTAATGACTCAGAAAGAACAGAATTGCCTTGGCCAGACGATTTAGGATTCGACGATTGGGTCAGAATCAAATACAGAAAAATAGACGCGCTAACTAAGGAGAAAATCTGGAATGGATGTATGAGTAAAGATCAACCAAACAACGAAGTTCCAAATGAAGAATTGGATAATGACACCAAGGATTCATTGAGGAAGGAAAAAGAGGAATGCAAACAAGTGGAAAATTTACTCGACGATAAACCTCTTAAAGATACCAATTCTGAAGATGATGATTTTGATTACCTCAAACTACAAGGTGAAGATGGGTTCGTTGACCCCGATGATGAAGCACATGAGTAGAGAAGATGCAAACTCCTTGGCATTCCATATAAGAGGGCCCCACCGATTATAGCCGAAAAGTATGAGTTCACTCGATACCACTTGGGGCCGGAGGAAAAATTTTGCAAAATTCGAAAGATCGAGACTAAAGAATACCTCCGCACTGCCACAAATGTCGCTTGGGTCAGACATAACTTAATGAAAGACATGGAGGAATTTGGCCAAGTCCAAAGGCCACCATAAAGCCCCAAGGCTCTGAGTCTAACTTAAATACTCGTAAATAAAGAAAAGTACTCTTTCGAGAGACAACCCGAATTATCCCTTTCTTTTGTTTTATTTCCATTTCTGTTGGGTTTTGTGTTTTTAACCATTTTTGCAGGAAACGAAGAAAAATTGCTGCTGCAGCATTCTGATCTGACCAGAGTTACGGCGTAACTCATTCTCATAGTTACGCCGTAACAGGCCCCTTGCAGCAGAACTTCATTTGCTCTACCAATTACGGCGTAATCCCATCTCAGTGGTTACGTTGTAGCTACACTTTTACAACGTATGCCAGGTTTTACCTAGTTACAGCGTAACTCTTTCTGGAGTTACGACGTAACCCTCCTCTGCGTTACTTCTTTCATTTTAAACACAATAACCTTGTATTAGTATTTTAAATGAACTTTGTGGGTGTGTTCCCTGTAAACCCTCACGAGACTTCACTCGTCCACTTGGGACACCAATTGGTTTAAAAGGCTTGTTGCATATGCTAAATGAAACCGTGATTCCTACGAAAGTGAGTTAGGTTTATTTTTCATTTTCATTTTTTCTTTTTAGAATTATGCTTGTCGGTAGTGTGATTTCAGGGATTAAAGTTTGCTTGTGGATGCTTATACAAAGGCACGACTTTGTTTCGTGGGCCTTCTTTCTTTTTGGAGCAAATTTCAGGGAAGTTCTCGCTCTAATTCTACTTTTCTCTTCACGTTTATTTAACGCTTAGTACAAAAGGGACTTTGTACAATTCAAGTGGGGGGACGGGAGTAGAATTGTCTCTTGAACTTTATTTTTCCCTCGTTTTTCTAGTTTATTTTGAAAAATTATGCCATTTTAAAATTTTTGACATATTTTTCTTAACCTAACTAGATTAGACCTTAGCCGAGCACATACAACCCTTGATATTATATGGTGAGATTAGCCTTATCCGTTTCCAAAATTTTACCCCAAATCCACCAAATTATGAGTGTGCCGGTACCTTGTAAACTTTAGAACTCGGCCTTTGCATCATTTCGAGACCATAGACGAGGTATGTTGAGTTAGCTCGATGTATTTGGACTTTTCAGTTTAAGAAGGCAGTATTATAGGATTATCACCAAAATAGCCTACCATTGTGTGTCTATCGATTAGTCACCTCGACTTCTCGACCCCCATGTGAAACCCTTTTGTTGCACTCGCCTTTAATGCAAGATACCCTTAGATACACCCATCTGTGCCATTCATTTGTTAACCCAATATATTGTTTCGTTACACCCATACACCTTAGCCTACCCTGTAGTCTTCATTTGTGATTGGGAAGTCATCATTTGCCTAAGTTCAAGGTTCAAGTGAAAGGTTCGGGAATCACGCTTTCATCGACGACATATTCTTAAAGATCATTGAAGACCCCCCGAATTCCCATTGTTCATCTCAAGTGGGGAGATGTTATGTTTATGTTGAAAAAAAAAGGTATGTTATTCAGTTTATTGTAAAGTGCGATGTTATAAGCACTACGTTATGAGCTTTATATAGATTTAAAATCGAGGAGGCCACCTCGGTCACATTTGAAGATTGGAGTTGGTAATTGCGCCAACAGTTGAAGAAAAGGTAGTGTGCCCATCATGACGTCCTCTAAAGCTTGAAATTTGGGCGGACGGTAAGTGGTGATGACTTGGTTATAGATTTAGACTATTTGCTTGATTTTTATATTACACCATTTATATATCCCATGTCTTATCCTTCCCTTTAGTCATGAAGCATGTCTAGGTGATGCAGCGAGCAATCTTTGGTGTCTTGTCCATGGATTTGGTCATGTATCATTGATTTTGTCCACTTCGCCGTGACATGTTAGTAATGACAAATCACCTTTAACCCTTGTCATGTCTACCCATATTGCCTTCCAGAATTGTTTTGTCCTTAACTCCAGTGGTGGAGATTTGTGTAACCGCCAAGCTTATGATAGAATACATGCTATGACTGTGCGATTGAGTGACCACCCCGAAATTGATACTTAGAATAGTTGAGAGATTTGAGTGTTTCGTTCCCATTTCGTGAGGTGTTCGGCTTTGTTTTATTCTAGCATAAGGGATTTGTAAACTTATATTTCCCAGGTAATGGGAGATATCTTTTTAGGAATCTATCTAATAAGGTCTACTTGAGGGCAAGTAGAGTTCAAGTGGGGGGATATTTGATAACATCAAATTATCCTGAATATGAAGTGTCAATTTCCCCCGATAATGCTTGTAATTTATATCATTTATATGGATTTACGCTTGTTTTCCATTATATTCCACTTTCAGGTAAACTATGAGCATTGGAGCTAAAGAGATGCGGAATTGGAGAGTTATTAAAGATTTATCATAGTATGCTCACTTTGAAGAAGTTATGGCGTAACTCATCTCTCACATTACACCGTAACTAAAGCGTGGCTCAGAAAACCAACTTATCAGAAGATTACGGCGTAACTCTCCCAAAGATTACGAAGTAACCATATTAGGTCAAATGAGGTTCCGCGCCGCTGATAATTACGCCGTAACTCATGCATCAACTGCGGCGTAACCAAGATTTATTGAAGATACGGCGTAACCCCTTCCTGAGGTTACGTCGTAACCAGCATTTCAAGTGCAAATTACGAAGAATTATATGTTACGGCCTATAAATACCCTGTTGGAATCACTCCTAAACCATAATCAAGTGTTAGTAATTTATATGTAATAGTTAGCTTAATTATGGCCTTTATGTTTGTTATTAGCCTTAAGCTTATGTAGAAGGCCCATGAGCTTAGGCCCATGTCCATTAAGGAAAAGGGAAGGAGTGGGAGTGTTGCCCTAGCTCCTTGCCTATAAATACTCTTGTATAACCCTCACTTGAGGGTTGGTTGTTCAATTTACTCTTTCACATACACACTACGCCTAACCTTTCTTTACTTGTACGTGTGTGTGTTTGTGTGTTGTTCAACCGCCTCTATCTCTTTCTATAAAGCTTGTGTTGTAAATCTAGTGACCTAACAGTGGTATCAATCGCCTAATAGTTGGGTGAATCGTTATTGCTTTTGAAGAAAGTTTTTGGTCTTACGCGTAGAATAACGTGATATTTTGGTTAAGCTTAAAACTCGTTTTTTAAACTTTTTAATCCAAGATTCTTGTACTTTCAACGTTTTAAGGTGTTAAAATACTTGTTTTGGCAAAAAGTTTCAAACTTTACGCGTGGATCTACGTTTTTAAGCTTGTTTTTGAACGAGGGTGTAAACCTACGCGTAACCGTTTTGAGAGCTTTGGATCATCAAGTTTCACACTTTTGTGTCATTTTGGTGTTATTGAAGCTATTTCCTCACACAAAAACTGGTTTAGAAACATCTTTGGAAAAAATCATTTTTACGAGTAAGATTACGCGTATCAAAACCCTAATCTTACGCGTAACATTATCCGTGGTTTGATCTTCAGTTTCGTGGTTTACTCCGTGTTTTCTTGCTTGGATAAGCCTGAAAATACGTCGACTTTGGATATCTTTTGCCTTTGTGATAGTGTAAAAGATCATTTGGGCTAAAACCCTAAACTTACGCATAAGCATAAAGCTTACGCGTAGAAATCCTACGCATAAGATTCATCTTACGCCTAAGCCTAGTCTTACGCATAAGGTAATCCTACTCCTAACTTTCTATGCCTAAGTTTGTGTCTACGCATAACTTTAGTGCCTTTACCCTACTTACGCGTAAGCTAAATCTACGCGTAACTAGTGATTGTTACGCGTAACTTTGGTGTTTTTACGCATAAGTCCTACTTGGTTTATTGTGATTTCTATGCCTAAGGACTCTTCATCAACAAAGGTTCATTCGACTACAAAGATCCATTTTTACCAACACAAGTTTTCAACATGTCACAACCACCATACTCTAACTATTTCCCTTACACTTATTCTCAACGTCAACAACAACTAACTCCACAACATCAACAATGGAATCAACAACAAGCAATTTATCAACAACAATTTAATCAACAACATACTCCACAACTTGGTGCAATTCCACCACCTCAAATGGTTCAAACACCACCAAGTCTTCAAGTTCAACCCTACACAAATGACTTCAATCAACATCCATCAAGGAACACTATGAAGGAACCCACTTGGTTTGCAAAGATGTGTGAAGCTTTAAGCGGCCAACAATCAATTCATGAGGCTGGATCACTTGATAGACCTCCAATGCTCACTCCAGGAAACTACGATCAATGGGTGATAAGGTTCTTTAGGTTTTGTGATCTGAAGAAGCCACATGGAAAGTTCTTAAAGAAGGTTATCTTGGAAGGTCCATTTGATGCCTCTTGTTATCGTACCCGCCGATCCAAATGCTAATCCACCAAGAGATGAACAATCCAACATTGCTACTTTGCCGACTGAATGCAGAGGAACTTCTACACTATGAAAGTGATGAACTTGCAATGCAATATATCCTCTTAGGATTACCTAACCCAATTCTTTGAAGTGTTGATGCTCAAAAGACTGCAAAGGAAATGTGGGATCATATTCATCTTCTTATGGAAGGATCGTACTCAATCGGGAGGATTTGGAATCCAAAATTTACTTGGCTTATGAACACTTCATGATTGAACACGGAGAGACACTAGAGTCTTATCATCATTGTTTTTCAGACATCATCAATGATTTGGATAAACACAACATCATCATGCCAAGAATTGCGGTGAATACTAAGTTCTTGAGTAGTCTTGGTCCTGAATGGGAGAAGTATGTCATTTTTCTCCGTCAAGCGAAGAATATGCATCATTCTACATATGGATTGTTGTACGATTACTTGAAGCCTCATGAAAAGGAAGTTGATAGGGAAAGGATTCTCCGTGCTCAAATTGCTCCACCGACACATCCGGAAAATCAACAACTTGCCTTATATGCTCAAAGCAGTTATTCTCCTCAACCAGAAACTCAACCAACTGCTACAATCACACCATATGATCCTTCACAACCTCAATCTCAACAAACTCAATTGGTTCCATACAACAACAACAATGCTCAAGCACTTGTCGGTGAAGCTAATGAGGAATCTGATCCGTTCGAAGCATTGCAACAAGGATTTGCTATGATTGCTAATGCCTTTAGCCGTTATACCAACAAATCCAACAACCGTATTAGTTCCTCATCTAACACAAGGAATCAAGCTGTTGTGAACAATGGATGCGAGTTGAAGTTGAGAATCATGGTTATGGTCGTCGGATGGGCGGTGGTCAAGGGTTTAATCTTTGTGGGTAGGAATAACAATAGAGCTCAAGTGGTGGAGCAGGAAATGCTCAAAATGGGTTGAATGGTCTTGATGCTACAAGCGCAATGAGAAGGGACACCTGGCTAATGCATGCCCAAAGCCGAGGACAAGGGGCGGTGCTTATCACAAAGAGGCTCTTCTTTTGGCTCTTAAGGATGAAGCTGGTGGAACTCTCACAGACAAAGAATAGAGCTTTATGGCAAATCTTGACTCGGATGATGATATGGAGGATTTGCAGGCCAATGCATTTGTTATGTTGATGGCTAATATGCATGAGTTACACATGAGTGACACAGGCCCAATGTATGACACGATGGCTTGTCTCGGTACCGAACAAACCATATTTATCTCTGATCTAATATCTCCGCCAACATCTGAATCCGGCAAGGCTCGGAATGTTCAAAATGAGTCGTCCACATCTCATTCCGACGATTTTCAACTAGACCCCGTAGTTATATTTGGCGATCAAGATGACCAAACGGTTTCCCTTGATAATCAAATTGACTCCGTGGTTATACTTGAGGATCTCAGTAATGATCATGTTGTGACTCACGTTGAACACGCCGAACTTTTGCCTCATCCAGTTTTTGCTCGTTTAATACAAGACCAACAAACCATAGTGGAAGAATGTCGTGCAATTAATCGGGACTTGAAAAGTAAAAATGCACTGTTAACCAAGGATTTTGAATGTTTACAAAAGCAACTCAACTTTTCAAAACTCAAGAAAAGCGTGAAAAGGTTTTGAAGCGACCTTTGCCAAATCTCATCAAAGCGAAAAATATTTAGAAAGACAGATGCGTGATCTAGCCGCTTCGAAGAATGCTTTGTTATGCGAAATAGAACAAGCTGAAACATGAACATATAAAGCAAATTAACGCTCTCACCTTGGAAAATCAAAAAGCTAAGGCTGAGTTGTTAACTTGTCAAAAAGCAGTTCTCTGCATACAAAAAGCATTCAACGAAATGAATAGATGATCATCTTGAAGAAATCATCGGCTTGCAAAACAAACTTAAAGAGTTTAAAAGTGTTGTTTACAAACATGGCGAGTCGGTCACAGCCATTGAAAAGTTTACTTTAAAACCCAATCCAAATGGATATGGACCGAATCTTGCGGATTACAAACCTAAGCTTTCAACCAAAGCATTCAAACCAAATCACGAAGTTTCGGTCAGAATATAAAATTCATAATTCTGTTATGAGTGTTGTTGAATATCATCGTCAAGAGGAATTAGATGCAGAAGGCGAGAGTCGATCAAAATTAGAAAATGTTGTTTACAACAAACCTTTTAATTATAAAAAGCGGTCACTTTCGTCACACCAACGGATTCTTCTAACACACCAAGGATTATCATAAAACGTCTGAGTCTTCTAATGTTAATCCCAAACCAGATTATGCACAAACTTATGGTCCTTTACCTTCCATCGATGAAGTAAACTTCAAAACACGAAAATCGCAAAATTCTTAGATATTTTGACCTTTTCATAGGTGACCTCAAAACTTTACAACATGAGATAGAATATCATTCCGAAATCAAAGTTCAACATTTTCAATCGCCTCTGGCGCGAGAACAAAGAGACATTTTTGAAAAAAATCTTTTACCAAATGTTAAAAATTTGAAAAGTTGTGCATTGTCTTGGGAAAGGACTTTCATAAGGAACTTGGATTGATGAAGGTTGTTTTGAGAAAACGAAACATCTATTTCTAATACTAAGCGTAAAAAGAAAATGTTGAGAAAAGATGTTGATCGACTCTTGGAAGATGTCATTTGTGCTGATGTCCATAATGTTGTGCTATTGAATTCTTTGTCATATGCATTTGATTATATCTCTGCGATACTATTGATTCTATGGTAAATGTTGAGAACGATAATGTGCTTGGTCGAGTCCTTAAAAGTTGAAAACAAGCGATTGTCAAACGAACTTTCAAATGCAATACGTCGTCTTAATTGGTGTCAAAAAGATATTCACGATCAACAACTTGCTTTTCAACACAAAATCGCCCGATTCGCGTGACAAAACTTCTGATCCAAAAATTGAGCAACTGGATGATCAAAGCGTGTCTTTTAAGTGTCAAATCTCAAAATATGAACAAGAACTTGTAAAAGTTAAAAGGAATATGGTGTCATATTTGATTTACTCAAAAGACTCGTGATGAAGCATCAAATGAACTTGATCATTATCTTGCACACACTAAAGAAGTTATGCATTTTCTTTGGAAATATTCGGTCGAAAATCAAGATCGATTCACACTATCTTCAAGTTAAGAGAAATGTTAGGAAAGTATGAACAACTTCGCCTACCGTGATTAAGAGAATAGCCCGGTAACACTTAGTAATCGTGAACCTAGAATCACTCTTGCCAAATCACAAGTTGCTAGCGTGCTTCCTTCTCTTGAAACATGAATAGTTGCGTCTTTTCCAAACGTCCGCACTTCACGGCCTAGGAGCACTACATCGAAGAATAGGAAGTTGCGACCTAAGAAAAGATCAATAAAGAATGCTAAAGTAGAAGAACACCCTAGGACTATGAATAAGACTCACGTTGCTTCCACTATAGATATTGCGTCGGGCAAATGTAATAGAAATAGTGATGTAACGAATGCTAAACCTTTAAGCACTTTTGATATTGATCGATGCACCTTGTGTTATTTGTCGTAAAAGTATGAATTATTGTCATGATAAATGTGTTGCTAAAGCTATCATCTCTCGTTTAAGGAATCCTAAGAACGGGAATACCTCTAGGCCCACTAATCTTTCTAAGTCTGTGCTTGGTAGACCGCCCTCTTTAGATTCTAAGAAGCGCATTGCTTTCCCTGTAGCTCCAGTTACACCTCCTAGGAATGTAGTACCACCTAGTGCATTCACTAAGACTAAAGCAAATACTAGTTGGAGATGGCGGAAATGGATATATAACACACTAGGATTTAAATGGATACCTAAAGCTATTGATGTGTGTATGTCTACTATAAGCTGCTCGGAACCCTCTAACATTTGGGTTCCACATCTACTTCTATTCCATCATGTGATGCGTGTGTAATGCGGTGATCTGAGATCATTCTCTGGATAGTTGATAGCGGATGTTCCCGACACATGACAGGCAACCTTAAACTGTTATCAAACTTTATTGCAAAGTTCATTGGCACTTTGTCGGTTAGGGAATGATCACTTCGCGACTATCATGGGCTACGAAGATTACATCAATGGGAACATCAAAATTAGCAGAGTTTATTATGTGGAAGGTCTCGGTCACAATCTGTTTTGATAGGTCGGTTCGTGATGGAGATTTGGAGGTTGCTTTCGGGGAGAAAACTTGTTTCATTAAGTGATCTACAAGGAAGCGACCTTATGTTAGGCTCGCGTAATTCAAGTCTTTACACTATCTCTATGCAAGACATGGTTGCTTCATCTCCCATTTGCTTACTTTCAAAGGCAACATCAACAAAATCATGGCTATGGCACGTCGTCTCTCACATCTAAACTTTCAAACCATCACCAACCTTGCTCGACACAAACTAGTTGAAGGACTCCCATGATTTCGGTATTCTAAAGATCACCTTTGCTCGGCTTGTGAACAAGGCAAAAGCACTCGTGCTCATTTTCCTTCAAAGGTGGAACACACTCTCGGCATGTGCTTCATCTTCTTCACATGGATTTGTGTGGCCCGATGCGCGTGCAAGCGATCAATGGCAAACGCTACATCTTAGTAATTGTTGATGACTATTCACGCTGGACTTGGGTCTACTTTCTTGTAAGCAAAGATCAAGCTCCACAGATGATCATCACCTTTCTCACGAAAATACAAGTTCACTCTGAAACACCGTTCGACAAATCGAAACAGACAAAGGCACTGAATTTGTTAATCAAACTCTTCGTGAATTTTATGAGAAAGTGGGAATTGACATCGACATCTATTGCGCACACGAGAACAAAGCGGAGTTGTTGAAAGACGAAACCGAGCGTTAGTGGAAGCTGCAAGAACAATGTTAATCAATGCTAAACTTCCAGATTACTTATGGGCGTATCTCGCATGCTATACTCAAAACCGTTCTATGATTACAAAGCATACAACAAAACACCTTTTGAGCTTGTCCACTACAGAAAACCGAATCTTAAACACTTTCATGTATTTGGATCTCTTTGCTATCTGAATAATGATCGTGATGACTTTGGAAAGCTCAAAGCCAAAGGTGACATTGGAGTCTTTATAGGATATTGTGATAATTCTAAAGGTTTCCGAATCTGGAATCGTCGAACAAAGGAGGTTATGGAAGCGATTCATGCTCATTTTGATGAACTTACGGAAATGGCTTACGAGTATAATAGCTTGGAACCGGTCACAACCGCTTAAACTTCCCCAAACCCCATCATCGGTGAAACAAGCCCTCGACTTACTCGTCAACAAATGGAAAGGTTATTTGCTCCTTTGTTGGTGGCGATATTGATGAGCGTGCTCGGTGTATCCGTTTGTTTCCGCTCAACGATAATACTCTTATACGATACACTGCTACAACAACTACGGTTGAAGAAGCACCACCGTTGACTCAACACACAGCAGTTGAACAAACCGCTTCCAACAATGATGAACCGGTGATGATGTTCGAATGAAGTACCCCCATCTGCAGATTTTGATCCAAATGCGTTCTTTAACCCGTTTGCTAATGAGGCTGCTGCACGGATGTCGCGGAATCTTCATCAAGCCATTTGAATCCTCAAAATCTGCACAATGTATACCAACATCAACCCTCCACACATAGATGGACAAAAGACCATCCTCTGGAAAATATTATTGGCAACCCAAATCAACCGGTCGTTCTGAGACAAGCGTCTTCACACAGGCGGTGAACATTGCATTTATGCACTCAGCTTTGCCAAAGCTGAACCTAAAACATCAAGGATGCAATGACAAAGGACAACTGGATTGAATCCATGCAAGAAGAACTCAACCAATTCAAGCGTCTTGAAGTATGGGAGGCTGGTTGAAAGACCAACGAGGGTCTTCGTCATTGGTCTCAAATGGATTTGGAAAAACAAATTGGATCTTTGAAGGAATGTTATCGAAATAAGTCACGTCAGGTGGCTAAGGGTTATCGTCAGGAAGAGGGTATTGACTTTGAAGAATCTTTTGCTCGGTTGCTCGTCTTGAGGCATTTGGATATTTCTCGTTAGCGGCTCATATGAATATAACGGTCTTTCGGATGGATGTCAAAGCTGCTTTTCTCAATGGACAACTTAAAGAAGCGGTTTATGTCACCAACGGAAGGATTCGTTGATCCTTCCGAACCATGTCTACAAAGCGAACAAAGCTCGTATGGTCTCAAACAAGCCCCTCGGGCATGGTGCGATAAGCTATCATCTTTCCTCATTGCCAATAATTTTACCAAAGGTTCGGTTGACCCAACTCTTTTCATACAATATCACGGGGAACATATTTTAATTGTTCAAATTTACGTGGATGACATCATTTTGGGTCAACACATAAAAAGTACTCAATCGCTTTTGCAAAACTAATGAAGAAACATTTTGAAATGTCCAAGATGGGTGAACTTACGTTCTTTCTAGGACTACAAGTTCATCAATCACCCGTGGTATTTTCTTGAGTCAGTCCAAATATGCCCTTGAAATTCTGAACAAATTTGGAATGAATACTTGTGACACTTATGCCACACCAATGGCTCATACCAAGAAGCTAGACGCTGATTTACATGGGAAATTGGTTGACCCTACAAAATACCGTAGTATTATTGGGTCTCTCATGTATCTAACAACTAGCGGACACGATATTGTCTTTGCCGTTTATCTTTGCTCCCGTTATCGATCGCGACCAAGCTGAAACCCACCTCTATGAGGCTAAAAGAATCCTCCGATACATCAAGGGAACCATTAATTTGGGGATCCGGTATCCGAAGGATTACGGTTTTGAACTAATCACTTTTGGACCGACCACGCGCGGGATGCTTAGATTCACGGAAAAGTACTTGGGAGCTTTACAATTTCTTAGTGATAAATTGGTGTCATGGCAATCGAAGAAGCAGGATTGTACATCGTTGTCCTCAACGGCGAGAATATGTAGCCACTTCGGCGTGTTGTGCTCAAGTCATTTGGATGAGAACACAACTCAAAGACTATGGTTACGTATTTGACAGAATCGATGTCTTTGCGACAATCGAGTGCCATTGCGATCTCGTGCAACTTCGTTCGGCATTGAAATCAAAGCACATCGATCTTCGATATCATTTCATCAAGGACCACGTGGAGCAGGTGCAGTTGAATTATATTTTGTGGAGTCGAGAATACCAATTGGCGAGATCTTCTCACCAAAGCCTTCCGCTAGGTTTAATGAGTTGGTCCACCGGATTGGTATGAGGTGTTTGACTCAAGAGGAATTGGATGACCTCCTAAAGCAGTCTTAAAACACATCAAACACCAAAATCTCTTTTGTAAATATTTTTTTCAAAAACAAAATACAAAAATATAAAACCTGATAAAACAACAAAAATATTCTTCTATCTATTTTTCTTTCAACATGGCAAGTACATTTCTTCCGTCAACACTCTAATCTTTCAAAATTCAGTATTTTTCGGATCAAGTGTTGAGGGGGAGAAAATAAATACTTAACTGTTTCAAAAACATCCGTGTACTTGCATGTTACTCTATTCGGGTTGTTTCTTGTATCAATGGTGGTAAACTTTTATGGTTAAATGACACTCCTCGGACTAAAATTTATAACCTTTCATCATTTATTTAAGTTAGGGGGAGTGTCGTCAAAGTTATTTCCTATAAAATCTTTGTTTGGTAACCAAAATGGAAGTTAAATGGCTTTGAATGAAAATGGAAAAGGTGGAGGGACCAAAACCGCCAAAAGGT
The DNA here is from genome assembly GCA_910596185.1 of Chrysanthemum makinoi. Classification (NCBI taxonomy): domain Eukaryota; kingdom Viridiplantae; phylum Streptophyta; class Magnoliopsida; order Asterales; family Asteraceae; genus Chrysanthemum; species Chrysanthemum makinoi. Next base: position 141,158,059 of record OU343218.1, read on the forward strand.
TAAAGTCATTTTAATAAAAACACCTTCCACCTAACTTTTTCATCACATTTATTACTCTTAACCAACATAATCTACGCATATAATTCGTTCAACAAATCCGTGTTTTGATCATCAATTTGTAAGTGTTTTTGCGTTGATAACACGTTTTTAAACATTGGTTTTGATTTTCAAACGAATCCAACGGTTAAATTCATTATATGGTTGATTTTGTGTTCTACGCCTATGCGTAGAATACATGATCATACCTATGTGTTTGAGGTTAAGATAAATGGGTCAAAACGTTTCTATAACATCAAGGATACTATACTTATCCTCAAATTCCACCCAGAAACACGAATTGATGGTTTTTCAAAATTAGGGTTCTTGAGTCGATTTGGGTGTTTTCAAATGTGAAGGTTTTTGGTCAAAAGGATTGTTGTGTGATGATGCTCTTATGATGAATTGATCATATCTATGCCTTAAAACCACCCAGAAACACTAATTGATGATAAATTAGTAACTAGGGTTTAATGTTCTTAGGTTTGGGTATTTTTGATTCACTGCGTTTTGGATGTTAAAACTTGGTTATTAGACTCTCACAACACCTAAGACCTACGAGAAACGTTTGGTGCAAATCCTATGGCTTAGAAATCATATCGTAATCTATGAACCTTAGGGTTTTGACTTACTCGTATGAACTTTCTAAACAAGCTTTCATGCCATGATCGTTTTATAATGAATGTTAATGTTAATATTGATGATATGATGATTTTATTTGGGCTTGCTGCATAAAACTCAGAATCAAGGTCTTTGTTTCTCTACGCATAAGGATCACCTTACGCGTAGAAAGTTATGCGTAAGAGAAATCTTCGCGTAACTATTGCGTAAGGTTCTACAAAGGGACTACGGCGTATCACGTGAAGGATATCGTAGCGATGACTCTACGCATAAGGTCTACTCTTACGAGTAAGCCTTAGCGTAAGGTCTTATATCGCCCAGCGTAAGCTCTACGCATAAGGTCCCCTTTTCCTACGCGTAATATTTCTTACGCATAAGTAAGGATCCTATGCATAAGCTTGCGCCCTCGCATATACCACTCCCGTTTACGCGTAACTTTGCCATATCTACGCCTAAGCCTTGATTGACCTTCATCATGAATTGTTACGCGTGCAAACTTGTAAATAAATGAATCATAACGTCACGAAACCAATAATGTCACTAATAAACTTAAACGTTTGATATGTTGTGATAAATAAGTGATAACATAAACTTTAAAACTTAAAGTTAACTAACTCACGAAACTTTCACGACGTCATTGGACTATTAGACAAACAAGTGACTTTGGACTCGTAACAATCATTGACATTGTACATTCAATAATTAGACAATAAAACCTTATGTTGACTAACATTATGTCTTTCGATATGTTGGTTCTTTTGGCTAATGTTATTTGAGATCACGACATGGTCGCTCAAATGAATGTGGATGCACGAAGTTCTCACAATTCGATATCTTCCTAATGGCTATCCAAGAAAGATTGTAAGAACAATCTCGAGTTGACTTTGAAACCCTCACATGCTCGGAATCTTCTTGCTTGATTCTTTGTGGATATTCTTAAGAATCATCCCTACGAACATGCTCTCACACTCTGCTATAGTCAGGAGATCTACATACAACAATTACGGAATTCAATGCAAAGGATCAAAGGTCAAAGTCGCGGTGACGTGACGCTCAATCACAAACAAATCACCATCACACATGCGGATCTACGTTCTTCTAATTCTGAATCGAGCCAACCGACTTCTATGCCACACCTCTTGAAGAGAGCAGTTCGCAATTCGATGGATATTGGCTATGATGAAGCTTCGGGAATTATCACTAAGCATTCTCATGTGGAGCTTAAGAACATTCCTCAACCGTGGAGAACCCTCTACATCATCATCACCAAGTCGGTCTCGGTCGTGGCGGTGGCTATGAGCATCTCAAGCTCATGGAGCTGCAAATATTTTGGTCATTAATCAACAAGAAGGACATGAAATTGAAGCTCGATATGGGATGACATGATGTCATTTCTCAAAAGCTTGGCTCAAAGATTCCCTATATCGGATACACAAAATTGTTGATCGAGAGAGCACTTGGACTTCATCCGATATTCCCAAGAGGCTCAATGACCACGACAATCACGACATGTTGGTGAACCCATCCTATCGGTCGAATCAAGGAATCGTCAACAAAGAAAGCAGGGTGATGTGTTACGATCACCTTGACTAATGAAATCAAAAAGCTTGAAACATACAAAAGGTATCTTGTAGCGTAAGAAGGCAAAGTTGGTCATCTCGATGAGAAGTCTTCTAGAACACCTATCTGGAGAACGAGAAGAGGCGGTCTGAGGAAGTCTTTGCAAGTCTTGAAAGTCGAGGATAATCCCCAAGAGGAATCCTCCACGAAAAGGATTCCCTCTAAGGAAGCTACTCCTTTCCCATTCACGAATCTGCACGCAAAAGAGAGCTTGTGGGCGAAAGCTCGAAGATACACAATCAGATGAAGAGATCTTCTACTCTGAATCGCAACGAAGAACCTCCTTCAGGCTAAACCTCCAAGTCCACCGGTGACAAAGAAAAGGGAAGACTCATGTACTTGTGCCTTATGAAAGCTCGGATAAAGAAGAAGAGCAACTGGATACTTCATACGGGAAGAAGTTCAAATTCCTTAGACTCCAACACGTGGCAAAAGAATTTTCAAAAGATCAAATGGGTGGCCGGAGGATCAAGTGGTGCGACTCAACCTTCACGGATCACGATGCGGTTAATCAACCCGATAAGGGATGCGGTGCCACCACTTTGGAGCAACAACAAAAGACCGTGGAAGAAACTATTGAGCATGACTTTGAGGAACCTGATAAATATAAGTCCGAGAAAGATGAGGGTGACAAAGAAAGAGAGACGAGAAAAGGCGAAGAAAAGAAAAGTGGAGATGATGCGATTATGATAAGTTTCGCTAGAAGTCCTGCTTCGCTCAAGGAGAAAACCTCTGAACCTCCAAAGGATCGAAGTCTCCTCATGTCTCTTCATCATCAGATTCATCTTCTCATTCTTCACCACCACCATCAACAAGATCAACCAAATCAACATCCAAATCAGTAAAGAAGCCACCTCGATCTTGGATTTCTCATACTCATAAAAAAATTGTGAATGCGGTCAAACAGGTTAGAAAGAAAGACATGCTTTACAAAAAGCTAAATTTTATTCTTGACGATTAGCGTATCCTTCATGATGAGAATGACAAGATGCAAGTTGAAAGGGAGTATGTCTAGAAGCTTATGAAGGATGATCTTCAAGGGAGCATGGGCGAGATGATAAAAGGATACACTCACAAGTTCTTAATGGAGGTCGTTCGAAGCTGACAAAGGAGATGTATACGGAACAACTTTATCGAATCTCTTACATTTAGCCAAGCAAGCCATGAAATCAACTCCATTGAATTTGAGCATCAATCCAGTTGAATCGACAATCTTCTCAGATGATGAATTGGTGAACCGGCTAGTAGCACAAATGTCAAAACGCTCTGCAACGTTTGCCTCCCACGAAGCTAAGTTGTTTGAAGCATTCTTTGGAATACCAACTCAAGTCATCATTGAGAGAAGAAGGTAAGGCCTAAACGTTCATGAGATGACGAAGACAAAGATCAAGATAAGGATAAGGAGCCTAAACGCCAAAGAAGTCTAATGAATCATCCTCCATTCAATACTCGATGCAACCTCCACCACAAAGGACTCTTGCTCAACAAAGATCTCCTCCTCGTTCTTCTGAGATAAACCTCGGGATTACGAGACACCACCCCATACTCAGAAAACCGGTGACCACTTTGAGTATACGGGTGGTGACGATGAAGAATACCATGAGCCCCAACAACAACCCACCTCTCCCGACAAAGTACGAAACCGAATCCTCATCTAGGCCTAAGAAAAAGAAGAAGAAGCCCAAAGGTGGCGTCCTATCATGGCTAGATGAAGATAACACAGAGGAATTTGAATGGTTCTCTACTCTTGTTAATTCCACTCCTACCTTCTTTGAAGGTCAAGATCGGTAGGCGGTAATACATTGGAGCATGCAAAGATCTTGCAAGAAAAATTTTGAGTAAAGAAGATGGCGAAATCGAGTTGAGCGAATCAAGAATGAAGCTTTTCAACTGTGGAAGATAGCTCAGAAAGTGCCATCGAGGTCGAATATCACCTTGACAACATTGCTCGAGCTATGTCTAATAACATGGATTGGCTCAACCCGGAAGCAAACATCGACTTCACGGCGGGACAACCCTCCATATTACACCGGTGGTCTAAACCACTACCAACGATCGGCCAACCAGATCAACCTAGGATCCCATTCAGATATTTCTTCAACAAAGACTTGGAATTTCTTCTTCACGGTGGCAATGGTTCAAGGAAATACGCTACATCCTTGACACTTCCATTCCAGAATACTCAAAGCTGCATAGCTATCGAGGAAAGAGCTAATCACTTGTTCTCCAACAAAGTGGAAGCATATGACCGAGATGCAATGTATGGGATTCATCATTGGCGAAGCGCCGAAGAATCTACTACTGGCCAGTGCGAAGTCTCAACATGCAGTGTTGAGTACTAAAAACATCGTTGCCATCAAACACGTTGATCTTTCGTCCAAATGGGACTACACCTTTCTCAAGAATATTGTGGTCAAAAGACAAGACGAAAGAGATTATGCATTCTCTGAAGTTGACTTTGAGAATTTGTCTATCAACGACATTGAAGACATGTACCTTGCCAAAGTCGAGTCGCATGAGACAATTCTCAACGGAATACAGCGTGAATTCATCAAGTCATTGCTCATCTTCATCGGGCGCATAGTCATCAAAGAGCGTGTAGAAGATCTCCGGCTTGCGGTTGAATCTTATCGGACCCGTGTCAACTTCACTCCACCGCAGCTTGATCTTCCCGACATCAACCAGCTTTCACAACTTACACTCATCGGCAAACCATTGGCGTCGTTTACGCGGTGAACTTCAAAGAAATTGCTTAATGGCGTGTAGAGATCTTCACAAGTTTGGGATCACACTTTGAAGATGGTTAGGGACGGATTGGCTTATCGGTTGAAGGATATACATCAAAAGATCGGGTCTCCTAAGCGATGGAATTCTCGGGATCGAAGGGATGTGAAGAGGATCATCACGATGATTGATGAGCGGTTGTTTAGAAGGATCGATTCGAAGATTGGAAAGCTATGTTGGTGGTCGACCGGGATTAACATCACGGCTTTCAGCGCCCGTTCACACTCTGGCAACATCTCGGACTACACGGTACCCCTTGAACTGCTTCTTTCATTATAACTTTGGATGTATGATTTATTATGTCATGGCTTGTGCACATATTACGATGTACAACCCGTACTTGTAAATAAAGGACCACGTAGTGCGCTTGATGCCACAATCCTTATGAAAGGAGCGAAAGCTTCTTACTTTTGAGTAAAACCTATCAAACCTTTCACTTTTCAAGGTTTTGCTCAAAAGAACAAGTACTTTCCCTTATGATTTTCAAAACCTCAACCGTTTATATCACTTGTTGAGGGAGAGTACTTGACTTAAAACTTTGTTCACAAATTGTTCACAGTGGTCATTCTTCCCAACACTTTCGAAATGGTCATATTTGTTCTCAACTTTTCAAAAATAACATTTTATATGCCATTTTGAGGGGGAGAAAATACGTGATAAGAAATATGTTGTGTTTTGCTATATGAACTCGTGTGAAATGACTTTAACCCAAAATTGGCGAGATCTTAGCTGTAGTAACTTCGAAAAGACTTGTCGGGGCGGGTAATAATTTCAAGCTAGTTAAGCTAGTGATGTAAGCGTGTCTCGCAAAGGACTTGTCCTAGTAGAATGTACCATTCGAGAAACTCTTGGTAGACATGAACCTTGACGGGTTTGACAACCTTTAGGGGTTGTCCACACCTTCAAGATAGTTATTAGAGTTAGTTGTCACCTAAAAGCGGATAATGCAACTCTTTAACTATGCCACGTAACCGTGTCTCGGGGGAATGTCTATCTTGAGTCGATCAATTCAAAAGTGCGCGCTCTTTCCTCACCGTGCATTTCCTTCAAAACTCTAAAGCACATGTGGAGGGAGTATTTTGCTAAAAGATAAAACTCTCATAGTGGTTCAAACATGTTTTCATCTACAAACCTTTTGAGAGATTTTCTTGAAAATGGTTTTATGGCAATGGAGTTATAAGGTGATTAAGGTTAGGAATAACCGTCCTATGATCCTTGAGCGGAGGATCTACCAAGGACACCACCAATAGTTAGAATTTAGAAGTCCTTAGGTATGATTGTAAAAAGGAGAGAATGAGAATCGGAGAAAGAAGGAGTTGAAGAATTAAAAAAAATGCAAAGAAAAGGGTGAAAAGAAATAGCCCTCAGTTATTCAACTTAGAGGCGGAACAGGGTTCAATTCACATGCTACTGGTTGTCACTAGATGACACCGGTATTGAAGATTAAAAGTCATCATGGACCCAGTGGCGCATGCACTAAACCTTCTTAACCACTCAAGTTTCTCTCAACAGAAGCTTGTTTCATTCTCACAGGGAACCCTACGTAAACTATCGGCTTTCTCTTAGAGATTCCTGGTATTGAAGAAGGAGACCCTCTCCCAAGTCTCCGCTCAGGAAACCAAAACGCACTATTGAGTCTAGAGCCACGAGATTCATCAAAAGATCTCTTAGGTACACTTGACATTTCATCACTTGACGTTCAACAATAAAATTTGGTGGTACATTATCGAGTACTTCACAGATCTTAGCAATCTGTCGAGAACATTTATGAGAGGTTCACATTTGTGATCCTCGGTGATTGAATGGAAACTCTGCCGGGTCAACATCAAACAGCCACGGCGGTAATTAAGGCAACTCCCGTGGATTAAGCGCTTAGTGGTCTCAAGCGGTCTGATCGTGAGGTGATGCTTGGTGTACCTCGGCGACTCATCTGAATCGTAGGTGTACTTCGGTACATCGTGTTATCTCACTTGTGGGACTCCGATTCGAAGCGGCCTTTGTAAGAATTAGAGTTGTGTTTTCACACTATTTTGTTAACACTCTCGAAGTTCAAACTTGTAAGTGCCGGAATCCGCTTATTACTAACCGTTTTATGTTTTCTTCTTATGGAAGCTCGGGGCGGAATGATCGTCGATTCTTCTCATGCTCACGCCAACATCATCATCACTAATGGAAGTTCTATCCAAAAGCAACACAACGTCGAGAATGATTCTTCGTCAAATCAAAGAATCTACAAAGTTAAAGACTTAAAGAACTTCATCGATCTTGAATTCCAATGTCTAAAGAGCATGTGAGCATGTTGAAGAATGGCGTGGAGACCTTTGGAGCAAGCGGACACTGAGCGGACTTGATGCAAATAACAATATACTATCACTTTCATCACAAAGAACAATGATCAAAGAACAAAGTTAAAGATGACGTCAAAGCATAAGCTGTTCAAAGAAAACTATCTCTCTACACTGGGAGATTGGTTGAATCAAGGCAATTCTTCTCACAAGAAAGAAGAATGTCAGAAGACGTCAAAGCTTCTATTACATCAACGCCTTCACCGTTTTCATCACTAACACTTAGGGGGAGATTGTTGGAATCACTCCTAAACCATAATCAAGTGTTTGTAATTTATATGTAATAGTTAGCTTAATTATGGCCTTTATGTTTGTTATTAGCCTTAAGCTTATGTAGAAGGCCCATGAGCTTAGGCCCATGTCCATTAAGGAAAAGGGAAGGAGTGGGAGTGTTGCCCTAGCTCCTTGCCTATAAATACTCTTGTATAACCCTCACTTGAGGGTTGGTTGTTCAATTTACTCTTTCACATACACTCTACGCCTAACCTTTCTTTACTTGTACGTGTGTGTGTTTGTGTGTTGTTCAACAGCCTCTATCTCTTTCTATAAAGCTTGTGTTGTAAATCTAGTGACCTAACATACCCCACGATTTCCAGCATTTTAAAGCATCACATTTCACACACAACAATGAGAGAATGTGAGAAGAAGCCAAAGGCAGATCTAGAGGAGCATACGGAGCTATCTCCAAGGGAGAAATCACTCCCCTATGATAAGCATTAGCTTTTTATCTTTTCTTTACTTCGATTAAGTGTATTTGTAACATTAAACATTGAATTGATTTGTATGGTTAATATGGCCGGATAAGCACCTCTTAGTCTTTGGCCTAGTTATGATTCCTTAATTGTTTTGTTTGTGTTTACATTACTTCAGTATAATTATTTCTAAGTGTATGCATGCATAGTTTATTGGTAGCTACCCTTGTTTGGTAGTTTTGAATGGCGGTAGAGGCTAGTTGCTTAGGAGATATGACCAACTGACCCTAAGTGAGTAGACTGAGACGGAAAGGGTAAGATATGACCAACTGACGACCCTTTCTACTTGTGCGATTTGACCAACTGATCACCTACCATTTGGATGAACTTAAGAATTAGGGGGTGAATGTCTAAGATGCTAGCTCCCCGAGCACTCACTATTATAAATCTAGCATGTAGCGGAACTTAATGACTTGGCTTAGGGGACTAGGAACAACTGGACTTATGAGGGGACACCTGACTTCTCTAGTGGTGGCTCTTTGCTGATAGGTTAGGGCAAACTGACCATATCTTTGTCCTCTCGACTTTGACCCCACCTGAAGTAATTGGAAGTAATTAGAAGTAAACACTACTAGTTAGGATGAGTAACTAGGTTAGCACCACTCTCCTCTATTGATCACATATTTGCCTTTATTTTCTTTTATTAGTTAATTCCTTATCATAATCATATTAAAATCTGTGACACCTAGACTTAGTATTGATCCACACACATAGCTCTTGGGATGACCTCGGTTTTACCAAATACTACACTACACACGACCGGGTACACTGCCCGTTTGTGCATTAGGGTAGACCATATGTTTAACGATACATTATAAATATTAAAACCTGGTCAGTAAAACCTGCATCACCTGGTAAGAGTTGAAAGCATAAACTGGAAGAAGTACATCTTGGTGATTATCGATGATTACTCACGATTTATATGGGTACAATTTCTTTGATTAAAGGATGAAGCACCAGCCATCATCAAAACCTTTCTAAAGCTTGTGCAAGTTCATCTACAGGTTCCCGTAAGAATTGTAAGAACTGACAATGGCACTAAATTCACAAACCAGCAACTAAAGGCTGACTTTGATGATGTTGGCATAACACATCAAACATTCTTTGTCTGAACACCACAACGGAATGGAATCATAGAAAGAAGAAATCACACGTCGGTTGAAGCTGCACATACGATGTTGTTTTTCTCAAATTTACCACAGTTTCTATGGGCAGATGCAGTGAACAGCGCCTGCTACACCCAAAACCGTTCCCTTATCCATCTATGATTTAACAAAACACCTTAAGAGCTCCTCAAAAACCAGATATCTCGCATCTACATGTCTTTGGCGCTTTGTGTTACCCATTGAATGACCGAGAAGATCTAGGAAAGCTTAAGGTGAAAGGGGATATTTGTATCAGTATCTTCATTGATTGTCTTTGAAAATTCAAGGGCTTATAGAGTGTACAACCGATACACAAAAAGGATTATGGAGACGATGAACATAAAGTTTGATGAGATCTCGGCAATGGCTTCTGAACAACTCACATCAATGACTTTGGAACCCATTAGTTCAAGACTCGTGCCTAACCCTGCTCAATCAACAACACAAACTGTTACACCAACAGAGCGTTACTTTAATATTCTGTTTGAGTCAAAGTATGATTAGTACTTCTTCAATCAATAACGTGATGCTCCCATGACTATTTCCGTTGGACCAACAACTCTTAATTATCAGACACAAACTGTATCTAGAATCGTTGAATCTGAAGCGCCATCACCGATTACAACAAATACATCGAAACCGACTCTAGATACTGCAAGTACCTCACATAATGTTGATAATGAGCAAACCACACAATTCAAGAAAACATAGCTCAAAATAGAGATGATGTAGTGGTGGAAGAAGAAGAAGTCTTTGTTAACCTGTTTGGCACACCTCCATCGATAGAGTCAATCAAATCTTCTACTCGTTACAGAGATCCTTCTAACATGCATAAATTCTACCAAAAATACCCTTCAAAGTACCAGTGGACTAAAGATCATACTTTTGAACAAATACTTGGTGAACCCTCTAAACCAGTACATACAAGAAAACAATTAGCTACTGATCCAGAATTATGCGTATTTGCATTCACTGTATGTACAAAAGCAGAGACAAAAAACATTAAGTAAGCAATGGCTGAAAACTGTTGGATTGAGGCGATGCACGAAGAGATCAACCAGTTTTCATACACTAGAAGTTGGAGAACTAGTTGACAGACCTACTAACAAACTCGTCATCAGTTTGAAGTGGTTCTGGAAGAACAAAGTTGATGAAGAAAACGTTGTCATCCAAAACAAAGCTTGCCTCATGGCAGAGGATTACAGACAAGATGAAGGAATTGATTTCGAAGAGTCATTTACCCCGGTTGTTAGGTGATGTGTCCTATAGTATAGGTAATTATTGTTATCAAGTTTTAATATTTATATTTAGCCGACTTAACCTATAACAAACACTAACGAGCAATATACCCGATCAATGTAGCCTAGTTAGTAAGTAGAGTGTCGATCACTAAGAGTGGAATGTTAACACTTAGATATCTATCAGTATTTTAATCCTAAAGTTAGTCTAATTAAACCTAATCTAACGCAAGGGAGGTTTTCAGCCTGTGAGACTAGCACGATGTTTAGACTAAGTAAACTAATAAAAGTGAAGACAACGAGACATACACGTACACATATAGAAAATAGATAGCAATAAGAGGTCAAGCCAATACTAAGAAAGATATGCTTGCTAATCGTTTAGTTATATATGATGAGTACCAAATAAGCACTTTCTCTATGGCTGGTTATTGTGTAGTGTACTAAATTCCTAGATTTCTTGTAAAAGCCCTGTCACGGCTAATTAGAAATCCATGTTAATATTTCCTTAATGATACTTAGTTTAAATTATTTATCCCTTTCAGGCTTACATTAACTATGCAAACGATGTTAATGAAGTAATTGTGGGAGGCGGATGACTCAAACAATCCACGATAGAAAAGAGGTATCAATGCTTACACACAAACATTAAAATCAATTAAACATCATATAATCATTAATGCATGTAGTATGTTTAATGCGAATCAAATGAAATGTTAATACAAATAAGCCGTAAAAATGTTTATTTATATTTTACGATCTTATAATGTTTTGTCGATAACAAACGTAAAATCATTTTAACAAAACAAATAAAATACGTAAATGGTTTGAACTAATAGTTTCCTAACACACTTACGTTTTCACATAAAACACTAAAACAAGTATAAGTGATTTTATGTTTTAGATACATATGTACAACAACTAGTGTTTACATATTGGGTTAGCATATACTTAAACTAAGTATACTAAAATGGGTAAAAACAAGTATATACTAAATGGGTAAAAACTAGCAAATGGTATTGACCCATAACTCATGGTTTTATATATACCACTTAACCAAGTTCATTGTATCTAGAAAGAAAACCATGGATCAACCCATAACCCATGACCCATGACCCATAACCAAAAATACCAATGGGCAAAGAGGAGCCTTCCACGGATCCCTAGCTTTGTGCTAGCCGGATCCCAAGTGGAAGGGATCTGTGGGATCCGGGGAAGAGTAGAGAATTTTCTCTATAAATAGAGAGCCATTTCTTCCTTTCTTTTTATCACTTTACACACATACTTCCCCAAGTATTCTAACCCTCTAACCTCAGATCCAAGTGATCTATGTAGATTGTCTTTTGTTTTTGTGTGATCTTCTAGGTTCCTCTTAAAGGCAAGATCACCACTTCTTGAAGACGAGCAAGCTCAAGTCCATGAGTTGCCATGCTTCGTCATCATCAAGACAACTAAGGTTCTCTTGTTGATAGTTCTTCCTTTCTCCATAGATGTTGGGTTGAAGGCATTAGTGAAGAATTCTGAAAGTGTCAAGATGAAAGCATTAGTGAAAGGTGCTCATCATTCGTGTCAAAGCATTAGTGAAGAATGCTAAAGGTGTCAAGACGAAGGAATTAGTGAAGGGTGCCAAGCGTTGTGTCAAAGGCATTAGTGATGGATGCCGAATAATCAAATCAAGTCGCATTTGGAAAGAATGCCTAGGTCGTATAATCGATGAGGTGCATCATTATACATATAAGTATTTATTTATTTCCAAGGATGGTGATATCCTTGATGATGGTGTAACAAGGAGTTGATCTCCTTGATATTAGGTGTTGTGTTGTGAAGGGTAGTAGTTCCTCCATAGTAATGGAACTAGGTGCTTAGCCTAGTACCTAATAAAGGGTAGGCGACGTTGTGATATTATTAGTTCTCCTTGGTGTGAAAGAACTCGGTGGTTAGCCTAGCACCGTATAAAGGGTAGGCGACGTTGTGTTAGGTGTGGTTCACCTTGGTGTGAAAGAACTTGGTATTTAGCTTTGTACCGGAAAAAGGTTAAGCGACGTTGTGAAGGCTTCTCCGCCATAAGGAGATTGGTGTAGTGCTTACGAACTCTCGAGTAGGTGACTCGGGAAGTGGAGTAGGGCAAGGAAGGTGTCCTTGTAGCGGAACCACTATAAATAACTTGTGTCGTGGTGATGTGCTTCTTACTCTTTATCTTTCATTATACGTTTATATATCTATCTATCAAACGTCCAACATAAACAACTAAATAGATTGACATAAGTCGATCTAAATAATTAAAAGGAAGTTTTAATTGGTAAAACTATTCAACCCCCCCTTCTAGTTTTCCACATGAAAGAAAAGGCACGCTAATCAAACGATTAAAGAGTACTACTACGATTAAGTGAATCTCCCTATGTAATTACGCACTTGCAAGGTCTTCTTATGCTTCTAAATTCATCATTCTGGTTGTGTCTTGTAGTATTTTGTCTTCTATTCTCGTGTGGTATATTGTATGTGTTGAATGAAACAGTCGACCTCTATTTATAGTTTTTGGAAACGGCATCGATACGGCGTATCAGTTTACTCGATACGCCGTATCTAGGTAACTTCTCGTGGGGTCCAAGATTATTATATTCTGGAATATTCATACACCGTCACAAGATACGGCGGATATTCAATGTACATACGGGGTATCTCTTCTTCAAAATATTGGAATGTTTTGGTGAAGTCTTCAAGTTGATACGCCACATCCCTTGGATGTCATGCCGTGTATCTAGAGTAGAATAAGTCAGATCTTCTATGTTGACTAAGGTTTCATATACGGCGTATAGGAGAAACCTATACGTCGTATTTTTAAACAACGGTCTTCATATTCGTCTAAGTCTTGATGTACGGCATATCTGTCTAGAATGATACGGCATATCTACCTTCAGTTCAGTAGAATTTTCCAACTTGATCCATTTAGCTCCAATTTGCGTCCAAAACAGCTAACTTTCACCAAATGCTTGTTTATAACTGAGATTTAGAAAAGTAAGCGATTATGTATCAATTCTCATATATAATAATACAAAACAAGCAATTTACATAGGATAAATGATGCTAATCATATGTTGTTATTTGATATCATCACTAGGATAGAAGCAGTAAGGATATTCTTGGCATATGCGGCATACAAGTCCATCACAGTCTGCCAAATGGATGTGAAAACAACTTTTCTTCATAGAACTCTCAAAGAGGAAGTGTACATCAGCCAACCAGAAGGATTCCAAGACCCAGAATATCCTGATCGCGTCTACAGACTAAAGAATGCTCTTTATAGTCTTAAACAAGCACAAAGGGCATGGTATGAAGAACTCTCAACATTCCTTTTAGCCAATAATTTCACCAAAGGTATCGTTGACCCAACTTTGTTTATTAGAAAATACCATAATGACATTTTGCTAGTACAGATTTACGTGGATGACATAATATTTGGCTCCAAAAATCCAAAATATACGCCAAAATTTTCAAAACTAATGTTTAACAAATTCCAAATGTCGATGATGGGACAACTAAATTTTTTTCTCGGTTTACAAGAACATCAATCCCCTCGTGGTATCTTCATTAATAAGTCAAAGTATACCTTGGATAATTTGAAAAAACATAGGATGGAATATTGTGATAGCGTTAGTACACCACTTTCTACTGACACCAAGCTAGATCTTGATTTACAAGGGACACCCGTCGATCCTAGAAAATATCATAGTATGATCGGGTCCCTCATGTACCTAACAGCTAGCCGCCCAAATATTATGTATGTTGTTTGTTTATGTGCTCGGTTTCAGGAAAAACCTACTGAGAAGCACCTCAAAGAGGTTAAACGGGTCTTTCGGTATCTCAAAAGGACCATTCACTTAGGACTTTGGTACTCGAAGGATTTCAGAATAAAACTCATGGCTTTTTTAGATGCTGATCATGCAGGTTGCCATGTCACAGCAAAAAGCACATATGGCGGAGTTAAATTTCCTTGTAAGAAGTTAGTAAGTTGGTCATCTAAGAAGCAAGAATGCACAACGATGTCGACAACGGAAGCTGAGTATATATCTTCATCTGCATGTTGCGCACAAGTTCTTTGGATGCTCATGCATTTATCAGATTATGGCTTTCTCTTGAACCAATTCCTAATTTATTGCGATTCAAAGAGTGCCATCGCCATCTCATGCAACCCAGTTTCACATTCGTGCACCAACATATCGCAGTTCGATACCATTTCATCAAAGAGTACGTGAAAAAGGGTACAGTTGAGCTACACTTCGTCAAGACGGATTACCAGTTAGGAGATCTATTTGTGAAAGCTCTTTCAAAAGAGAGGTTTCAGTACTTAGCTCACTGAATTGGTATGCGAAGCCTACCTCCAGAGGAGTTAGACCACCGTCTTCTCGAACTTTCTTGAAAATTTTCAAAAAACAAAAGCTTCAAATGCAAATTTTTAGAAAATTAAAACACGAAATTTGAAAAACCAACAAAATCAAAATACAAAAATATAAAGCTATAAAACCAAAACAAAATTGATATATACAAAAAAAATCCAAAAATATTCTTCTACGACATGTCTCTCGTATAATTGATATTATTTATGTGTCTATGTTAGCCGTAACATTTTTATTAGAAGTGATGGTCATTCACATTTAGGAACTTTGTAACGTGTGTTAGATATCGTACTAGAATAGTCAACGGACTCGTGGATTGGACTAAGCTAAATGGCTAGAAGTTATGTTAAGCTAGCCTTGTATAAGTTGTCATCCAATCCAAGTCCAATCCAAGCCCATCCCAAAGCCCATTAGGGCATATGTACTTGTACTATAAATACCCCTCAAAGTCTCATTTGAGGGGTGTGCTTGAAAGTGTGTGTGTGTGTGTTTTCCTTTGATATTTAAGTTCTTCTTTTCATCTTTCTCTCTACACACATATACGCATAAAATAACATATATCAAGTCACCATCTTTCCTTTCTTCTTAATCTTTACGCTTAACGTTTGTGTTTGGGTTTCACGTGATATACGCGTAGCTTGTTATACGTGTTCTACTGGTTTGGTAAGTGTGGTATACGCGTAAAGTTGATATATTTAAGGTCCTACACTCTAGAAATGTCATTCATTGTTAGGAATTAGAAAATTCAGTCGTTAAAGAGTTGGTCACCTCAAGTATATGTATTCGATAGAAAGCTCGTAGTCGTAGTCAAGTTATGTTAGTAAGTAGTTTGTTAAGTAACACCGTGGAGGGACGGAGTCTTTACCCAGTATGCGATCCACGACCCGTAGGCGTTTATTTGTAAGACACTATAAATACCCTCTACCTCCCAAGGTAGAGGGTTGGAGCTTCAATACCATTTTTCTTTGTTTCACATAGTTCCCAACTCTCTTCCCTTTCTCTCTCTAGAACTTTCTCTCTCTAAACTACTTATACGCCCCATTGTGATTATGGTTTAGTGTGTTTGTGAAATCCTATATCTTACAATTGGTATCAAGAGCCATGGTTAGATCACTCATCTTTCATGTTCTTTGTTTTGGTGGATTTCATAAGGTTTTTGTGGTATTAAGTGTTTAGGAGAGTTTGAATCATTTGGACAAATTCTAGTGTTAAAGTTTGAATTTTGCTTGTACTTTTGTGTTTAGGATCATCATATGTGTTTATGTTTTGAATTGGAAGGCTTAAATCATTGTGGTTTGGTTGTTTTTGATTGATAAAGTGGTTATTTGTGAACTTTGTACAAAGCGAGTTGAGTCTTGGACTTTTGTTTCTTCGAAGCGAGTTGCTTTTTCTTGGATGCGAGTTGGTATATGCGACTTGGCTATTTAGCGAGTTGACTTTTATGCGACTTGGGTTCTAAGCGAGTTGTTTCTTTAAGCGACTTGGGTTCTAAGCGAGTTGTTTCTTTAAGCGACTTGAGCTTTAAAGCGACTTGGCTATTAAGCGAGTTGTATAGCTAGCGAGTTAGTTTAAGCGACTTGTTGGTTAAGCGAGTTGTGTCTGTTTGCGACTTGCTATTAAGCGAGTTGTCTCTATATCGACTTGGCATTAGAGTTGATTCCTTAAGTGACTTGTTTCTTTGAGCGAGTTGGTTGTTTAGCGAGTTGATAACTAAGCGAGTTGTGTGTTTAGCTAGTTGTCTATTGAGACTTGTTACTTCTTCGTGCTACATTCTCACGGTTGTTCTTTTGGTTTAGTAAAATCCTGTGAAAGAATCAATTTCCCGGTTGAATCAAAGAATAGTAAAATCCCATAGAACTTGTAATCATGGCAAATATCGTTCCAACTATTGTTTCTTACTGTAGGCTGAGGACGTTCAAGCGGGATCAGATACTGTCCACCTATGCTTGGCAGGCTGATTATGACTCATGGGCTCAACGAATCCGATTGTCTTGTTTGGGAAAAGCGAGTCAACATTCTCAAATCAATTGATGAAGGACCTTATTAGGTTAAGACTACAAGAGACATAATTGATCTGCTGCGATGGAACAATGATCTTTGGATTGGACAGACCAAAGACTTATGATGAGCTCAGTGAGAAGGAGAAAAAGAGATTCGATCTTGACATCGGGGCTTCCAACATTATACTTGGGGTCTTCCAAAGGATATCTACAAGCTCATCAATCACAACAACTTGAAGCTAAGGCAGGTTTGAGACAATGTCAAGATGCTTCTCTCAGGTTATGAATTAACCAAGGAAGACAGAGAATCACAACTGTATGATGAGTTTGAGCACTTCAAGATGAAACCAGATGAGAGTGTCTATAAGTACTACGTGAGATTCCATAAGCTTGTGAATAACATGAGGAACATCAAAATGACCATGCCAAACATTCAGCTGAACTCAAAGTTTGTGAACAACATGAATCCTGAATGGCACAAGTTTGTCACCTCTGTGAAGCTTACCAAAGGATTGAAGAACACAAACTATGAGCAATTGTATGCCTTCCTTCTTCAGAATGAGAGGCATGCCATGTTTGAAAAAAGGATTATGGATCAGTTCAAAACCAATCAGGGAGAATCAAGCTCACCAAATGATTCTCTGACTTTCTACACCAATGTTGGTATTACCACCAAAGCATCTCAAGTCATACCATGGGTAATGGTAATTACAAGCTCATCCAGATCCAGACATATAAGCCTCCCGGCTCAAACACTCTCATGGAAAACTTCATCAATCAACTGTCTCTCATGGTTAGCCAAAACATGAACTCTCTCCCACACACCAACAATAACCTCAGAACATCATCCAATCCACACAATCAAGCTACTGTCAGAGATGGGAAGGTTGTGGTGCAACCAGTTCAAGAAAGACAGTATGATCAAGGAAGAGGTGGAGCTGGTAGAGGTTATGCTGCTAATCAAAATCGGGGAAGGATTGGAAATCAAGGTCAAGCAAAGCCAATTAAGTGCTACAACTGTGGTGGTGAGGGACATATTGCTAGGAACTGCACATCTCCAAGCGTCCACGAGAATGCGAGAATACTTGAGAGACAAGATGTTGCTTGTGCAAGCTCGGGATAATGGGCGACTTTGGATGAAGAGGAGTTGTTGTTCCTTGCTGAGGAAATACCCGAACCTATGATCTGATGTTGATGAGCGACCAATTGAGGAGATAGGTAATAATCATCAAAATGCATTTCAAGTAGATGACTGTGATGCATTTGACTCTGATGTCGATGATGAACCTACTGCCCAAACAATCTTCATGGCTAGCATCACACCTATGGTCTCTCCAAAGGTCTCTCCACCACAACAGGCCAATCCATCCAAAGACAAAATCATTTCAGAGGTATTAAAACTATATGATGATGTTGATGAGCAAAAGATGCATAATAAAGTACAAAATCTTGAAACTTATGAATCAACTATTGATGATGAGGGTAATAGCAATATTGTCCCATATGATCAATATGTGAAGCAAAGTGAAAGTGAGGTTGTACCAAATAATGCATCTTCCGCAGTCAATGAGGACTATGTCTTTGATGAATACACTGCATGTGCCCATGATGATTCTGTTATCTCAGAACTGAATGCCTATAAAGAACAAGTTGCTATTTATGAACAACGTGCTAAGTTTGAGTTGACCACCCGTGAGCAGGAAATGGATGACCAAATCGTCATTATTAGAAAAAGTAACGTTAGAGAAGAAGTCTTAAAACAAGAGTTAAACTCCTTACAAGAAAAGCTTTCTAAAACTGCTAAGCAAAAACTGGAACTTCAAGAAAATGTTAAAATGCTTAAGTAAGAATTCAATGCTAAGGAATCAAAACTTTTGAATGATTTTTCCAATCTAAAAACTTTGAAAAACAAGCTTGAAAATAAGTTCTACGTACAAGGGAATACCATTCAGATTGCTCACTTGATCACTAAGCATAGAGTTTTAAGCGATAAGCATAGCATTCCCCTTGTTGTGGAACCAAATCCAGAGATCATTAAAAAGGCTAGAGCTGCTAATAATGTGATCTATGATGGAAATGAGATTCTTAAACCTAGGCGAAACCTAGGTGCGTTGAATGCACTGAGGAAGATAGAAAATTAGATGATGCATCTAGGGAGAAAATGAATAAGAAGCTAGAAGATCCAGAATGTAAAAAGAATAACATAACGATCAAACCCCATGATTACAAGAAGGAAAATTGGATTTCCTTGAACAAGTTTAAGCCTCAAACTTTGTTAACACAGAACAAGTGTTCGGAAAAGGATTTAGATAAGCAAAAAGTAGAGAATCTTGTTGTAACAAACCCTCCCCTTAGGAAGATGCAGCTTCACGACATTGTGTATCCTCCTAATACACCAATGCATTTAGTTCCTAGAACTATTTCCACTAAAAGCAAGACCTTAATAAGTCAATATGTTATCTTTTAATTATTTGTTGATTTTGAGAAAACTTGTAAGAAAAGGATCACACCCACTGGGATAACTGAAGGGGAAAGGGGTTTTGAGCAAACTAAAGAATGTTATTTAACTGAAGTCATGCCTTTCTTTAAACAATTAAAGAGTCAATTTGAGAGTCTTAAAAAGGGGATGGACTTAGATATTAAAGAAATGGAAAATGAATTTGATGCGATGATTGTTGAGGTTAGTGACTATGAGCGAGAATCAAAATATAATGAGATTGAGAGGAAGAACTTGCATACCTTGAATGAGAATCTTATTTCTGAATGTATTGCTCAAGATGTGTTTTACGCTGCTACAAATTGTTCCATTAATGCTTCTCAATTTCATGAATTATCTGTTGCTCAGAAAGTCTCCCATGATCGTGTCATTGAGCTTGAAAAAACTAACTCTAAACTGCATGATAAAGTTGAATAGGATGATCATGATAACCTGGTAAAATAGTTTTCTAAATTGGAAGTTGAGCATCTTGCTTTGCAATTAAAATATCAACATCTGAAAGAAAATGTTAAAACCTCAAATATCAAGACATCCTTGGATGCTCCTGAATTTGATGCAGTTTTTGAAATTAGCTGTTGGAATCACTCCTAAACCTTATTCAAGTGTTAGTTACACATATGTAGTAGTTAGCTTATTATGGCCTTTATGTTTGTTATTAGCCTTAAGCTTATGTAGAAGGCCCATGAGCTTAGGCCCAAGCCCATAGGAGAAAGGGAAGGAGTAGGAGTGTTGCCCTAGCTCCTTGCCTATAAATACCTTATGTAAACCTTCATTTGAAGGTTGGTTGTTCAAGTTATTCCTTTCACATATCACCTACGCGTAAACCGTATTACCATTACGTGGTGTGTGTGTTTGTTTACTTGTTCAATTGCCTTATCCCTTTCTTATAAGCTTGTATTGTAAACCTTGTGACCTAACAGTGGTATCAATCGCTAAATAGTTGGGTGAACAAGTTTGTTTTTGAAGGTTTTTTTTTTCTTGGTCTTACGCGTAAAGTTAACGTAGTCTTTGGTTCGCTTAAAAACTTGTTTTTTTACACTTTTTAATCCAAGATTCTTGTACTTTCAACGTTTTAAGGTGTTAACATACTTGTTTTTGGCAAAAAGTTTCAAACTTTATGCGTGGATCATTGTTTTTGAGCTAGTTTTATTTGTGGGTGTAGTTCTGCATAAGCGTTTTAAGGGCTTTGCATCATCAAGTTTCACACTTTTGTGTATTTTGGTGTTATTGAAGCTATTTTATCACAAAAAAACTGGTTTAGAAACACTTTTGGACAGAATCGAAGTTACGAGCATTCCTGGCGTAGTAAAACCTAAAACTACGCGTAAGTGCCTCCTTGGTTTGATCTTCATTTTAGTGGTTTATTCCGTGTTTTCTTACTTGGATAAGTCTGAAAATACGTCGACTTTGGATATCTTTTGCCCTGTGATAGTGTAAAAGATCATTTGAACAAAACCCTAAAATGCATAAGCATAAGCTTACGGCGTAGAAATCCTACGCCTAAGATCTTTCCTAAGCCTAGGTCTTACGCATAAGAAAATCCTACACCTAACTTTCTACGCCTAACTTTTGTCTACGCCTAACTTTAGTGTTTTTTTTCCACTTACGCGTAAACTAAATCCTACGCGTAACTCCTTCTTGTTACGCGTAACTTTGGTGTTTTTACGCATAAGTGCTACTTGGTTCTTGTCTTTTCTACGCTTAAGGACACTTCATCAACAAAGGTTCATTCGACTACAACGATTCATTTTTATCAACACAAGTTTATCAACATGTCTCAACCAGCAACTCAACCAACTACAACCACACCACATGATCCTTCACAACCTCCATCTCAACAAACTCAATTGGTTCCATACAACAACAACAATGCTCAAGCTGAAGCTAATGAGGAATCTGATCCGTTCGAAGCACTGCAACAAGGATTTGCTATGATTGCTAATGCCTTTAGCCGTTATACCAACAAATCCAATAATCGTATTCGTTCCTCATCTAATACAAGGAATCAAGCTGTTGTGAACAATGGACAAGTTGAAGTTCAGAATCGTGGTTATGGTCGTCAGATGGGAGGTGGTCAAGGGTTTAATCTGTGGGTAGGAATAACAATCGAGCTCAAGTGGTGGAACAGGGAAATGCTCGGAATGGGTTGAATGGTCTTCGATGCTACAACTGCAATGAGAAGGGACACGTGGCTAATGCATGCCCAAAGCCAAGGACTAGAGGCGTGCTTATTTTAAAGAGGCTCTTCTTTTGGCTCTTAAGGATGAAGCTGGTGGATCTCTCACGGACAAAAACGAGTTTTATGGCAAATTCGGATGATGATATGGAGGACTTGCGGCCAATGCATGTTATGTTGATGGCTAATATGCATGAGTTACACATGAGTGACACAGGCCCGGTGTATGACACTGATGGCTTGTCTCAGGTACCCGAACAAACCATATTCATCTCTAATCTACTATCTCCGCCAACATCTGAATCCGGCAAGACTCAGAATGTTCAAAATGAGCCATCCACATCTCATTCCGACGATTTTCAACTAGACCCCGTAGTTATATTTGGCGATCAAGATGACCAAACGGTCTCCCTTGATAATCAAATTGACTCCGTGGTTATACTTGAAGATCTCATTAATGATCATGTTGAGACTCACGTTGAACACGCCGAACTTTTGCCTCATCCAGATTTTGCTCGTTTAATACAAGACCAACAGACCATAGTGGAAAAATGTCATGCCATTAATCGGGACTTGAAATGCAAAAATGCCTTTGTTAACAAAGGATTTTGAATGTTTACAAAAGCAACTTAACTTTTTCAAAACTCAAGAAAAGCGTGAAAAGGTTTTGAAGCGACCTTTGCTAAATCTCATCAACATGAAAAATATTTAGAAGCGACATATGCGTGATCTAGCCGCTTGAAGAATGCTTTGTTATGTCGAAATAGAACAACTAACATGAACATAAAAAGCAAATTAACGCTCTCACCTTGGAAAATCAAAAGCTAAGGCTGAGTTGTTAACTTGTCAAAAACAGTTCTCTGCATACAAAAAGCATTCAACGAAGCGAATAGATGATCATCTTGAAGAAATCATCGGCTTGCAAAACAAACTTAAAGAGTTTAAAAGTGTTGTTTACAAACATGGCGAGTCGGTCAGAGCCATTGAAAAGTTTACTTTAAAACCCAATCCAAATGGATATGGACCGAATCTTGCGGATTACAAACCTAAGCTTTCAACAAAAGCATTCAAACCAAATCTGAAGTTTCCGGTCACGAATATAAAGTTGATAATTACATTTATGAGTGTTGTTGAATATCATCGTCAAGAGGAATTAGATCACGAGAAGGCGAGAGTCGATCAAAATTAGAAAAAGTTGTTTACAACAAACCTTTTAACTATTCAAAAGCGGTCACTTCGTCACACAGCGGATTCTTCTAACACACCAAGGGTAATCATCAAAACACCTGAGTCTTCTAATGTTAATCTCCAACCAGATTATGCACAAATTTATGGTCCTTTACCTTCCATCAGTGAAGTAAACTCAAAACACGAAAATCGAAAAATTCTTAGATACTTTTGACATTTTCATGGCTGACCTCAAAATTTTACAACATGAGATAGAATATCGTTCCGAAATCAAAATTGATCATTTTCAATCGCCTCTGGCGCGAGAACAAAGAGACATTTTTAAGAAAAATCTTTTACCTAACGTTAAAAATTTGAAAAATTGTGCATTAGCTTGGGAAAAGGATTTTCATAAGGAACTTGGAGTGATGAAGGTCGTTTTGAAAAAACGAAACATCTATTTCAAACACTAAGCGTAAAAAGAAAATGTTGAGAAAAGATGTTGATCGACTCTTGGAAGATGTCATATGTGCTGATGTCCATAATGTTGTGTTATTGAATTCTTTGTCATATGCATTTGATCATACCTCTGCGATCTTGTTGATTACGTGATAAATGTTGCAAACGATAATGTGCTTGGTCGAGTCCTTAACAGTTGAAAACAAACGATTGTCAAGCGAACTTTCAAATGCAATACGTCGTCTTAATTGGTGTCAAAAAGATATTCACGATCAACAAATTGCTTTTCAACACAAAATCACCCAGTTGCGTGCAAAACATTCTGACCCTAAAATTGAGCAATTGGATGATCAAAACGTGTCTTTTAAGTGTCAAATCTCAAAATATGAACAAGAACTTGTAAAAGTTAAAAGGAATATGGTGTCATATTTGATTTACTCAAAAGACTCGTGATGAAGCATCAAATGAACTTGATCATTATCTTGCACACACTAAAGAAGTTATGCATTTTCTTTGGAAATGTTGGTCGAAAATCAAGATCGATTCACACTATCCTCAAGTTAAGAGAAATGTTAGCAAAGTATGAACAACTTCCGCCAACCATCATTAAGAGATTAGCCCCAGTAACACTTAGTACTCATGAACCTAGAATCTCTACTTCCAAATCACAAGTAGCTAGCGTGCTTCCTTCTCTGAAAGCAGGAATAGTTGAGCCTTTTCCAAACGTCCGCACTTCACGGCCTAAGAGCACTCAATCGAAGAATAGGAAGTTGCGACCTAAGAAAAGATCAATCAAGAATGCTAAAGTAGAAGAACACCCTAGGACTATGAATAAGACTCACGTTGCCTCCACTATAGATATTGCGTCGGACAAATGTAATAGAAATAGTGATGTAACGAATGCTAAACCGTTAAGTACTTTTGATATTGTCGATGCACCTTGTGTTTTTTGTGGTAAAAGTATGAATTCTGATTGCCATGATAAATGTGTTGCTAAAGCTATCATCTCTCGTTTAAGGAATCCTAAGAACCGGAATACCTCTAGGCCCACTAATCTTTCTAAGTCGTGCTTGGTAGACGCCATCTTTAGATTCTAAGAAACGCATTCTGTCCTGTAGCTCGTTTCACCTCCTAGGAATATAGTACCACCTAGTGCATTCACTAAGACTAAAGCAAATACTAGTTGGAGATGGCGGAAATGGATATATAACACACTAGGATTTAAGTGGATACCTAAAGCTATTGATGTGTGTATATCTACTATAACTCCTACGGAACCCTCTAACATTTCGGGTTCCACATCTACTTCTATTCCATCGTGTAGATGCGTATTGTGTAATGCAGGTGATCTGAGATCATTCTCTGGATTTTTTATAGCGGATGTTCCCGACACATGACATGCAATCTTAAACTGTTATCAAACTTTATTGCAAAGTTCATTGGCCTGTCGAGGTTCGGGAATGATAACTTCACAGCTATCATGGGCTACGGAGACTATGTCAATGGGAACATCGAAATTAGCGGGGTTTACTATGTGGAAGGCCTCGGTCATAATCTGTTTTCGATGGTCAGTTTTGTGATGGAGATTTGGAGGTTGCTTTCGGGAGAAAACTTGTTTCATTAAGTGATCTACAAGGAAATGACCTTATGTCCGGATCGCGTAATTCTAGTCTCTACACTATCTCTATGAAAGACATGGTTGCTTCATCTCCCATATGTTTACTTTCAAAGGCAACATCAACAAAATCTTGGCTATGGCACCATCGTCTATCACATCTAAACTTTCAAACCATCACCAACCTTGCTCGACACAAACTAGTTGAAGGACTTCCACGGTTTCGGTATTCTAAAGATCACCTTTGCTCAGCTTGTGAACAAGGCAAAAGCACTCGTGCTCATTTTCCTTCAAAGGTGGAACACGACTCTCAGCATGTGCTTCATCTTCTTCACATGGATTTGTGTGGCCCGATGCGGGTGCAAGCGATCAATGGCAAACGCTACATTTTAGTAATTGTTGATGACTATTCACGCTGGACTTGGGTCTACTTTCTTAGAAGCAAAGATCAAGCTCCACAGATGATCATCACCTTTCTCACGAAAATACAAGTTCACTCGTAACACCGTTAGCATAATCGAGCAGATAGAGGCGAATTTGTTAACCAAACCCTTCGTGAATTCTATGAGAAAGGGGAATTGGCATCAAACATCTATTGCACGTACACGAACAAAGCGGAGTTGTCGAAAGGCGAAACGAGCGTTAGTGGAAGCTGCAAGAACAATGTTAATCAATGCTAAACTTCCAAATTACTTATGGGCGAAGCGTATCTCTGCATGCTATACTCACAACCGTTCTATGATTACTAAACGCCACAACAAAACACCTTTCGAGCTCGTCCATAACAGAAAACCGAATCTAAAACACTTTCATGTATTTGGATCTCTTTGCTATCGGAATAATGATCGTGATGACTTTGGAAAGCTCAAAGCCAAAGCTGACATTGGAGTCTTTATCGGATCCTGTGATAATTCCAAAGGTTTCCGAATCTGGAATCGTCGTACAAAACAGGTGATGGAAGCGATTCATGCTCATTTTGATGAACTTACGGAAATGGCTTCGAGTATAACTGACTTAGAACCGGACACAACCGCTTAAACTTCCCCAAACCCCATCATCAGGTGAACAAAGCCCCGACTTACTCGTCAACAAATGGAAAGGTTATTTGCTCCGCTGTTGGTGGCGATATTGATGAGCGTGCTCGGGTGTATCTGCATTTTTCCGCTGCTCAACATGATAATACTCTTATACGATACACCTGCTACAACAACTACTGTTGCAGATGCACCTACACCAGTTGACTCCACCACAACAGTTGAAGCTTCCAACAATGATGAAGCTGGCGATGATATTCGAATGTAGTACCCCCCCACCTGCAGATTTTGATCCAAATGCGTTCTTCAACCCGTTTGCTAATGAGGCTGCTGCACGGATGTCGTGGAATCTTCAACAAACCATTTGAATCCTCAGAATCGCACAATGTATACCAACATCAACCCTCCACACATAGATGGACGAAAGACCATCCTCTGGAAAACATTATTGGCAACCCGAATCAACCCGTCGTTACAAGACAACGTCTTTACACGAGCGGTGAACATTGCATTTATGCACTCACCGTCTGCCAATCGAACCTAAAACATCAAAGACGCAATGACAAAAGACAACTGGATTGAATCCATGCAAGAAGAACTCAACCAATTCAAGCGTCTTGAAGTATGGGAACTGGTTGAAAGACCAACAAGAGTCTACGTCATTGGTCTAAAATGGATTTGGAAAAACAAATTGGATCTTTGAAGGAAATGTTATCGGAATAAGTCCGTCGGTGGCTAAGGGTTATCGTCAGGAAGAGGGAATAGACTTTGAAGAATCTTTTGCTCCGGTTGCTCGTCTTGAGGCTGTTCGGATATTTCTAGCGTTCGCGGCTCATATGAATATGACGGTCTATCGGATGGATGTCAAAACTGCGTTTCTCAATGGACAACTTAAAGAAACGGTTTATGTCAACCAACCAGATGGATTCGTTGATCACGAGTTTCGAATCCGTCTACAAAGCGAACAAAGCTCGTATGGTCTCAAACAAGCTCCTCGGGCATGGTGCGATAAGCTATCATCCTTCCTCATTGCTAATAATTTCACCAAAGGTTCGGTTGACCCAACTCTTTTTATACAATATCACGGGGCACATATCTTAATTGTTCAAATTTCGTGGATGACATCATTTTTGGGTCTACACATAAAAGTTTTCAATCGCTTTTGCAAAACTAATGAAGAAAAATTTTGAAATGTCCATGATGGGTGAACTCACGTTCTTTCTCGGACTGCAAGTTCATCAATCACCCGTGGTATTTTCTTGAGTCAGTCCAAATATGCCCTTGAATTGTTAAACAAATTTGGAATGAAAACACAGTGACACCTATGCCACTCCAATGGCTCATACCAAGAAGCTAGACGCTGATTTACATGGGAAATTGGTGGACCCTACAAAATACCGTAGTATTATTGGGTCTCTCATGTATCTAACAGCTAGCAAACCTGATATTGTCTTTGCCGTTTATCTATGCTTCCGTTATCGATCGCGACCAACTGAAACTCACCTCTTCGAGGCTAAAAGAATCCTCCGATACATCAAGGGAACCATTAACTTGGGGATCAGGTATCCGAAGGATTCTGGTTTTGAACTAATCGCTTTTGAGGCCGACCGCGAGGATGCTTAGACTCAAGGAAAAGTACTTGGGAGCTCTTACAATTTCTTGGTGATAAACTGGTGTCTTGGCAATCAAAGAAGCAGGATTGTACATCGCTGTCATCTACCGAAGCAGAATATGTAGCCATGTCCGCATGTTGTGCTCAAGTCATCTGGATGAGAACACAACTCAAAGACTATGGTTACGTATTTGAAGAATCCCGATGTCTGCGACAATCGGAGTGCCATTGCGATCTCGTGCAACTCAGTTCCACTTTCGAAATCAAAGCACATCGATCTTCGATATCATTTCATCAAGGACCACGTGGAGCAGGGTACTGTTGAATTATATTTTGTGGGTACAGAATACCAATTGGCGATCTTCTCACCAAAGCCTTGCCTCCCGCTAGGTTTAATGAGTTGGTCCACCGGATTGGTATGAGGTGTTTGACTCAAGAGGAATTGGATGACCTCCTAAAACAGTCTTAAAACACATCAAACACCAAAATCTCTTTTGTAAATAATTTTCAAAAATGAAATACAAAAATATAAAACATGATAAAACAACAAAAATATTCTTCTAATCTAATTTTCTTTCAACATGGCAAGTACATTTCTTCCTTCAACACTATAATCTTTCAAAATTCAATATTTTTTCGATCAAGTGTTGAGGGGGAAAAATTATAACTTTAACTGTTTCAAATCATCTGTGTACTTGCATGTTATCTTATCTCGGTTATTTCTTTTAACAAATGGTGGTAAGGTTACGGTACAATGACACTCCTCAGACTAAATTTATAACCTTTCATTATTTCTCAAGTTGAGGGGGAGTGTCGTCAAAGTTCCTTTCCTAAAAACTTTGTTTGGTAACCAAAATGGAAGTTAAATGGCTTTGTTTGAAAAAGGAAAAGGTGGAGGGACTAAAACTGTCAAAATGTTAAAGTTATTTTAATAAAAATACCTCCCACCTACTTTTTACTTCACATTTAATACACACAACCATATTCATCCTACGCCTAAGATTGAACCAAGAAATCCGTTGTTTTGATCATCATTTTGTAAGTGTTTTAATGATCTTAACATGTTCTTAAGCTAAGGTTTTAATCTCATGCAAATCCAACGGCTAAAAAGTGTGTTACGCGTGATTATGTGTTCTACGCATAAGCGTATGAACACATAATCATTATGTGTGTGTTTTTGGTTATATGGATAGTGTCAAAGCGTTTCTTATACATCAAGTACACCATTTTAACCATTAAAACCCACCCAGAAACACTTATTAATGATTTTTGAAAATTAGGGTTTATGAGTCGATTTGGGTTTTTCCAAATGTGAAGTGTTTTGGTCTAAAAGATTGTTGGGTTATGGTCATATGAGGTTGAATTGATGATTTCCATGGTTGTTAACCACCCAGAAACACTAATTGTTTGATAATTTGAAGTTAGGGTTTAAAGTTCATAAATTTGGGTAATTTTGATTTACAACGAATTAGATGTTAATACTTGGCCTAAAGACTCTAACAACACTCTAGACCTACCAGAATTTGTTTGATGCATATCCCATGGCTAGAAATGATACGCGTAAGTCTTAAACCTTAGGGTTTTGACCTACGCGTATAAATTTCTACGCGTAACTGTGTTATGAATGTTCATGCCTTAACTTGTTGATAAAATGATGTTTTGTGTTAATGTTAATGATTTGATGAACTTATTTCAGGTCTTGCTACGCATAATATTCAGAATCAAGGTCATTTGAAACTCTACGCATAAGGATTACCCTACGCGTAGTCAAGTTATGCGTAAGAATAATTCTACGCATAACCATTACGCGTAAGGTTCTACAATGGGACTCTGGCGTATCCTGTGAAGATATGCGTAAACAGTGACCTCTACGCATAAGGTCTACTCTTACGAGTAAGGTATATATATCGCCTACTGGCGTAAGCCCTACGCATGAGGTCCCCTTTTTCCTACGCGTAACATTTCTACGCGTAAGTTAGGATCCTTCGCGTAAGCTTCGTCTCTGGCGTATATCATCTCTGTTTACGCTTAACTTTGCCAAAACTACGCTTAAGCCCGGATTGACCTTCATAATGAATTGTTACGTGTACAAACTTGTAAATAAACTAATCATATCGTCACGAATCCAATAATGTCACTAATAAACTTAAACGTTTAATATGTTGTGAACCATAAGTGATAACATAAACTTTAAAACCTAAAGTTAACTAACTCACGAAACATTTCACGACGTCATTGAACTATTAGACAAACAAGTGACTTAGGACTCGTAACAATCATTGACACTGTACATTCAATAACTAGACAATAAGACCTTCTGTTGACTAACACTATGTCTTTCGATATGTTGGTTCTTTTGGCTAATGTTATTTCGAGATCACGACATGGTGAACAAATGAATGTGGATGCATCGAAGTTCTTACAATTTCGATATCTTTCGAGGGTTATCCGAAAAAGATTGGAAAGAACAACCTTAGGGTTGACTTTGACACCCTCACATGCTCGGAATCTTCTTGTCTCATTGCAGTGGATATTCTCGGGAATCATCCCTACCAGAACATGCTCTCACACTCTGCCACAGTTCCAGAGGTCTACATTCAACAATTAAGGATTCTATGCGAGAGGATCAGGTCAAAGTGCAGTGAATGTGACACTTAATCACAAACAAGTCACTATCACTCCTGTGACTTACGGTGTTCTCATCATTCACGACATCGCTCCAACCGACTTCTTTGCTACCCCTACTGAAGAGACAGTCATGAAATTCTTGATAGATATTGGTTATGATGAAGCTTCAGGAATCATTACTAAGCACTCTCACGTGGAGCTGAAGTATATTCCTCAACCATGGAGAACACTCTACATGATCATCACCAAATCGGTCTCTGCGTGGCGTGTGGCTATGAGCATCCCAAGCTCATGGAACTGCAAATTTTATCAACAAGAAGGACATAAATGGGAGGACATGATCTTTTTACAAGAAACTTGGCTCCAAGATTCCCATGTCGGATACACCAAAGCTGTTGATCCGAGAGCACTTGGACTCCATCCTGATATCCCCATGAGGCTCAATGACCCAGATAATCACGACATATTGGCTGAACCCATATTATCTGTCAGAATCAAAGAATCGTCAACAAAGAAACAGTGCGGTATTACACGATCACCTCCTAACTACCGAAATCAAAAAGATTGAAACATATAAAAGGTATCGGTTAGCCGTAAAAGAAGGAAAAGTTGGTCATCTTGATGAAAAAATCTTACGGTACACCTACTGGAGGACCGAGAAGAGGCAGTCTTGGAAGTGTCACAAGTCTGAGATATTTATAGGAAGCTTCCCAAAGGAATCCTCCTCGTAAAAGGATTGTTCTCGTAAAGGAAGCTAAACCTATTCCCACACCTGAACCTCAAAGAAAGCTTGTGGACGAAAGCTCTGAAGGTACTGACACAGATGAAGAGATTACATACTCTGAATGCAACCGTAACACCTCCTTGGCACTAAACCTCCAAGTCGCCGGTGACAAAGAAAAAGGGAATACTCCTGTACTTGTACCTTATGATGAAAGCTCGGAGAGTGATAAAGAGCCACCGGAAAATGTTTACAAGAAGATGATCAAATTCCTTAGACACCAACACAAAATGAAGAATTTGCTAAAGACCAAATGGGTGGTCCCGAGGAGGATCAAGTGGTCTGCCCACTCTGAACCATCTCATGATGCGGTTAATCAACCCGATAAGGGAGCTGGTGCCACCACTCTTGTGCAACAAAAAAGCTTGTGGAGGATACTATCGAATATGAGTTTGAGGAACCGGAAGCTGAGAAGTCCGAAAAAGATCAAGATGTTGATTATGATACGTTTCTTCTAGATAGTCTTGCGCGATCAAAGGAAGAAACCTCTGAACCTCCGAAGGATCCAGAGTCTCCTCATATCTCTTCATCATCGGATTCGTCTTCTCACTCCTCGCCACCACCATCAAAGAAGTCAACCAAATCATCATCCAAATCCGTGAAGAAACCATCTAAATCTTGGATTTCTCAAGCTCATGAACGGATTACCAAAGCTGTCAAACAAGTCAGAAAGAAAACGTGCTCAACAAAAGCTGAATTTCTTTCTGATCACATACATTATCTGTATGACGAGCACGAAAAGATGAAAGGAGAAAGGAAGTTTGTTCAGGAATTCATGAAAAATCACCGTCAAGAGCAACTGAACGAAATGATCGAAGGCTACACGAAAAAGTACCTTCTGGAATACGTTCCTAAAGCCACAAAGGAGTTGTTCACCAAACAACTTTATCCAAATCTTATGCAGATCGCCAAGCAAACTATTCGATCAACGCCCTTAACCGTCACAATCAATCCAACCGATCCGGTAGTTTTCTCGGATAATGAATTGGTGGCCAAGCTTATCACATAAATGTCTGCACAATCTGGGACATTTACTTCTGATGAAGGAAAGCTGTTTCAAGCATTGATGGACTACCAACTTCAAGAAGCTTGTAGATTCGAAGCTGAAAAGTCTAAACGTCCTAGAGACGATGAAGACAAGGATAAGGATAAAGACTCTGCACCTAAACGTCGAGAAGCGATCTGGTGAATCTTCTTTGATGCAACCTCCTCCACAGCGGCCTCTGTTCAACAAAAATCTCCTCCTCGTTCTTCTCTTGAAAAACCTCGGGGCGATTCCGAGTTACCACCCCTGACTCAGAAAACCGATGATCACTTTGAGTATACGGGTGGTGACGATGAAGATGTCCTTGAGCCCCAACAACAACCCACCTCTCCCAAACAAGTTCAGAAACCCGAATCATCATCTAGGCCTTGAAAAGAAGAAGAAGACGCCTCAGGCGGCGTCGTATCATGGCTAAATGACGATAAAACAGAGGAATTTGAATGGTTTGCTAATCTTGTTAACAACACTCCTACCCGAAGAAGGTCAGGATTTGGTAGCGGTTCTACATTGGAGCATGCTAAAATTCGCAGAAAAGTTCCATGTGAAGAAAATGGCGAAATCTGGTGAAGCGAATCAAGACTGAAGCGTTTCAACTTCTAAAAGACAGCTCTGAAAGTGCCCTCGAGGTCGAATATCACCTTGAAAACATTGCTCGAGCTATGTCTAACAACATGGATTGGCTCAACCGGGAAGCAAACATTGACTTCACACAAAGGGACAACCCTCCATACTACACCGATTGGACCAAACCTCTACCAACACTTGGCCAACCAGCTGAACCAAGGATTCCTTTGAGATATTTCTTCAACAAAGACTTGGATTTTCTTTTTCACGGTGGCGATGATTCAAGAAAATACGCTACATCGTTGACACTTCCATTCCCACCAGCTGTCTACTCAAACTGCATAGCCATTGAGGAACGTGCCAATCACTTGTTCTCCAACACGGTGGAAGCATACGACCGAGATGCATTGTATGGGATTCATCAGGCGAGCAGACGAATCTACTACGAAGCTATCGGGTTGAAGTCTCAACATGTTGCATATAGTTCTAAGGATATCGTTGCCATCATACACGTTGACCTTTCGTCTAAGTGGGACTACACATTCCTAAAGAAGATCGTAGTCAAGCGACAAGATGAACGGGACTATGCTTTCTTTGAGGCTGACTTTGAGAATTTGTCTCTCAATGACATCGAAGACATGTACCTTGCCAAGGTACAGAGTCGCATGAGACAATTCTCAACTGCAGTACAACGTGAATTTATCAAGTCACTTCTCATCTTCATAAGACGCATTGTCATCAAGGAGCGTGTAGAAGATCTCCAGCTGTGTTGAATCTTATCAGACGCGTGTCAACTTCACTCCTCCAAAGCTTGATCTTCTCGATATCAACCGGCTATCTCAATATACACTCATCAGCAAACCTTTCGGCGTTGTTTACCGTAGTGAACTTCAAAGAAACGGCTTAATGGCGTGTAGCGAACTCCACAAGTTCGGGGATCATACTTTGAAGCTGGTTAGGGATGGATTGGCATACAGGTTGAAGGATATACGCCAGAATATTGGGTCTCATAAGCGGGAATTCTCGGGAAAGGAGGGATGTGAGGCGGATCATCACAATGATTGATGAGCGGTTGTTTGAAGGATCGATTCAGAGCGATTAGAGAGTTATGTCGGTGGTCGACCCAGGATTAACATAACCGACTTTCAACGCCACATGCACACTCCACAGGAACATCACTGCACTTCACGGTACCCCTTGAATTGCTTCCTTTATATAATTTTGGATGTTTGATTAATTATGTATATGGCTTGTGCACACATTACAATGTACAACCCGTACTTGTAAATAAAGGACCACTGTAGTGCGCCTCGATTGCCACAATCCTTATTAAAAGGAGCGAAAGCTTCTTACTTTTGAGTAAAACCTATCAAACCTTTCATTTTTCAAGGTTTTGCTCAAAAGAACAAGTACTTCCCTTATGTTTTTTCAAAACCTCAACCGTTTATATCACTTGTTGAGGGGAGTATTTGAAACTTTGTTCACAAATTGTTCACAGTGGTCATTCTTCCCGCAACACTCGAAATGGTCATATTTATTCTCAAGCGTTTCAAAAATAACACTTTAATATGCCATTTTTGAGAGGGAGAAAATGTGTGATAAGAAATATGTTGTGTAAAATGCAAATGAATCTGTGTGCTTCAGACTTAACCAGCGAATTGGCGATGCTTAAGCTGTTAGTAACTCGATAAGACTTGTCCGGGACGGGTAATAATTTCAAGCTAGTTCGCTAGTGATGTAAGCGTGTCTCGCAAAGGACTTGTCTGAGTAGAATGTACCATTCGAGAAACTCTTGATAAACATGAACTCGGACGGGTTTGACGACCTTTCGAGGATTGTCTACACCTTCAAGGTAGTTACTAGAGCTAGTTGTCACCTAAAAGCCGACAATGCAACTCTTTAACTATGCCACGTAACTGTGTCTCGCGGGGAATGTCTATCTTGAGTTAATCAATTCAAAAAGTGGCGCTCTTTCCTCCTTTGTGCATTTTAACTCTTAAGCACATGTGGAGGGGGAGTATTTATGCAAAATCTTATCTCAACAGTGGTACTAAAATGTTTTCATTCATAAACACTTTGAGAGATTTTCACATCGATGGTTTTATGGCAACATAAATTAGTCATGGAGTTATAAGGTGACTAAGGTTAGGAATAACCGTCCTATGATCCGAGCGGAGGATCTACCCAAGGACACCACAAATAGTTAGTATTTAGAAGTCCATAGGTATGATTATAAAAAGGAGAAAATGAGAATCGAAGAAAGAAGGAGTTGAAGAATTAAAAAAAAATGCAAAGAAAAGGGTGAAAAGAAATAGCCCTCCAGTTATTCAACTTAGAGGCGGACACGGGTTCAATTCATAAACTACTGGTTGTCACTTAGTGACGCCGGTATTGAAGATTAAAAGTCGTCATGGACCCGGTGACGCATGCACTAAACCTTCTTATCCACTCAAGTTTCTCTCAACAGAAGCTTGTTTCATTCTCACTGGGAACCCTACGTAAACTATCGGCTTTCTCTTAGAGATTTCCGGTATTGAAGAAGGAGACCCTCTCCCTAGTCTCCTCGGGGAAAACCAAAACGCAAAATTGAGTCTAGAGCCACGAGATTCATCAAAAGATCTCTTAGGTACACTTGACATTTCATCACTTGACATTCAACAATAAGAATTTTAGTGATACATTATCGAGTCCTTCACAGATCTTAGCAATCTGTCGAGAACATTTATGAGAGGTTCACAATTGTGATCCTCGGTGATTGAATGGAAACTCTGCCGGGATCAACATCAAACGCCCTGACCACGGCGCTTCGGAAACTCCAGTGGATTGCTTAGTGGTCTCAAATGGTCTACGATGCGTGAGGTGATGCTTGGTGTACCTCGGCGACTCATCTAAATCGTAGGTGTACTTTGATACATCGTGTTATCTCACTTGTGGGACTCCGATTCGAGAGCGGCCTTTGTAAGAATTAGAGTTGTGTTTTCACACTATTTTGTTAACACTCTCGAAGTTCAAACTTGTAAGTGCGGAATCCGCTTATTACTAACCGTTTAAATGTTTTCTTCTTATGGAAGCTCGGAGCGGGATGATCGTGCTGATTCTTCTCATGCTCACGCCAACATCATTACTAATAGAAGTTCTATCCAAGAGCAACACAACGGTCGAATGATTCTTCATCAATTCAAAGAATCTATAAAGTTAAAGACTTAAAGAACTTCCATCGATCTTGAATTCCAACGTCAAAGGCGTGTGAGCATGTTGAAGAATGACTTGGAGACACTTAGCAGCGAAGCGGAACTGAGGCGGAGACATGATCACGAGACAACAACATACTATCACTTTCATCACAAAGAACAATGATCAAAGAACGAGTTAAAGATGGCGTCAAAGCATAACCGTTCAAAGTAAACTATCTCTACGGGGAGATTGTTTAAATCAAGGCAATTCTTCTCGCAAGAAAGAAGAATGTCAGAAGGCGTCAAAGCTACTATTACATCAACGCCTTCACCGTTTTCATCACCAACACTTGAGTGTTAGTTACTCATATGTAATAACACTTGAGGGGAGATTGTTGGAATCACTCCTAAACCTTATTCAAGTGTTAGTTACACATATGTAATAGTTAGCTTATTATGGCCTTTATGTTTGTTATTAGCCTTAAGCTTATGTAAAAGGCCCATGAGCTTAGGCCCAAGCCCATAGGAGAAAGGGAAGGAGTAGGAGTGTTGCCCTAGCTCCTTGCCTATAAATACCTTATGTAAACCTTCATTTGAAGGTTGGTTGTTCAAGTTATTCCTTTCACATATCACCTACGCGTAAACCGTATTACCATTACGTGTGTGTGTGTGTTTGTTTACTTGTTCAATCGCCTTATCCCTTTCTTATAAGCTTGTGTGGTAAACCTTGTGACCTAACATTAGCAAACGTGATGAACAGATTCGAGCTCATTGTAACACGATCAGAAAGTTGAAAGCCCAAATCTC
Source organism: Chrysanthemum makinoi (assembly GCA_910596185.1). Classification (NCBI taxonomy): domain Eukaryota; kingdom Viridiplantae; phylum Streptophyta; class Magnoliopsida; order Asterales; family Asteraceae; genus Chrysanthemum; species Chrysanthemum makinoi. The sequence goes on from OU343218.1 coordinate 141,194,552, forward strand.
TCAATTAAAGGGTGAAAAGAACAATATGACTGGATCCCAAATGCCTCCTCCTTTAGATTCTCAGTACTCTCAAACTTTTCATCTTCAAAATTTAGTTAATGCCTTACAAAAGGAAAACGAGAGTTTTCTAGAAGAAAATGAAAAAGTTAAACGACACTTTAAAGAGTTATATGATTCAATGAGAGTCACTCGTGACCAAAACAACGAAAAAATAACGTCTTTACAAAAAGAAATTGAGAATCTGAGGTCGGGAAAATGGAAAGCTGCCACTTGTTTTTAATGAGAATGTTGCACCAAAGTCATCCTCGACCAAATACACTGTGACTATTAAATACATTCCTCCTCATCTTAGGAATAATGAACCTGTGTTTCATAACTATTGTGCTCACCTTAAGGATAGTCTAGAATGTCTCCGTGAGATTGTAGAAGAGGATTTCATTAACAAACCTCTTGATATAGAAATTAGGTTTGCTTGCATTCAGGCCAAACGATCTCAAGAGCTGCTAGAATGTGTAATTGCAACATTTCCTAAATCCTTAGGTGCGAAAGGTAAAGCTGTGATGCCTTGTTCCATTCCTAGTGTCAAGCATACAAATCATTCTATGCCCAGTTTTAAGAAAGTGAACACTAATGTGCCTTCAAGTAGTTCAGATCCCTGCACATCTAGTTCAGGAATGCAAAAGGTAGATCAACCAACTAATGTTCCCATAATTCCCTCTAGAGGAGTAATCAGTGACATTAAAGCAAGCGGGTCAAAGCCTCCAGGCAATACCAAGCAAGATAAGACCTCGCAAGCTAAGAATGTGCATTGGAAGAGAGTAGAAGATCATCCTAGGAATATTAAGTTTGAGTTGAATAAAACAAATCGTGTTGATTCTAGTATTAGCTATAAGCATATTGTAATTAATTCGAATTACTGCTACTATTAAACCATGTAATGATGATGCTTGATTTACATTTACTAATCATGAATGTGGTGTGAGTGTTTTGTCTAATGCTGTCAAATGCCCTGATAAAATTGTTAATGTTAAAAGTCAAGCTAAGAAGGCTAAAAGGCAAAGCGAAGAAAGTTAGAAAAGCATGGAAACCGGGAAGGAAATTTAGTATTATAGGTTATCAATGGATACCTACTGGCCGTAAGATTAATGAGCTTTGCCCTAAAGTTGCTAAATCAATGCCCACTAGAAAATGGATGCCTACTGGTAGAACTATTCCCTTAGGAAATGAACATACTCTGAATAGGTCAAATATGGACACTAGCACTGCATCTATTTCTAATGATTCCATTGTTTCTACTTTTGATGTGGGTGTTTCAATTATTGTTGTTAGGAATTAGAAATTCCAGGGATTAAAGAGTCGGTCACCTCAAGTATATGTAATCGTTAGAAAGCTCGTAGTCATAGTACTTTTATGTTAAGTAGTATTTAGTTTTGTAACACCGTGGAGGACGGACGGGTCTTTACCCACTGTATGCCTGATCCACAGCCCGTTGTGTGGCGTTTTATTATAAGACTATAAATACTCTCTACCTTCCAAGGTAGAGAGTTGGAGCTCATAATAATATTTTCTTTCTCTCACTATAGTTCCCAACTCTCTTCCTTTCTCTCACTAGAACTCTCTCTCTCTAACATTCTTATACGCCTACTTTGATCATGGTTTAGAGTGTTTGTGAAATCCAATATCCTACAATTGGTATCAAGAGCCATGGTTT